>OX104061.1:58049371-58105177 GCA_944474145.2 Dicrocoelium dendriticum
AGATATACAGAAACACAGCCCTAAAGATAAGTAACATAAATTATAGCTTACCTGGTTTAAAAGCCACACCGGCACACTGCCAGATGGGGTATGGAAGTGCGGGTGAAATCTATTGAGAGTGTTGTAACGTTTCTTCTTTACCTCTGCTCCCTGCCACTCCCATCCACGTCAAGGGAACGAACTCACACCCGCTCTGCACACAAACGTTCCATTCACAAAAATCAGGTAAGGTAAAACTAGCTGTGTTGTCAAAATGCACCGGCCTACTTGATCCATCACCTGATCTACCATACTGAGGTAAACGGTACCCAAATTCAGCTCCGCTTAGGCCTATTTTAGGGAGAAAAACCCGCATGGAAGTAGGTCCCCAAGAGACGGTTCCATTAATGGTCGTATTACTTCACTTATATGTTTTATTTCTCCACACTTAATTTTTGAAAGCCGCAAATGTTAGCTGCAAAATGTAACAGACCAATTAGCCATGTTCGCCCATAAGCTTGAGGAATGTCCAGAAAATCGGAAAACTAAAACATCTAGTACTTACTATTTTGCCGTGCATCAAGAATCGTAACATCTAGCTGGACTGCACCTCGCACCGAAGGGCAATATACCGTTATATTTTATTCATTGCAACTTCGTATTGCGCGAGCAAGAGCATGATATTATCTGTAAATATTTATTCTCTGCCAACTATGGACGCAGCTGCTCACTTAAAGGGCAACATACCCATTAGCACAACTGCTATTATTATTATTAGTAGTAGTAGTATGCTAAATATATAATCGTCATCAGCGCGGCGCTTATTTAGTTCGCTGCTGCCGATTCAATCTACTAACCCGGGTAAATACAGCGTTTGATGTGGTACGTATGCCACCTCGTCCTTATAGTTGGCCTGTGCATGTCCCTGCGTGTTGAGATGCTTGCATTTCAGCTTTTGGTTTTTTTTGATATTCCCGCTGTAACTGTGCTTGATGTGAATGAAGACAAGGTACCTACCCGTCTAATACCCACCACCTCGTCTATACTGGCTATAGGAGATAGTTTGTGGTTGCTGGTGGGGACGGGGTGGACGGTCCTCGTGGACGTGCTAGGATTAACAATTGGCTCCGTGCATCCAGTGTGGAACGGGCTACGGTCAAGCCACCGATTTGTGTACGTCTGGTACAAATGATTGACCAATTAGGCATGAATGCGTCTGCGCAGCTTGTTGAAGTAGTGTGGGCCAGCTCCTTTGCAGAAAGGTGCCTCCTGGTCTTATTCCTTCTGGTTTACACTGGAAATGGGGTATGTGCATGGATCTGTGCGTGGAGAGCACAAACCATCCAGTCCCTCTGTAGGTACAGGCGTTCTGTGGCTGTCCTATGGAGGCCGCAGCGAAAAGCAAATCCGGAACCGGATGCCACTAATCATGCTGAGCACATTTATCCAGTCTCTTGAGTGGTAAAGTTACGGAGGTTTCACTGTTGCTCAAAGTAAACAGTTTGGACAAGCCTTAAATTAGTCTTGGAGCAGTCTATGCACTGAGAAACACCAGGAATTTCGCCATTTGTAATGTGCTTCCGGCGGCCCGAATAATCGTACATAATACCAAAGTAACTTGCGTCAAAATTGGGAATGTCCATCACGATTCATCTATGCCGCTGGTAAACCAACTTCTGGACGGTTACTTGTCATTTAGTAAGGGTATGTATGATAAGAGTGACAACATTAGTGAATAGTAGGTGGATTTATTGTGTTTTTGAAAAGCTTTGTCGTAGCCAAACTCAGCCGCAAATTTACTCGTAGCTCTAGGGGCTAGCCATGTCTTCTGCACCTTCACAACGTGCAAAACACTGAAGGAAGAGCCGCGCTTTATCACGGTCTGCTGCCGTCACCAATGGCTCAGTGGCATAAGTCTCTAGCTCGTAAAAAGAAGTTCATGGGTTCTAGTGCGGCAGATTGTAACCGGTGCACCCTACTGACGAGTCCCGATATGAAGAAACGGCCTTCCAGCGCTTTCCTGGATTTGCCTTCTCTATCTGCATGAGTTTAGCTGCGACGAATCATCTCAAAGAATGATAACATGTTGTACATCATGTCACATGCGGGCGTGAACTCGTATCATTGGGGTACCTGCATGCTATATCAGATAAAGAGTGTGTAATAAGCTGTTTTTGTTGAAGATGCACCTCCACAATCTGAGATCTGCGACAGTCACATGAATGACGGTGAAAGACATGATTGTCCAAATCAGGTTTTTCAACCCTAAATTGTTAATGCATGCAGTTTTTTTACTTTTTTCATTTTACTGAGTTATGTGTGGTTATTATAATGGTTGTTGAGATGTGCGTTATAAAAGAAATTTAACGTTTGGACAGTATGTTTTGATGAACCGTAAATCGATTGCCGCTCCACCAGCTTACCTAAGTTCTTCTAATCTTCGCCAATAGCATCTGAAGTATTACATTTCATATTGAACCGCGGTCACGTCTATTTCGTTGGGTCTGTAATTGCGATGCACATTACTCAAATGCACCCTATATGATAAAGCAGATGTTTCCTTTCCTTCCAAGTTTCCCTTATTTTTGAAAAAGCCTTCCGCATTGAGGCTATAACATTGAACTAAAATGATTGATTCCGTTAGGTCTATTTTCATCTATGGTGTTTCACTCATTCCAACCAATTACATGGCATAATACACCTCGATTTTATGCTATCTACTATCAATGTAGTGCTTCACACTTCCTGATCTGCTAGAGCCGGTGCAGCTGCAGATATGGCATCAGTCATATTTGAGCAGTAATTCGGTCTGTGGATTGCAAAGGCACATGCGGACCGCACCTAGACCCCTCGGCCGAAAATCCGTTGGATTGATTGGATCCATCTGATCTAACCCATTTAATACCGTTTTACAAATGTCTGGCCACTCCATGGGCTCGTGGGGAACACACTTTCGCGCCATTCAGTTTGTGTTGGAAAGGTCAATTCTACCGGCGTGTGGTTGATCGTACATGTGGCGCAACTGAGCGACTTGCCTGGCGGTGCCCCAAGCGGTTCAAGTGATCTTCTGTGGATGACACAAGGATTCGCTGCTGTGCTGGTGGACGCGTATGCTCACGAGCTAATTCTCACTCCAAGAGTTTGACAGCAGTGTCCCATGTGCAACTGTCAACCAGTCGTATCCACTTCACAGCAATTCGTAGGATGTGACCGAGTGCCATTGGCAGTGCCCCACCAGTTACGCGTTTGGAACGTTGGTATCAACCTCAAATTCCCGTTGTGTATACCATTTATTTAGCTATTTGTATTAGGCAAGACTAGGGTGCAAATTTCGTGGAAAAACTGGTTACATTAATACATACCTGTGACGGTGAAAGCGAAGGGTATGGAGTTTGATGCAACAGTAAGTTGTCCAATGTGTAAGTAGTTTTGGTGTATGCACAATAATACGGTTCCCGGCCACGGCAAGCATAAAGTAGTTGTTTTCATTTACACATGGTCTGCGTAGCTGTGAAAGATTCCAAGCTAAAAAAAATTTGGTAGGGTAACCATTATTCCTGGAGTCACGAACACCGGCTTTTGTGATGTTTAGCAAAGTAGCATTACTCTTTACACACGGCTAACAAATAACTCTGCTGCAGAGGAGGTAGTCGCATTGGCCTAGTGCAGGGTTTAGCTTTAGTGCGCTGCTGTTGATTACGTATTTCTGTTACTGTTACTGAGAGGAACCATGACACGGACCAGACAAATTCTAGGGAAGTAGCACGTCCCCATACATCTCATATTATTCGATCTTTCTCTCACTTTCAAATCGCCCCAATACTAGTCAACGGGATCGTCACAATAGTTTCCTCAGCTACGGTCTTTATGTTCGCTCAACACGTTGTGCTCGTCCTAATCAAATTCAGGGGAAAATACGTTTCCGCGAATAATTCAACGGCCTCTTGAGTTTCCTTGACAGTCGACTTGCTTTGGGATTCGTAGAATTGACCGAAGCTAGGTTCCAGACAGTCAAAGCATGCAAGTCAGATGGAGAAAAATTCAACTGGAGGTATAGTTACACCAGTCAAGGAGCTAAGCATCTGTAGCCGCAGGTCCGCTACTGGTATACAAAGCTCTTCAGAGTTACTTGATGGGGAGTATCTGCCACATTTTAATGATTTCACTGTGGTTACTGGTGTACTACAACATGGTTCTACAATTTACTGCTCGATAAAGGGGCAGTTGCTCAATTTTCATCGTAGCACTGAATTTTGATGAAGCGTAGCACCAAATCTTGCACTCCATAAGGAAAATACCAATGATACCTTAGTTAGCGAAACAATAAATAAAAAACAACAATACGAGCATACATGAAAATAGTATGGAAATGCAAGCAGCCTGGCTCGTTAAATTCAAGCCTTACTGATGGGAAGCAATAAAGATCCATCGACACCACGACTCTCTCCAACCGGGCTGCGTTGCGGTGGTTGTGAACGAATGAAGCAGGTTGATATGTTAAGGCGAGTCGTTCATATTAAACAACTCTCTCTTACAGATCGGGGCCTCTTCCCGCCCAGTCGTCAGCACCCCTGAATCTCATGGAGAGATGGTGTTGGAAGTTAACTTTTTCTGTTACCAGCCCGCCATAACACGGCATTTGTTTCAAGTAGCAGCCGGAACGCACGATACACAGAGTAGCCAAATGAATTCGAATCGGTATGACCTAAGCGGCTAGCCGCCAGACATGCATATGCGCTTAGACGGAAGACAAAACATCAAACATCGCACTACTGCACCGAGACCCTGAAACGATAGACCGGTCAATGACATGAATTCGTTTACTAACTTAGTAAAACGTAAACCTCGCCTTCTATACCTTCATAGTTATAGCTCAATGGTATAACAGCGCAAGACAAACGTATTAGAAGAAGGTGAACACTGACGACGCATATGGTTTGCCACGTAGTGGCAGTGTCCCGAGGAAAGCTCAGTTGGTTCACTGTGACTTGTGTCGGTAGCTACCGTAATGCTCCGAAGAGAGCTAAGTTGTCCCGTGCGCAGTTTGAGTCCCCGCATGGTGACAGTATTGCTAAGATGAGCTCAGGCGAAGTCTGCGTAAGTTTAGCAGAGCCAGGAGAGATCCGAAACGCGGCTGAAGTTAATCATTCAATGTTGTATATAATAGCTAGACGCAAAAACAACACACTTTGAATCAAATGAGCAAACGAATATGGTGATTAGTTTGTTTCGGAAAGGAATTGAGTCACAACATGATAGTTTCGGTACCTGGCAGAACGATGCATCGGGTATGTTGTTTGCGAAATCAGTGGTACTTATTGAATTTCGTGGCGAAAACAACTAGCTTGGCTGGCGACGCCATTATTCTTCAGCTAGTGACAATGGTGAGCTGTCTGTGTTTCTCACAAAACAACACGGTGGCCTTGGCGGATTTAAGGTCATTGTCGGGATACAACACGTGCAGTTACTCTTGCAGCACCAGCCAAATTGTGTGTTTCTCAGACTGCCATGTGACTCCAAGGTCAATCACAATAGCTTTCCAAAACACTGGCTGTACCATGGAGTCTGACATGGGTTGCAGTGTGTAGGTCTTTTGCATACAGCATAGACAATGAGAGGCCCCTGGAAGGACGCTACCCACGGTTAGTTGAAATAACACATCTGCTCCTATGAATCTGGTGGCAGCGAGACACTTTCTAGCAACTGTAAGGGAGTAGAAATGTCATCAGTTTTCTAGATAAGTACCACTCTTTCCTCTCATTCTCACTTCCGGCCACGTTGCGAGCCCATTGACAACTGTTTGACTGAATCGGGAAGACGAACGAAAGACTTTGTTATGAAATATGAAATTTCCTTGTCATTTTGAAACCCAGGTGTTCCAGTCGACCGTTTCCGCACCATCAAGTGTTGCGCTATTCAGCACGTGACCGGTCAGTAAGGAAGAGCCGGCAGCGAAACACGTTAGTTTCACTAGTAACATTGTCGATCAAGTGTAGGGTTGCGTGGAATCACCCGGCGGTAGCGGCCCACTACTGTGCTTTTCGACTGCATCCCAGGATCACTATAAGCCCCTTCCCGTTCTCATTCCCTCAGATACCATGTCATTTGAGTGTGTTTGAGTTGCGCCACACCAAGAAGTAAAGTAACAGGGGCAACGACTGGCTCTGTGGCCCAGGTGTTGATTCACCCGCGGACCGCCGATTTTATTTTTAGCACCAGGTATGGACGATATTTCGATCATGTTTGGTGTTGTGATTGCTGCCACTACACCCCAGCGGGGGTTGCACGGTTCTTGTATTGTGTTTGCCAGTGCAGTCTAGCTGTGTTCGAATACTCGCCCGTGTGATGTCACGCACTGATCGTCCGTAGGGCCTTGAGATAAGGAGGTGATTTCGGGGACGGTGTAGATATTGTCCACATGTCTGCCAATTTATCGTCGAAGCCAGATGATGTACGTCAACCTTTGTTGAGAGTTCGGAGCGAGTCTGTGGTCAACGATCAAGTGTATATTGCAGACAAAAAACAGCTGATTAACCTGTCCCGCAGGTTGATGAACGTTTTCAAAAGAAAAAGAAAAGCAACTGTGTACAGCGAAACCGAAAACAGTAAACTTGCGGTGTAGAATTTTGTTCGTCTGAAACGTTCACATATGCAATTAAGGCCGACCTGCAAGAGTATATTGCAAGCATTCCACTCTTCAGCCATGTCAGTTCCCCATCCGATTCAGAACCGGAAATAAACCATCTGTGCCTGATTTAGTGCTCAAGAACGAAGAGCTCATGGTTGCAAAACTAAGGCTGGAGAGTTCTCTGCAGCGAAGCTACCAAGTAACCATGACGTACGACCTCGTGTGTTATACGGAGTATCCACAAGAACATAAACTTTTTTCGAAAAATCACCCAATACGACATAATGCCAAAACATGTGGATGCCAGCTGGGAGTTTCCGGACGGCTGTTCCATTTCCAGTGCTTTGTTGGATTTTACTGACAAGTTCAGTGCTCTGATTAAATCTGCATCCGTCAACAAGCCCCTTTGTTCTGCAAGGACAGAATTATTCGTTCGGAGTAGAACCCGAAAACACATGACAGTAAGAGACGTTGAATGGTGTGTATAGGGTGAACCGTAGCCCTGACAACTGGAATAACTATGTTGTACATCGTAATTATTGGACCAAACTTGTGCGCGAGGACAAATTAGTACACCAACAGATTCCAGCAGCAAAGTTTTATGCTAAGAAACAGCTTCTGTAAAGACATGTGAACAGCCTCCGGAATGTGAAACTTGGGTTACCCCACTAATATCAATGAATGGATGTGCTCAAACCGCCAAGGATGCATCTAACGTTCCACGGCTACAATGTGCCCCAATTTTCCGACGTGTTCCCAGCATTTGTAACATCCGCCTCCCGATCATCCAGATGCCGTTATTTACCTACGTCACGCATACTTCAGCGACCATTTTGAGGAAGTTGCTCTCGTTGCGTACCCATAGTTCCCCCGGATTTGACAACATTCCCTTGAAAGCACTGCAGGTGGCAGCTACGAGGATAGCTGAACCACTAAAGAGATTTTTCCGAAGATGCCTGGACGAACAGCAGATCCCTAGCATGTGGAAGCAAGGCATCACTACCCCGATTTTCAACTGGTACCCGTTCAGAGCCCACTAGCTATCGCTTAGTGATTCATATCCTGGTGCTCACAAAGGTGGTGGAATCGAGAATAGCTAAGGCTATAATGGGCTACTTCAAAAGGCCTAACATCATAGCACCGGAGCAACACGGATTCCGTCAGCATCGGTCATATACTACCAACCTATTGCTTGACCGCGGCAGTTGGACTGAGATAGCCAAAAGTGGGACCGGCATTGATGTCATCTACCTAGACTCCAAAGCATTCGACCGCATAGATCACCGCATCCTTCTCCAAAAGCTGCAAGCATACGGAGTTGGAAACTCTGTCCTTGGATGGATGGGAAACTTTCTCTTTCAGCGGCGCCTTTAGGTTCGAGTTCGAGATTCACTTTCTGATCCAATTGGTGTGGAGTGCGGTGTTCCACAAGGGTCGGCATTGGGGCCGCGATTATTCTTGTTCCTTTTTCAATGACCTTGCGAGTGTCATAAAGTCAACTTTTCTGTTTTTCTGATGACATCTAGATATGGAGGGCCACCGACTGTCTGGAAGATCACGATATGTTGCAACGAGATTTAGCCTACGCTTTTGAATGGTCAAAGTCAAATCTACTTCCGTTTAACACGGACAAGTGAAAAACCGCGCATGTCCGCCTAAGCCCACGTACGCATATAAGCTTGTAGACGATACGCAGAACACCGCCTCACAAGAGCGAGAACTTGGGGTGGTGGTGATGGAAGACGACCTCGGCTGTTCGGCGCAGTCTTTGAAGGCGTCCAAAACAGCAAACCAACATGTTGGTCTGTTACGGAGTGCTTTCGGGGGGTTCGATCCCTCCATCTTCCTCCAAATACTTAATGCGTATGTAAGGCGCGATGCAGAGTACGCGATCCAGACTTGGCAACTCTGCTTAAAACGCGATCTGGTTGCGCTGGAGACCGCACAGCGACGGGAAACGAAAAATGTGAAGGTTTGTCCCATTTGCAATACCATAGGCGACTGAGAGCCTTGGGAGTGTACAGCGGAGGATTTCGCCGTCTACGGGGTGACCTCATCCTGGCGTTCCAGATTTCGAAAAACCCCGGTCACAATTACCGCCACTTCCTGAAGCTTAACTGCAGCACAGAATTGAGGGGTCAGAAATCTAAGTTGCCAACCAATACAAGCGGGTTGAGTGCCGTCAGAATTATTTTTCCCTTCGAGTTTGTCAACCGTGGAACGCTCCTTCTATTTTTGTCATTTTTGTGCCCATGCTACCCATTTTTAAAAAACGACTCGACGATGCTTTACACCATTTACATTACTTGATCTGATTTCTATTCATCGAGTGAGGACAAGAGGCAGACAAACGTTGTGCTCACCAACCCCACGAAATCGGGTTAGACGGATGTACTTATGTGTTAAGGTGGATAATATGATTTTTCACTTTTGTGTAATTTCTTTGAACTAACCTTATTCCAACAAACCATCCCACGGGACTTGTCAAGCCTTGACTTATTTATCTCTATTATGCCATTGTTCCACTACAGTTTTATTCTCTGAATATGCGGATGGTTCATGGGTGTGGTATAAGGTGGCCAGCGCATTGTCGACAGGATTGTTGAAAACGGCTAATATAGGGGCTTAAATAACTAATTCGGTCAAAAAGAAAACATGTCTACACTCTAGCTGGACAGGCTCCATTCAAAACTAATGACTGACCACGTAAACCATTTTGGAATTTAACCTGCGAATGTCCGAAATTTAGGGCAGTGAAATAAGCAACAGTTATCGCAATCTTCGCAGGTTCAAATAGACGCTTGTGGATTATGAAACTGCTATTCTGAGTTCTCCTTGGATTTAAACTGTGGGAATGAACAAGTGTTCTTGTTTTGAGTCCATTGGAGTTAGAACATCCCCGTTCATTTTCGAGCGGTGACCGCTACCGGTGCGTGCTTGAGAGTGGCTACCCGCTGACTGCGCAGTGACGATTCCCCTCTTAGCGAGAATTTTCAAATGAAAACGCAACGTGTACCGCTACCAAGGCACGATCTAGGTACCCATGTTGACCCTGAGCAAACATCTGAGTTCAGGATGGTTTTCTCCAATTATTGAATTCATTGTGATGAAGCATCCACTTACACTACTAGTATCCTTCATCGAACCTACCCGGAATTTTACGAGTTCTTTCGGCCTGGTAACTAAAGCCGTGCTTCATATCCATTTCTCATAAACTTTTCTCAAACACGTGTGCCTACGACCTACAGTTTCCCGAAGTGATAGTTACCCAACGGTAACCACTCTTTCTGTGTCCTCTAACCTTGGTTACCATGACGACAAAATTTCACTGTAACATCCCTGACCGTGGCGATGAACGAATCCACCGCAGGATAATTGAATTCACACAATGAATAGGTCACTCTCAGTCCACAAACATAGTCGCTTCCTGCAATCGACCCTTCAGTTCGGTCGGTAACGCTTCGCCTTATTTTGGGATGAGTTTTGCTCATGAAATCAAATTATGCTAGGATCAAAGGGAAGTCCATATTGTTCGCAGAGCTGAGGGACGATTGGACGTGTTTACCTTCACACGCCATGAGATATGTTCAGGTGAAAACCGGGGATGAACCGGGAAATTGTGTGAGACGAGCGAAGGGCACAATTCAGTGTGGAAATTATTCCAGCGAGTATCTATCGCTGCTGTTACCAAGGCTCCGATGTGTCGATACACCAGTAACTAGCTAATTTTAATATACCAGTTGGTATGATGAGGCGCGATACAGGCGGGAGATGGTGGTAGTGTATTCTTTTATGTGTGGATATTGATTCGAGGAAGCAACAGATAGATCCAATTTAGCTATTAGGGATACAATGTGAGAAATCTGGATGTAATTGAAGGGTAAGGTAACCGCGCTACTGATCTGCTCCACTGATGAGGATGACCAAGATCAATTTTTGCGTATATGGGATACAGCTTAAGATCTTTGACTGAAACACCGGTAGGCGACGAAATCCTACTCCAGTCGGCGTATCACAGGCCTATGCTGACATACGGTTTGTGAAAAACATACTTTTCCAGTCGGCAATTCCCGCAGTTATGTGCCACCAATGCAATCTGGTCACACCCGGCTCCCATGTAACCAAGTGGGAGTAACTACATGTCCTACCTGAAGCACTCTACATTTCGTAGACAACCCTTCACTACTTAAAAACCGTTTGACGGTTATTATTTTATGCCACCAGTCTAGATAAGGCTGTCAGGAAAATTACAACTAAGGGCACAATACCAGCACTGAGATTGAAATTGGGTGGTTGGCTGTTGTATTTGGACACTTCGTGTTCTATGCCACTGAGAACCGTGAACAGCAGTAGTATTGACCACTGGATGTTAATTGGCCTCGTAAAAAGCCTTAGTGTTGATCACCAGAATTGTAGCCTTCTGGAACAGTCTTGACATCTGGATTCCTTGTAGCGCATCGCAGTTGGATGCAATCGGACTCAAGTTACAGACGGCCGGATACTAAGGCCGCTTTTTCACCACCAAGCACCGTACAGACTACCAACCTAGGTGAACAGTGTGAACTGTTAGCCTGGTGCTTCGTACTTTTTCCTTCCTCACTCCAAACATTTTGAGCAAGCTTTCTCCCGTAAGGGGGCTTTCATGTTTCGCTTGCAATCCTTCACATGCACCTTGGAAAACAAACCACAAATTTGTGATTCTCTCTTCTTATACGCATCAATCAATAACGTAGACCCTGCGTCAAATGAACTAAATTAACTGCGACTTGTTAACATCCGACACGCATCGGCACTTGTTCTTCGGTCATCGGAGTTATGTATAGAGGAACGAACACGTTCTCAACATCTATATGGCAATCTGGTCCCTAGACCAAGCTTTACAACTCGACCTACTGTGTAGCAGCTAATAGTGGGCAGTGGAATGTTCGATGCTGACGTTCCAATGTGGTAAGTTGCAAAGAATAGATCCCCACAGTACGACGGAAAAGCTAATCTGTGCTTTCTTAAATGTAGTCTTGGAACCCTGAAAACAAAAGACACATTCGGCACTCTATCGTAAAGAAAAGAGCCCATGGGCGACGTTGTAATAGTCCCTTCTCTATGCAATTGTTTTCTCATAGTGGAGTTTAGTGTATCAACAAACCGCGGATGTCGCGGTTACCCATTTGATCTAATCTGAACCACTGACGGTTAATTGGTGTTTTTGCTCAATGCATCTTCCCATATATTACATTCACATTACATTCTTTGAATAAGAATAATTATCCCAAACGGTGTGTACTGCGCTGAAGCAGTTTCTTCTACACCCTTCTACATGTTTCCAGCCTGCGCACACAACCCTGGTTGTGGTCAATCCCTCCTCTTCCAGAAGTCCATAACATTTTTCAATATTGTTGTGGTCATGGTAAATATCATAAATCCTATATTTTCCTCCACACTGAAGATCACTACAATTTTCCACATGAAATGTTGAGTCCACCAGACATCGAAAGTCCTCCCCAAAATCAGCACAACACGTGAGTTCTGCCTCAATAGTTGGTCATATGGGGAGTTGACAGCGCGATTGGTATCCTACACTATCCTTCAACACATTTAGTAATGTCAATAATACTGAATCTATATCACTGGCAGCCAGTTCAAGAGTCACGAAGGTTCGATTAGTGTGAGAGGCGTTACGTTTGAGATATTGACTGGTCCAGCAAATCGGTTTCGGGTAGTTTTGCGCTGACACATCCTAGCACTTTGCATTTTCGTTCCCTGCTGAGTGCAGTAAAAGTGGTGCTATTGGAATGCAAGCTTCGATTGCTAAATGAGCAAGGTATCAACAGAACTGCTACGACAGTCTACAAGAATGCGCCTAAGCGTACTGCTTTGGTTTGGCTAACAAATGCGTGATTCTTGGAACACGCCAACACCAGTGTTTTAGCTACCACTGCTAACAAACCACAAGATATGAGTGGATAATTTGAATGAGTTTTACTATAACTACACACGTCCACCCAGACTTTAAATCGTGCGTATTACTTCAGCTTCGTGAAGAAACAGCCTTGTTACCAGTCACTGTAAGCTGCATACTGGAAAGCAAGAACCCGAAGCGGCTATCGGCTACTAGCTTGGTGAAGTATTCAGGTGGAGTAATCACAGCAAAACATGTTCAATGAATCACTTTGTTGAACCTGGCATCATTTATTCTGACCGTTTGTCACGTGGTATCAGGTAATTTCATTGTCTTGTCCGGGTAGAATATCGTAGAGATAAGCACTGGATTTCAGATGCCCAGGTTGCCCAACTAGCTGTCACACCCTGGTAGATTTGCACATCATCATTACAGGTATAAAGCCATCTCGTAAAGACTCAGTCAGACAGCCATCGTGCGCCCGGAAAAGCACGATGTGATGGTTTCATCGATTCGGGATTTATCAGCAGTGCGCGTCCTACCTGACCCTTGTGTGGCGGCTTAAGTTTGGTAAGTTGGTCGCTTGGTGTGGGGGCTAACCTCTCCTCTGCATGGTAGTAACGTGTAACTCAGTGGAGAGTGTGCTGCGTTATATCACGTCTAGTAACTTATGCACGATGCTCATTGTCGCCCTCCCCGTGGCTGTGGTCTCAACCTCGGGTTGGCAACAGTCGAGTTGCGGGTTCCAGCCCCACAGAGGTCAGATGGAATGCGCATTGCTGACGAGTTCCGAAATGATGGAACGGCCGTACAGTGGTTTCCTGGACGTGTGATGGTTGTCTAACTAAATGTACATGTGATTAGTTTCTACATATATAACTCAATACTCAATGTACTCCCTTTTGATATCATCATGGCCTTCATTTGGAGCTCATCATCGGCTCGAAATCTGTGCACGACATATTTGCTCCTCAGACGGGTCTTTTCTCCATTGTGCGAAACGTAATCATCATCATCAACAACAACTGCAGTATATCAGCCATTTGGACTGATGCATCGTTGTCGTACAACCACGATGAAGTACGGAACGAAGAACAACAATAGGGAGGGAAGTGAGACTTATGGTTAAACCTTAATGCCCTAGACAGACACACGGGGTTAAGGAGCCTACATCTTGTCAACGAAATGCGATCACAAACAGCTGGCTATCATGCAAAGATAAGGCGGCATCGGCGAAGCAGCTTTCTTGCGGCTTTCACTGCCTTAAATCATAATCAGCCATTACCGTGCAGATAACTCAGCACCAAACACAGTTTAAGCAGGCAATCCGACTACGAGATGACAGCAACCACGCCACTGGAGAAGACCGCGCGCCATGTCCTGTAACTTTTCAAGCCAAGCAGAAGGCAGGTCAAATGAACTCCAGCCTGAAAGGCGAGACGGACCGACGGCACCTAGCTGGATCATCAGTGCCTTCATTTCTCGCTGCCAGATCAAATTTTGCCAACCTTGTGCCTTGCGCCAACCTACACCAGGCAACCAAAACAAGGCTCTCCTCGGTTAGCCATGGCCAGGCATATGTAGTATATGCCCAAGCCGGCGCAACTTGTTCACTGCTAGCTACTGCTTTAAGGAAATAGCCTGATTATCATTGCCTAGTACTCCCTACGCACATCATCTTTGCGGACAGGGTGATGTCACCCGACACCAGCGATGCTTCGCAGACAACGATGATGGAAGACTTGAAGGCGCCGCGGGTCCTGAGATCGGAGGGGCCAAGTCTCGCTTCCATCGAGTAGGACGGTCCTAACTGTGGCCTTGTAAACACGGCCTTTAAGACGGAGAGAAATTTCTTTCTGTCGTCAGAGCTGTCGCAAATTCAAGAAGGCAGCTCTGGCTTTTGCAATGTGGTAACTGACTTTAGTCGCTATGCCCCCATCGTCGCTGATGCAGTTGCCGAGGTGGGTGAAGTGGTCAACTACCTCGAGTTCTTAGCCATCAAAAGTCAAGGGATCACCAACTGGCTGGTGTTCCTGTAAAAACACATTGCACTTAAATGGCCTGAAGCACACGCTGGATTGGAGTACCACTCTAGAGAAGTTATTCAGAGTTGATTGTGCCACCCCAACTTCGTTAAAAAGCAGGACAATGTCGTACACATAATCAATCTCAACTAGCTTTTCATCAGGCAGGAGCTCAATGTCTGAGTCTGGAAGCTCCGCCAGGGTACACTCCGTGATGGCACTCATGACGAAGTTGAACAAAAATGGCGAAATTGGGCAACCGTGACGAACCTCACGTGTTGTCGGAAAGGCATCCGACAAAGTACTAGAGATCTGTCATGTTCGAATGCAGGGTACGTAAAAAGTTCATTGGAACACATGTCCACACAAGCATTTCCAAATGAATCGACCGATCAACTTAGTCGAAAGCACTAGTGAAGTCGAGGAATACCGCTATGTTCGGCCTGCTGTACGTGTGGCGCTACTCTAGCACCTGCCGTAGACCAAAGCCTGTCTGAGTTTCCCTAATGAGCGATTCCCACTCCGCAGTGAGGCGACGAAGGAAAATTGAAGCCAGAACTTTTGTTACCACCGGCGTTCGGCTAATACCCTTGTGGTTAGCACAGCCGATGCGACTGACTTACTTGTATATCGTCAGCATAGTGGATTCACACCGATTAACTGGCATGATCTCTGTCTTCCAGACTTGTTCGAACAAGGAGTTTAGAGCCTTGTGGAGGACCTCACTACCATGCAATATCTTAGAATATACTTGGAACAGACTGGAATTTCACAATTTCCAAACTTCCAGAATAGAAATCGGTTTTCTATAGGTTTGCATCGTGACTACGTTTCGCTTTTGACATAACTTGAAGAAGCTGTTGTGTCAAGGGCGAAAGGTTGTCACAATACAAACCTATAGCAAACCGAGTTGTATTCCAAAACATTGGAAATTAGGACCACATTAACATCATTAAATGATGCAGGTGGGAAGGAACCTGGGCTAGCAGCACGAAAACGATTGAGGGCTGTGATCGCCTTTGAGACCTAAGCCTCCGAGGGAGTCTCTAAACTAACTGGCCATGGCTCAGCCTGCAAAACCTGAGTAGGAAAACATCTAGCAATAGAGGGACAACTGAACTGCTCTTGAATTCCTCCGCCCAGCCAGCCATAGATGCTGATTATCGTGAATCAGGGCACCCGCGCTGTCTCTGATTGTCTCAGTGACGCCTGGTTTCCTGGGACCAGTGGTGCGGATCAGCTAGAAAAACTTGCGATAATTACATACTGCTCCTGTTTCCTCCATTTCTGGAGCCATACTGGTCCACCAGACATCTTTGTCAGCACGCAGGCTCCGTTTTCGTTCGCATTTAATAGTCCGACTGGTCACATTCTGCTCAAAGCTAGCCGGAAGTTTTCTTCCGGATTCCAGCAGGTTCACCGACCTCTCGGAGTTCCAGTGACCAATGCCGTGACGATTGATAGTGCCGGAGGCGGAGGCTCCTGCACGTTGCATGGCGGCCAAGATCCTATTCCACTTAAGCTCATTTGCATTAGAACAATAGCGCGAAAATCTGGTACGTAATGCATCCAAGTGGGCTTGCCTGACCAAGGGCTGAGATGATTTCTGCGTTGCCGATCAGGAGAGACGCTTAGTGCCCTACCAGGTAAAAGCCATGGACAAGGGCCAGCATATCAAGGCATGATCGGAGTTAACGCTGGTACTCTATAAATAGATACTGCCACGTTGAACTGTTTTTTATTTTTATTTTATTTACTTTTTCCACCCCGTAACTTGTAAAGTTATGCTTTTTATTCCATCCTACACGAATTGCAGGACCCAATCATTGGATTACCAATATCTAAACACGTTGCCTCCCCCACAAGATTCAGGACGGGGAAGAAACTAATTATGCTCGATCTCGTGTCCACCAACAACGAGCTTATGATCGAAACGCTAGCTTTGCGTCGTAGCGATCATACAACACACTTGTTCAACTGCATCTGTTATGCGGAATATTCCACAGAAAACGCGGATGACTCTCAGATTATTGCCATAAGCGTCCTTCTGACTACACTCACTAATGTACCTGATTGACCATTCCTAGCTGAACTATGGCCCTAGATCGCCTGGTGGGATTTCGTTCATCAATTCAACAAGTTAGTAGCCGGCGCTTCCCGAAACATGCCCCGCGCGCGACGAGAGTAAAGCCATTCATACGCAGCGGGACGCAGAAGTGTTTGACCACAAGAGCTTCACTTTGGCTAAAATAAAAGCAGGCACTTGGTGCCGTAACTTGGAAAGTTTTCACTATTTTGCAAACTCATTGCGTGAACCTGGTACGCTAGGCTAATCTAAATCAGCAACGGCATCTAGAGGATACATTCTCTTTAAACCCCAAGCTTCTTTACAGACATGTTAACGATCTCCGTACACTGCACCGATATATTCCTGCCCCCCCCCGCACACTAAGTGAAGAAGCACAAACTACAACAGAAACGACCAACGCCCTACGTCATTAATTCTCTCCCAACTTCCAGAACACAGCTTTATCGCTAATACGGTTCATGCAATTTCTGCCACCAACACAACTTAGTCATAAATCCTTGACGGCTACAACTGTGCCTAAAATGCTAAATTTCCTACGCGAGCATACTTCTGTTTGTACTGATAATAGCCGGCTAAAGGCAAAGAAGTTCGCTGCATTGAATTTAGCGGATCAAATCTTGAAATTCTTCCAACGGTCTCGACGAAATGTATGTTCCTGCAATGTGGAAGCGCGGAATAGTCACTCAATCACAAAGAGAGAAACCGTGCAGATCCAGCCAACTATCGTTCAATAACTCTCCTACCGGTGTTGTCTAAAGTCACGGAGTCTAATGTTGCAGGCGCTCATGATTTACTTGGAGGCATGCAAGATCATAGCACAAGAACAGCATGGATTTCTCCAGGACCGGTGTTGCACCACAAACCTGCTGCTTGCATGTTGCAGTTCGACTGAAATCATTGACAGTGGTGTGGGGGTGACGCAGTCTATCTAGATTTCTCAAAGGCCTTCGACCATCTGAACTACCACATCTTCATTCACAAGCCCCAGAGCTGTGAAATTGGTAAACCAATTTTCGGGTGGATAGGTAACTTTCAGATACAACTACATCTGTATGTTGGATTTCGCAGCACCATATCTGACCATATCTGTGTTCACTGAGGAGAGCCACAGGGTTCGCCACTTGCTTCACTCCTATCCCTGATTAACGTAAAGGATCTTGCAAGGGTGATCACTACCAATTTCTTACTCTTCGCTGATAAGCTTAAAATATGGCGGGCCATCAACACAACGAGTGACCACGTAGCGCTTCAGGATGACCTTGCTAGGGTATACGAATGAGCGACTCAGAAGCTGCTTCATTACAACGCCACAAATTGTAAGATATTGTGCATACGCCATCAATCCACTTGTGAGTACAGTCTGGGAGGTTCAGCTATGCAGCGCACTCCTAATGTATTGCAACTTACATGTGATAGTACAAGTGGGGCCTTGACTGTTCACGTTAAGCCGACAATGCATCCAGAAAAGCCAACCAACACCTTGGCCTTTTGTGCAGAGCATTCGGGTGTTTTGATCCTACAATATTCTCTGATGCTCAATGCATACATTGGGCCCCATTTGGAACACGCCATTCATGCCCAACAGCCCTGGCACAAGCACAAGTTCACCGCAATTGAAATGTCACAAAGAAGGGCAATCAAGAAGTTAAACGGCCTGTTTCATCTTCCTTACTAACTGAGGTCGAAATCCCTTGGGGACTACAGTGGACAATAACGATGTGTACATGGCGATTCGATAACGACATTTGATCATAAAAATATCCCAAATTTGCTTGTACTTATCTTCTGATTTAGAATCATAATACCCCAATATGAGGTCACCAGCTAAAGCTGGCCACACAGTTTGGCCAGTTGGATTGGCGCCGGAATTTCTTTTCATTTCGTGTGTACCAACCATGGAACCACCACACCAATTAGGTTGTTCCTTTCCACACATTAACGGTATACTATCAACTTATCGATCACTCACCCATACATTTACATTACGCCATACACCCCTCTAAGTGCGAGCGTCAACCTAGCACTACCAATCAAGGTGCGCAATTTTTACTTTCGACCCATAGTTTGTTACACATTACGACTGTTGAAACTCGCTTTAAATATCCCGTCGGCTCAAAAATGTTACACACGAGTAAGCGTCGTCATTTCCCTTATCTATGCTTTTCTCCCGTATTACGTGAATTATAACCGCTTCCTATATTGCCTTGTGTGCGCATATTCAATTCTCATTTCAAACTACCGTAACACAGCAGTGCAATTAAATCTGTAGCCGCGTTAACCAACGATGCACTTGTCCATTGACCTAATTTTTCTTGCTCCAAGCACCTTACGGAACTTAATAAGCACCTGCTTTTTACCCGTGGATAATCCATTGTTCATTGTTCCCCGTAACTGTAGACGCTCGTAAGAAAACTATGCTAACAGCGGAAGCATCAGTTTATTGTGCTGTACTATACTGTATTGTGGGAGCAAGTAGAAATTTAACCATACAACTCCGGCCGAGCATTGTTAAATCACCTAGAATAGGAGCCGGGGTTATCCGATAAAGGATCGACTAACAGACCTGATGGCTGCAGTTGTGGAGACCAAGAACTGGTAGGAAACGTAACAGTGAAACTATGTGACGTTGAGGAAATAGAAAGCTTCCAAATGTAAGGGGAGGGGATGGTTTGGAAGGGCCACTAGTTCGAACCTACACTTGATTATACTTCGCCCTCAAGTGCACTTAGATGGCTGAATGCATCCGTTCTTCCCCCCACCCCAGGTGCTACCATGCTGTCCCTATTTGCCCACCTAAGCCGGTAATTCAGTTACCATGCCTCATGTTACCATGTCCTTGAGTTTCCATCGTAGTGGAAAATTATATTCGCGTGAGTCGGACCATAAACCTGGCGCAATTGGGCAGCGTGTCCTGCTGTCTAGTCAACAGGCAACAAGTCCCTTCGTGTCTGCTTCAACGACAGCGTTTTGGTGTGGATCTGAGGACACGCACGCGTTTACGATTGATGTGGCACGATTTATCTGTCATGTAACAGCATTTTCATGAGTGAACCCGAATGCCTTTTGCGGTCTTCCACCAATAACCCGCTAAAGGAACAAACACTGAGTTAGGAGCAGATGAATCAGACTAATGATGTCCCCAAGTTAGATTTCCCACAAATTCAGATGCTAGTTTGGCTTGACGGCACGCCTCAAACCACCGTACTTCTACACGAACAGACAGCACCGAGCCAATGGAATTCGAGTTGAGAGCAAAGTACTCTCTATGCACAACGGTAAACAGCTTCTGCAAAGGGATTGGTTCCGTTCAACTTGTTCACTCATGATGCCTACCAATGATCCGTCTCCCTGCCAGCATGTTTGTGCACTTGTACAATAATTCAAATTGTATAGCCATCATCAGGTTCATGTGAGTTAAGCGCGCATTGTTTCAAAACGTGTGACATCATTATTGATCTTTAGTAACGATCTGGTGAGCTTAATCGCCTCGCATGGTTTGCTTTACGCTGATGACATCAGTGTTTGGCGACCGGTCAAAGTGCCACAGGACCGCCTACAGTCTCAAAGAGACGTCAATACGATTAATGGAGGGCAACTCCAGGATGGTCTCTTACTTGATGTAGCCGAATATCAGGTGGATGGAAATTGGGTGTTACCCGCCCGAAAACACTGCAGAGGGATTCATCCACGGCATCAAATGATTCAAATCTATAAGCTGGGCGACCAGGGTTTCCAGCATTGTTCCGAGAAAAACACTGGTATGCGGGTGCAGGAAGACCTTGCTTGCTTGCAACAATCCAAAGCAGCGTCAAAATACATTCAAAACGTGTAGCTCTTAGGGAGAACCTTTGGTCAGTTCGACCCATCTATTTTCGGTCTATTGATTTTTTATACCTACGTCCTCACATGGAATTTGCGGTCCATACATAGCATCCATGACAAAAGCGGGATCTCACTGTTTTGGAGAATCCACAAACTCGGCAATCGAAAAGGTCTAAAGGCTGTAACATCTATCTTGCGAACAGCGCCTGAGTATTCTGTAAGTCTTCAGGGACACTGTCAGCGTTTATCAAATGTTAAGCAACCCTAATTATTCGTGATAGTGTCTTTTGATGCTCAGGCATAATGATGCACTGAAAGGCTACCGTTCAAAAATGGAACGACAATATAGCCACTTAGATTGCAGATGGAATTTCTTCTCGCTACTTGTTTGCCACATTTGTAATTCCCTCCCTCAACCTGTTAATTCAGTCCTATACGTTAGCAGTGTTCAAAGCTAGTGTTGTTAATGGACTGACTGCATTACATCACATTGTACAACGCACATGAAACATTTGGACATTCAGAGAACCAAACCCCATCAATCCGCACCCAATTTGCTGTAAAAGTCAAAGGCGATATCCTTTCAATTTGCACGAAAACATTTGTAAACGATTCAGACGGACAAACTTTCGTTCGGCAATTTCACTGTCAATGCTTTTACACTGTTTCGTGTTGCTTTTCTTTTTCTTTTGGAGCTGCTAAGCAACCATCCGGCAAAAGATTATAACAATAATAAGAATACTATTATATCTTTCTCGTGCTCTCGTGAGACCGTGCCCACAAAAGGACGGATGGTATTTGCATGTTCAACATTCTCTGTCATGGTCAGCTGTCAATGGTTAGGGTACATATAGGGATACAATAGGTACGTTTCGAGAAGATTTTCATCCGGGGTTCTCACTGTAGTTTCTTATCCCAACACGAGCGTTCTCAAGTGTTTGGTTTCGCTGCAGATCGGGGATACCATGTCGGCAACAGGTTCAGGGAAGTGGAAGGAAGGTGAAAGGGATGCAGCAATTGGAGTCATCAAACAAAATCAGAAGATTAGGACCCAGTCGCATATAATAGAGTATTGTTGTCAGCAATATATCATTTACCGCTAACAAATACCATGGAAATCACAAGCGCTTCTTAGACGTTTTGATGTTCTACGCATATTCACCTACCTCGTCGTACATGAGCTTGCGATTTGGAGCTATGTGTAGGTGTGCCCACTCTTGGAGCACCAGGTTAGCTTGGATTCAGTGCTGATGAACTTGGTATACGCAGTGTGTTGGTGAACTGGCAGCTGTAAACTGGTTCCACATTTATGACAAACCCTTTTAAGCTGAAGTACTCTACTGGATAACAAATTTCGTGGGTGTAGTTTAACCACACTGGCGATAGCCACTTATGGAAACAGATATAGTATATATGAAGGGGATTTACTATGCAAACTGGACGGTGTTAAGACATTACTAAGTTTTGATTTATTAGAAAGATGCTGTGTAGAATATTTACCAAATCTATCGCAGTTGATTAAACCACAAACCACACACTCAGTGGCAGTTTATTTTGTGTGCGTAAATCCGAGAACCGAAGCGTTCCGAACTCAGCTGCTAACTTCCCGCCGTTACGGCAATAATGATATCAGTAACATCAGTTGAGAAGGTAAAAGAGCAACAAGCAAACGATAATAAACATAACCTACCACTGGAATTAACGAAAAGAAAGTTAAATATTCCAGTGGAGGAATGTACACTACAGAGCAAGTAAACGCAGGCGAAATCTCCAACTAAATTTTCCACCATGCGGTATCAGACCACAATGGCTGTTGGCCATTGTCAAATGAAACGAGCCAACCATATACGATGACCGCCATTCAGGAGTTAGCAAAACTGCTTCACATCGGCTCCCTGCTTTTATCCCAAGATTTAAACGTCGCGTTCAGAACTCGGCCGACTTGCTGTTTTCCGAATTGATATTTACCTAGTCATCATCAGCTGCTCGACCGCACCGTGAAACCTTGGTCAACATGACAACATATCATTGTGTCACCACTGTCGCTTCCAAAGCAAGAATTCATCACGTACCAGCTGAATTCACACAAGTCAGTCACCTGGGGCTTTCACGCTGTCATTCGACCACATAGCTATCGCTTACTCGGTGACAAGTGGTGCTTATGTAGGTAAACTACGCCAGGATTAGTTAGACCATTTGGATCGCAGGGCCGAATAAAAAGTGCAGCTGTTGGATCGCATACACCTCGACAGATACTGATGCGGTGACTGGGGGAGATACTAGAAAATAATGTTGGCAGTATCCACCATCAGGAGTTTGAAAGGGAATCGTGTCTGCAACACCAGTGGACAATGAGAAGAGCGAAAAGATGAACACCTTTCCTTGAAATTGTTTTATAGGTTTCGATGCGAATCACAGGATTATTGAAGGAGATAATCCAGCATTTGTGGGTGGCTATGGGATGAGGATCAAGATAATGCCACAGTACTTATCGTGCCCGAAGAAAATCGAGCAGGAATCTTCCAAGACGGGGATTACTCGTGAAAGTCGACATATACAATAGAACTGGTGTATGAGAGGATGGATGCTGTACGTGCTGTCCACGAGCCTTAGAATCATCTCCACGCCGAGACGTCGGTTTCAAAGACACGCGGTTCCAAGTGGTGTCCCACGTAATTTTGTTATATTAGTCCATCATATGATTCGTTCTACTGCTCCTATCGGAGTTTTACTTGTAACTGAACTGTTGCGAATATTGGGCACTTTGTCCAAGACAAAGGTTCTCTTGTGGGTGTCTCCACAGTCCTCCACTCTTTTCGCAGAAAACAAACGAACCTCGTCGTACACCGTTGCGCTTGTGCATCAAGCGGTGATCTGCAACTGAGGGGCAGTCGCAGAAATCAGCTTGCTTGCTAGAGGTCATTGAAAAGATATGGGTTTAACATATGATATTCCTGCTCAATATATTGGTTGCAATAAACGGCGTTAGATGATCTCAATTACCAACAAATTGATGATAGCAACTAGACCCGGAGATGTTGTTGAAAGTAAAGTATAACGGCTTTACCAAACAGCACACGTCAGTTGCCTCTTAGCATTTCTCTTAGTCTCCCAAAATAGCTGAATTTGACCGCTAGCATCTAAAGCACCGGTCACTACCACAAGACTAAAGTTGAAAGATCAATCTAAGTGGGGAAGTAGTAAATTGAAATATAGCGCTGCTTCTCTTCCGCTGCTCAGGTATTGTTATACTACAGAAAATGGGAGTTTTAACAAAACCTTCTCCAACACTAGGCTACGAATCAATCTACAATATCACTGTTTTATAACTGACGGTTCCTTACGAGTATATGACAATGAGGTTCAAACTGCCGGAATGGAGTCAATCATAGTTAGCGTTTGTTTCAAGTCTACTTCAAGCAAGCCGGCCTTGGCGCTTTCTTATTTACGTTGTGAGATCGCAACTTCAACCTGACTATTCGAGTGCGTAGAAAGGTTTTTGCGCTAGGGTTGGCGTTGAGAAACTACGCGAGCAAACAACGTAGTATGTGTGGCAACTCAACCCCCACTGATACACATGTCGATGCTTTGTATAGGATGCGTGACATTTCCAGATCCTTTGTGTTGAAAACAAAATGTGGACTATTTGATTCGGCGCAAATCTGAAGGGAAAGTGCGCGTTATTCTGTGTCACAACCGGTGAAAATTGCCGTCGAGCGCTCGCCTGACTATGTGTTGGCCAACTGTACGTAGCTGTAAGTTTTACCATGCAAACCAAGACACTTTCCTTGTAGTAGCTGTTTAGATCAGTGTACGATCCAAACTCGTACCGAAATGTACAAGTTCCCCGTGTCGTTCACAACATTAGGAAACAAGGGGTCAGAGCGCACACTTGTCAAGTCAAGCCCATCTGCCACTTTCCACACAGGATGTACCACTACTTGACCTCTTGGCATTCAGACGTACCAGGACTGGTTGAGACCTGGTTGAATCCGGAAGTAACTACCAAGGATGTTTAGCTGAGTGCATACACATATTTTCTGAACTACTGATTATCAAATGACTACGGCAGTGTGCTGCGATACATTCAATCATCTTGTTGCGAGTGTCTGGAAAGCCAAGATGGTCAAGGTGAGAAACCATGATGCCCAGACCACTTGAGACATGGCGAGATCACTAATTGGACTGATGGCCACATGTCCGAAACCGCATGCGTTCTCCACGCATCCTGCTAATGGGTGCTTCTGATTTACCTGGACTACGTTGACCTGAGACTCAATTGCTTCCCGGCTACTGTGATGGCAAAACACACATTGCACAGGAGATAATTGAGACTTTGCTAGCACAACATCTCTGCTAGCCGACGTGCAAATCACCGCATTCAGCTCCGTTGTAGCTAGACATGAGGTTAACCAGCTGCGAACAGCGTGTGAGTGATGCTTGGCTGCTGGAGATGTTGGCAGCTAGTAATTACTGTATGATCATAGCGCATAATTTCCGCTACTATTCACGAGTCCTATGGGGGTATCATACAACTACTGGAACGCCGTTGTCGATGGTCTCAATCGAGACGCTAATCAAGTGGACTAGTTGAAGTAGCATGGTTCAGCTGTTAAAGCCTGTTTGTGTGTTATAATGAGGTGTGAAAATGCTGCGCGCTCGATTCGTACACCTTAAGCATAGGAAAGTTGGACCAATGAAACCACATTGGTTCAACAACTAGTACGGTCATTTGATTCAACGGTGACGTGTGCTGTGGGCCAAATTTTTCCTTTCTGCCTCTGCCGACGTGTACGAGGTGCACAAATGGCGGCGCAATTTATGAAACTGCGCGAAAGCACGGAAACGTCAGCAGTTCGAAGAGTAGTTGTAGACCAAAGCAGAGACGGCTCCCAAGAAGATATTCTCGCATATAAAGCGGCGCCTGAGGACTTCAGTTAACGTAGCAGCGTTTGGAGGTTCTCACAGACAACCTAATTTACCGCAGTGTGCGTGCGTCCGCATCAGCGGCACGCCACACTTCCGCATTTTCAAATTGCCGTATATCGTTACCGCGCTTGACAGCGTGGATTGCGGTGTGGAAGATGTGCACAATCTGCTCGCCAATGTTGACGGAAGGAAGCTTATCAGTCTTGACGAACTCTACTCCATTATGCTCAAGTTGTTATTGGCCACCATCTAGCCTGCCGAGACTGTTCCGTTTAACAAGTGCCATCCGACCATGCATCGCTAGACGACTGGAAATGCTTAGCGGTGAAGCCGGTTCCAAAAGGCGGTGCTGCAACCAAGGTGGACACGTACCGGCCGATTTGTCTGTCTGACCTTCATTTTGTCCATGCTACTCGAAAAGGTTGTGAAGAAGTGTATGTTTCAAGTACTGGAACCGCTAAACGTCATGACTTCGACACAGCACGGTTTCATGGAAGGCCGCTCGTGCATCATCAACCAGCTGGTGACGAGGCAGATTGATTACAAAGCTGAACCTTGAAAAGTCTGTCTATGTGATTAGCACTAGTTTCCGTAAATGGTTCAACAAGATGAACAAAGAAGTCTCCCTCCACGGGATGAGCAAGTGCGGGGTTGTTTGATCACTGCATTGGCGGATCGGCTACCTTCTCAATTAGCGAATCCTTTTTCAACTTAAGCAAAAATAGGCTTTATGTATCCAGTTGAGTAAATTTTTAGCACGTTACAATATCGACAACCGATGAGCTAAATTATATTATCCAAAGTAAATTTATAAGAATGAATAAAGGGACACTGTGTAGAAGTGTCACTTGAATAAACGGGCAGTGTACAATAGCAACAATTCGACAGTTCATAACAAAATAATTTAAAGCCAACGTTGCAAGCTAGATTTGCAAGCGGGACAGTGTATGTTTACGTGTGCAGTATTTTAAATTTTTCTCAAAGGTTACGCGAAGAACAGCAGCGGTGACCTTGGAAATAGCTTGACTAATATCATTGTTGGAATATTCTATGAAAACTGGTGTATCCGTAGAGATATTGTAAAAATGATGTTCAGTGACAATGGCAAGGCCAATTTAAAGGCCCCGCCAGGGTTGCCCACCTTGAAAATTGGAAGGCACTGGCGAATGATTGTCTAACCAAATGGTATGCTTCCACCAGTGTCACACCCCAAGACCCAGTGCTGGAGCGCAATTTATACCTGATCCGCATCGATTAGTTATCTCAAGTTGCCCGGTTGCCTTGTGTCCGTTCGCTTATGACCTGTAGTTTGAGAGTAATTGATGCTTCCGGCGGCTACAATGTACATCAGCATGACCTCGACCGCGCGTCCATGTGATCTGCATAGGTCGAATTGTTAGTCAACTCAGTCAATTCGTCATTTGTGAGCCTGACCAAGGGTGGTAATGAATGTAGGTACATTCTGGCCGGCCAACCGCTGCATCCCCACACCTTTCGTGAAAGACGTAGGTGCACACTTGCGCCGCGATTGGAGCCTGTGGACAGTGCGAACAGGTTATACGGAAACGGACTGAGCGTACATAGGGCGCTTAAACACAGCTACGGCACTTGGTCTGAAGAGATTGCCATTCGCCTCTTCTCGTCCACCATAAGACCAGTGCTCAAGTACGGCTCACCTGCCTATTGTCCAATAATCCGTGACGAGGTACAAAAACTGGAAGGTATTCATCATGTGACTACCGGGCTCATTCACAGTTTATTGGTATATCGTACAAAAACCGATGTAGAATATTGGGGGTTGTACATCCCGCTTTATCATCGGTTTCGAATCGACAACATAATGACCCACCAGATCATATATCCGCGTGACTTTCCTTTGCTGAGGCCACTGCTGCAGGTGCGCACACCAAGTAGCACTGGCGAGTATTGGTACAGGTTTGTAGTACCGGACCTGAAGTGGATAGCTCACCCTCCATACTTCGAGCGTCAAGTGGTGAAACACTGGAACGGTTGGCCGGAGACAATAGTCACGGTGAAATCGGTGTCGATATTCAAGTAATTCCTAGACACTTACTGTTGCTGATTACAGATATCTAGAGCGCATATCGTCCCAATAAGACGTTGCACAGCAGAACTGCATTGAAAGTGCATGGTAATAATTGAATTTACTGCGCATGTGCACCTGATGCCATATAGACACAACAGTACAAAAGAATATTTACTAGTTTCTTACTTCCAGTATTCAGTATTCGTGTACGACATGACAGGATAATCGTGCTATAAAGCAGCGTGTATACATCCCATGCACTCTAGCTAAGAACCGGTGGTTCTTCGCATTGTTCTCGTTGCTTTATTGGACTTCACTTTCACGGAAGCTGGGATTCGCCGGCCGTACTCAGTGTGAATTCGTTTCAGTTACTCTATGCGGGGAGAACAATAACGGAGTGTGCCCTGTGGCAATACACTAAGTAATGTTGTAAATGAAGCCATTGTTTCACGAAATGCTACTCAGCCGCCATCGGTGCCTCTAGCATCTCCTCGCTGCTTGAACATGTTGAAGAGTTTTACGCGGTCACTAAGCACTATTTGCCTCCCACCTCAGTGGAATAATTCCACCATTTTACCGGAACACAAAGGCGGTCCATGAGATAGAATGACAACTTATCGACCGAATAAAACCATACCTCCGACATTTCTAAGGTCTTAGACAGAATCATCAAGACTCGGGTAACACAGATTGCGACAAGGCGAGACCTGCTCAGCAGTTCCCAACATATGTCCACGACAAAACATTCTTGTGTCACATGCCAAATGCCATTCCCCAAACATGTTACAGCAAAATTAGATGACGACATGGCTATTATCATCATCCTTCTGAATATGCAAAATGCAGTTGACTGTGTACCGCATAAATCATTGTTGGACTGGTTGGAGCCTCACGGAACCAGCAAACATCTCTTGAGCTGGTGCGAATCATATCTTAACGGCCAAACACAAAGAGTACAGATTGGTCAATATCGTTTCTACCCCCAGAAATGTGACCAGCGGTGTTGTTCAGGGCAGTCTGTTGCGCCCATTGCTTTTCCTCCTTTACATAAACGATATATATGATTACATTAGACACGGGCACCTATTTGTATTTGCGGATGACCTCAAACTAGTGTACTCATTCCTAGCTGATCATCTGGAACTATGGCTAAAACAGTTGCGCGACGACATCATCCCTTGACAAAAGGAGGCGAAAGCAGATCAATACGGTTTCTGCAGATACATCTCAGATACTCTGCCATCAATGCAGAATACCAAATGGATCTATCACTCTCATTGGCACTCCCATCCCCCCTACGTATTCCGTTCGAGACCTAAGCATTTCATATTCGAGCAGCTTCAACCTCTGCAAACACATCTCATTTCAAGTTGCGAAAGCGAAGCAAATAACAAGCTAAGTCATTTCGCAATCCTAAACACGACATGAATGATTCAAACTCGTTGTACCACCTACTCAAGATGATTGCACCAGCATGCATAGTCACTCATGTAAAACAGATGGAATTGCTTTGGAAAAGCTCAGCTTTCATTTAGCAAAAAGCTCATAGGGCGCTCATCATCGCTTACCTGTGGGGAGCGATGTTCCCACCTCCAGCATGATCCACACTGACTTCGACGGCTGAATGTCAATCTCGCTCTTCTCTACAGCATAATAATCGCGCGGGTTTGCTCAACCAGTAAAAACCGTCGCATTACATAATGGCTCAACTTATCCCACCTGTAGTGGGAAATGTTTAATATCCTTACAGAGGAGCAAGAAATGGATCCGCCTAAAATTCTTCCTCCTGAGGTAGGCCCATCTGTGTAATAAACTCCAGTTGCAAGTAAGGACCTGCGAGAGCTTGCCCAGTTTTAAAACTAAGTTAGCAGCTTTTCTTTCCATGCTAGATGTGCTCAAACTTTTCGATCTTCAACAATCCACTGCGCGCTTATGGAATCGGGCCCGAACAACACAGGACACTAGTAATCAACAAATATTGTTACTTAATACATACGAAACAAAACATTGCATAACTGTTCCATACTGCATGCAGTTCATAAATGAAATGCTGACGAAACACGCTGTACAAATGATCATTCCACAAACGGGAAGCTACCCCATTTGTCTGGAAATATACCCATTTATTATTTATTTATTTTAACAATTAAACATTCTCAGCATTGCTTTCTCAAGGGCGAATGCAAATAATATCAAAAGCAAGTATTGCCAAAAAGATTATTTCATTGCCTTATTGCAGTTGACGGAGCAGTGAGATAAGGAAGTCTACGATGAGGAATGGACCAAAAGTGTTTTTGCTTGATGGATCGTTTCAAACAACCGATACTACTTTTGCGCAATAAAGGCTTATGCATAAACGTAACTATAGCAATAAGGAAAGCGTCAGCAACTTCGACGCCTGTCTTTACCAAGTTGGTAAAATTATTTCCAAATTAAAATCAACGGACGCCTTTGGGACGCTTGCAAAAACTACTTGACTAGAAGCTGAAGCTGATCACATCTTACAATGGGACAACGAGGTAAACATTGATGTCGCTTTCGACAGCCTCACCTGATACCGCCACAGCTTGCACCAACGCAACAATACAAACGATTCACGTGTTAGCATTGTCAACCTAATGTCAGACCGCGTGGTGTACGCAGATTGGATCTCCAATGAATCTTTAATGCCTACAGACAAGCAGCTTCTCCGTTGGGACCAAATATAATTGCAGGAAGATAGCAATTTGTCAGAATATGATCGGAGAGCTTGGCAAAGCAACGGGGTGATTAGCAGGCCGTGTGGGAATAGGTTAATTCCAGAAGTGTTAAAAGCCCTCTATTGGTTGAACTCAGACGCAAATAACCACAAGCTGTGTTTTCAACAGTAATCCCTCAGTCCAACACAGTTGAAGCACTAAGATCTGGGCACCGAAGTGCGGTGGATCCAGTTGCCATTACTCGCACCGCAATAATTACAATAAATAACATCGGCGACATAGTGAGGCTAAGGTTAAATAGAATGCAAACAAAGGGAGTAAGAAGAAATTGCTTTCAACCAATTAGAATTAAATGAAAATTAACAACCAGATGCAATAAGCCAAATCCTGGAACTCCACTGGTTTTGTGACCGCACTTGTCTGCTAAGGTACTTAACCATCAGCACTAGCCTTATCAAGTATCTCAGTCGATTTGCACACGTCATGTACTGGCCATCGCGCGGTTTCGGCCAACTTGGTGCAGCCACGGCGTATAACGCACGCTCAAGAGACCGGTCAAACGACATACGCAGGAGATAGCCTAACCAACGTAAGCGAATACGATTCAGTGAACACTCGATTGTGACACCAAAAGGCTTCTTGCCGAAAACTCACTGGCGGACCTTAGCATTGCTCACCCGGTGTTCCCGCAAGATACGGAGAATACTCCGCAATCACCGGCGATTAAACACGGCCAACCGTCTAGTGTCTTCCCCATGAACTGACTGAGTCTCTGATCCATACAATACGACCGGGCTTACCGCAGCGTTATAAACCCTACCTCTCACTGACAGACTGATATTTTGTCGTCTCCATAGATGTTCGAGTCTCTGGAAAGTCATACGGGCTTTGCTGATACGCGAAGTGACTTCCTCAGTGATATTTCCACCAGAGGTGGCCCAGCTACAAAGGTAAGTGAACCGATCCAACAATTTCAGTGTATGTTCGGGGATAGCTAGAAGCGGAGATGTGTCGATCTAGTCCGGCAACAATACTTCGCACTTTGAAGATGCAAAGCACATGCCGAAGCGTGGAGCGTTCTCCATCTACGTCAGACCCTAGGAGAGTAATGTCTTCCGCATACTGCAGGTGTATCAGTCGGTCACTTGGCAGAACTTCAATCCGGTAGATGCTGAAAGAACGGAGTCGTTCATGGTCATTTCGATAACAAAGTTGAAGAGAAAAGTGATATAGGAACAACCCTGATGAACCCCACTTATCGTGCTGAACGCAGGAGACAGTTTCTCTACAGCCCTTTCACAGCCTTGGAAATCACGGTAGAGAGACCACAGAATGGAAAGGAATTTAGCCGGCACGCCCTTCATGGGTATGCAGTGTCACAAGCTGGCGCGGTCAAAAGCGTTGAAGGCGGCTTCCAAGTCAAGGAAAACCATCATGGTTAGTCTTCGGGTATGTGTCTGCTCGAAAACTTGGCGAAGCGTAACTATGTGGTCCATACAACCACGACCAGGACGGACAACAGCTCTGGTTTTCTGTGGTTCGGCTCTCACGGAGACCAATATTTCGTCGGAGAATGACATCCGTAATAAGTTTGGAGGCAAAAGGAACAAGGCTGATGCCTCGATGATTTTTGCACAAAGTACGCTGATGCTTCTCAAAGATTGACAGTTGCCAGTCAGAAGGCACATCTTCAGTGCACCAAATCGTGTCAAATAGCGAAGCAATTCCAGCCAAGAAAGAGTCACCACTATCCTTCAGCATAGATGGGGGAAGGTTGTCGGGTTCAGGAGCCTTGTTTGTTTCAACACAGAAAGCTTAATTCGAATCTCTTCTAAAGTGACAGGTGTAACATGGAGTTCTCCCGTCGGCTAATGTGATTCGGCAAGCGGCAATATCACAAAAGGCCTCCTGAAATGTTTTCAAAATCTTCCGTCCAACGGGCTAGTAGACGATGTTGAGAATTAATCAACTCTCCGTCTTTCTCAGCTATTGTCTCGCTAACTGATGGCTTTCTCGGACCCGAGTTCCGGATGAGCTGGAATAGCACTCGGCTGTCCCCAAAAGCACCGTCTTTTTCCATCTCACAGGCACTTGCCATCCACCAACGTTCCCGGTCGATTAGAACACTCCTTGTCAGACGTCTTTTCAAAGATCTACGGACTCACTGAAACTCAGTGTTAATCGGAACAGGTTTCGGTGCTTCGATCAAGCTTATCGATGCTCCAGAGATCCATTCACAGTTAAGAAATCTCAACTCGGTTGCGCGACTAGCGTCAAAGGTACCCTTCATAACACATTTGAGACGATCCCAGTTTGTAACGCCCTTATTTACCCATGAAATTCTTCTACTCTTCGCTTCTTGGTATAGTCTACAGACCTTGACCGATCGTTGATGGATATCGACCAGCGTTCATGTGCGTCTCCTTACATTCCCATTGTTAGCGTTGTAGGTGTGTCTGTGTGTGCATGCCAATCCCGGCACTGGTTCCGTGCGTGTGCGTCTACCGACGACCTTGGATCTCCAACCCTACTCTTCGCCGAACAGGACACGTTCAGCCCGGAGCATGTGTCGCATCCCCTCCCCCGTTCACTGGTCGCTTGTCCATACACCATGTTTATGCGTGCCATTAGACGATCACCCTGTGATTGGACTATCCCTTGATTGGTCAACGCCATTATTCTTAATACTCGTAGCACCCAGGTGTGGTGACTTATTCCCTTGATTGTCCGGCGTAGACAACTCATCCCTCCCCTTGTTTACTGACACCTTGTTGTCAACTTGCATACACCGGGATACTGAACCATTGAAGTATGTCCCAATTATCAACTGTATATATTTTAATAGTGCCGTAGTATTTGTGATCCGACTTGTTTTGATTTCGGGATCTTTGGCTACGCGTTATTCAACGTTCACGGTGGACGTTACACAGTTAGCGTTCGGTCCACCAACCGCACTCATCACTGACAATTGGTAGGCCATTTCGTTAGGATATTTTTGTATGACTTATTGTGAGTTCACGTTGCAGGTACTAAGATTAGGAGTTAGGCACTTACCTGAAGCGGGAAGAGTGTTCGTCATGCGTGCGCGCACTAGAGCATGGTCGGAATTCAGGCAAATGCTCCAAACTGTCTGACAGCCTTAGACTGATATGCGCCAACTGTAGCTACTAGCAATGTGGTCAATTTGGGCCCGAGTCATTGATGGATTCAGCTGACGCCAGGTGAGGTGGTGTGAACATTCGTACTCGCAAGCAGTGCTCCCAGTGTAAAGCTTGTGGTCGACGTACTGTCGCAGGAATCGTTCACCATTGCATGTTCGTTGTGCATCGACCCAGAAGCGGCCTCCACATGTTGTTCAGAGTCTGAAAAACGATCCACTTTAGCACTGATATAATCAGCAACAAGCAAGACGTCTATATTGATAGTCATGCGAAGAAGAGATGAGACAGTTTCATAGATCTCGTCTTTAATATCCTCTGAACTTCATTCGATCTGGGGTATAAAATGAGGCGATGAAAAGGTACCATGTCTTCCGACAGTGCTTATTAACTGCAAAAGGGATTCGAAGTTGAACCACGCACATGCGGCTGTTCAACGGTATTCAGTCGAGAGGATTGCCTTCAGCACGTTTGTTGAAGGCGATATCAACACCGTAAATATCATGAGTTCTTGAATCAGTATCGCCAGAAACAAGGAGAGTTTTGCCATTATCGTTAGATTCAGAACGAGGAAGTCGAAGATTCGTCACAGCACTTTTATCTTGTACGCGCAGTTCGGAGACACAGAGCACATCAGTACCAAAAGAGTGAAGGCTGAAAGTCATTGCTACCTGCTGGCCGACCTGACTTAGAGTGCGGCGTTATTGGATGCGCTTCATATGTCTAACCCAGCTGCAATGTTATGGAATTGGTGACCTAATCCTCGGTTGGATAGGTAACTTCTTGCTTCAACGACATCTGAATGTAAGAGTTCGCGGCGTCATCTCTGACCCAATCGACGTTAAGTGCGGAGTGTGTCAGGGCTCAGCACTTGGTCCACGACTATTCCTGATTTACATAAACGATCTCGCGACAGTAATCACTTCTAACTCCTTACTCTTCGCTGATGATCTCAAGATATGGCGAACCATTAGAACAACCAGCGACAATGCAGCACTTCAGGATGATCTTGACAGGGTCTACGAATGGTCGACTCAGAACGCTACAAAGTGCAAGGTGTTGAGCATGCGCCATAAACCCACTTTCGAATACAGACTGGGGGATCAAATATTGCGGCGCACTACAACGGAATGCGATCTAGGAGTGGTAGTGCAGGAAGATCTGGGCTGTTCCCGTCAGTCCGATAAAGCCTCCAAAAAAGCTAACCAACGCCTTGGCCTTTTGCGGAGGGCATTCGGGCGCTTCGATCCTTCCATCTTTTCGCAGATGCTCAACGCCTACATTTGGCTTCATTCTGAGTACGCCATCCAAGCCTGGCAGCCATGGCAAAAGCAAGAAATTACCGCTCTGGAACTGGCACAACGAAGGGCGACCAAGATCCTAAAGGGCCTGTTTCATCTCCCTTACCGATTGAGGCTGAAAACCCTCTGGGTATACCGTGGACAATATCGACGCCTGCGTGGCGACTTGATAATGACTTAAATGATCCTGAGGAATCCGAACCATTCTTGTCGTCACCTACTAAAGCTGAATAGCAATACAACACTCAGAGGACACCAGCCAAAGCTGGCCACACAATACAGCCGGTTGGAATGCCGCCGGAATTTCTTTTCTCTTTGTATGTGCCAACACTGGAACGCTCTTCCCACATACGTTGTTTCTTCCCCCACGCTAACGGTATTCAAAAGACGTTTGGATGATCCGTTTATCCACCTACATTACGCTATGTAATCAGATATGTCTACGTCAAACAAACACGAAACAAACGGTGCTCATTCTCAGCTTTTGTGCTTCCCTATTTACACACTGCTGTTGTGGAATATAGTTTCGGATATATTACAACTGCGTTCATCAGTTACCTCAGTCCAAGAAAGCGGCGCACGAGTAAGCGTTGTCGTTTCTTTTGTTCTTAAGACATGCTTTCCCCATATTACTTCCCATATTACTCTACAGTAACAATTCAGCACAACTTCTACAATGTTTATATGAATAAGGGGCACCTGAATCACTAGACGCTTAAATTGACGATTTACACTTATGTTTACCTTCACTTCAACCGTCCTACGGGACTTGTAAAGCCATCCATTTTTACCTGTAATATATCATTGTTCATTGTTCATTGTTCAGCTGCGCTGTCAGCTACAGTAACTTGCTTTATAGACGGGGTAGAGGAGGAGATGCGAAAGACAAAGCAGAAGAGAGAGTAATGTCGAAGTGGTCGAGAGGGTAGATTATGCTCTCGGACTGCCCATTCTGAGAGAGAGTTTGACCCACAAGACAATGAGATATATGGATGTTCATCTGAGGGACTCCACCAGAAGTTTTCGGCTCAATAGCATGAACTACAAGGCAGTGGGCAGCAAGTCTAGCTGAAGAGGGCTTACAGCGACCCATTGTGATATGCTTGAGGCCTGTCCCACACAGGCTTTGAAACTGAGTACGGTTCACACCTGCTTGACAACCGTATTATGTTATGCACCTGCAACCACAACCAGCTGCAGATGAAAGTTGGCTGGTTCGCACCGTTCTGACCAGGGAATGCTTAGCTTGAGGCGGGCAGTAACAAACCATTGAGCACCGGAAGGTGCCCTCCCACCGTCAAAGAAAATGCGTGGCGCTCGTGAGCTACGGTACTTGAGTGGTGAACTTATAACCCGTAGACTTGTTGCCTCCCACGGCTAGGTTTTAAAAGAACATGGTCATCTGCATCTTCCAAATCTCAAGAAGATTGGGTTGTGAAACTGAGTTAGTCGAAATCTTAGCCATTGACATATCTAGTATGAGTGGCTCTGAAGGCAATTGGAAAATACTACCCAGCATGGCTAAAAGGATCATTCGGGTTCGCAAACCAACGTAACAAGATAAGGAAGGGTTATCCCTAGATAATTGTGGCACAGTCTACGCGCTTAAAAATGACCAGTTACACATATTTCTTGTCATCAGCAACATTCGCATCACTGTTGCGTAAAACTACCGAAAACCATCGTAATATTACATGAAATCAACACGATCAATATTCTCTGCTGTGAATGATCGCAGTTGCTGCATTCCAACACAAGGGACAAATCGTTCACATGCGTTTGCTGCCCACGCCGCGAGTGCACAACAGAAGGCAACTACAAAAATATTCTATGCTTAACAGCATGGATCCAGTAAGGATAGATGGCCTGAATCAGTCTAAAAAGTAGTATCTATACATCTTGACAGTAAGACCATAACTTAACAATGCACACGATGCCTCACCTGATGTATTGATCAACCATGATGTAAGCTGCTACGCATACTGCGCCAACCGCTTTATATGCATGCGCCGTACGAAGTAAGCGTGTGGGCTGGTTGTGGTGCGTTCAGAATATCCACCGTTTTGTTGTCACATGTTTGTTTTAACGAGTTGCGACCAGACTGACCTCAGTTCAGTCAGACAGTGGTAAACTTGAAGTGAAGTATGCCGAGTTGCGAGGTCAACTACCAACAATACATTCCTAACATGCGCTGCTTTCTCGAAGGCGAGCGAAATGCTATCTCTGGTCACGATGTTAAGAAAACCATTAGCCCCGTATTTTGGGCGTGTTTGCTTCACTCACCCCCATTCATTCAGCCCTCGTTTATTGCTGTCAGCATTCGTGTTACGGTTTGCCTCACCTAAGTGCTTAGCAGGCATTATCACTGAATCTTACGCTTATTATCTTTTCTCACTGTGTCTATTTTACTTGTTCGTAAGGCACTTTACTGATCGATCGCTTTTGAATTAACCTGCTCTGAGTAATGGAATGTCATTGTTTCCGTAAATCCTGTGTATATGCCCCAAGTTGAATCCTTCGGTTGATTCGTACTCATGGACGCATGGGTGCCGGTTCGGCTCGCGTGGATTACCATTGTGCTGTACATGGATTGCTTTCGTGTTCTCAACACCGTTAGTATGCGGTAGCAGTCGTGGAGCCGACGCAATACCATCGAAGCTAGTATTGCCAGAAAGATTAGTTGATTGGTTTATTGCAGCTATCGGAGCATTAGAACAAGGATATCTGTGATGCGAAGTGGACCAAAAATATTTTCACTTGATGGTTCGTTACAAACAAACAATACTCGTTTTGTTGTGATAAAGGCTGGTGTATAAACGTAAATATAGAAACAAGGAAAGCGTAACACCTTCAAATGCCTATTTAAATCAGGTGAGCAAAAATTATTGACAGCTTGAAATCAACTTGTGGATGTTGGGACATCTGCAGTATTTTCATCTCCAGTATAGGAGGGCAATTGGTAGGTTTTTCCTAAACTGGCGGATTTAGGAATAGCGATGTGTCTCAAATTGTTACGGCAATAACTGTGCACTTTTGCGGGGGCCATACATAACCTTAACATCAATCTCCTTTGGTACATTATTCTTAACTCTAAATCGAAAGTAGCGAAGCTAGGTGTGCCCACACCATTATATGTTTTTGCACTAACCTTAACAAATTTTATATTCTACTCAACGCCGTTCAGTGTTATAAACTAAAATGCTCTGAGCAGTACCTACAGAACACTCCTAGTGAATCCGTTGTTTGGCATCCGTCCGCCGGGCGTGGCGAAATGCGTGTGGCTGAATGCTACTATAGTGTTGATTCCCATGTTCAATTCCGGCACAGTCTCACACCGTGTCATTTATTCTCACCTCAGGGAAATTTTACACATTCGAAAACGAAACAGCTTTTGCTCGAAAAGTTCACGTTCTTGATGCTCTTGATGCTGATACTGATACTGATACTGATTAGAAGCAGCGAGTAGCGCATACTCTGTGTAGCTGCATCAATTGTCACTCTTGGACATTAACGTATTAATTATCGTACCGCTCTTTATATTTTGCCTCTGCAGTGTTTGTCTATAAGCTTCTTAAATTCGGCCACTGGATTCGCCTCTATTACCGGCTGCGGCAGGTTGTTCCAGGTATTCACCACTCTACGTTCGAAACAGAGTTGGTGAGCGACCCGCTTCAACTGCGGTACGATAAGTTTGTACCGGTGTCCTCGCGTGCTGCTTGTTGTGCGCAGATGAAGCAGGTGTCTCAACATGGGGTAATCACTCAGATGTAATATCCGGTGCGTCATGATTAGGTCAACCCTCAGCCGACGATATACTAGAGTGTACAGCCCCAGTTTCTTACATCGGTCTTCATATGGCATACTTCGTAAGTTGGGAATCAGCCTAGTAGCTACATGCTGCACCCGCTCAAGCTTTTCTACCTCGCCCAGCGTAATGGGATAATATGCGGGAGAGCCGTACTCTAGCATTGGTCGTATTATTGAGACGAAGAGGCGAGAAGTAATCTCTTCGGACCAAGTGCTGAAGCTGCGCCTGAGCGCCCAAAGCATTCGAAGGCTGTTTTGGTACAGTCTATTCGTGTTGTCAATGGACTTTAGGTCGCAGCGTGGGAGCACATCGAGGTCGCGCACGAAAGACGCGGGATGCAGCGGTTGACCAGCCACTGTGTACGTTCGGCAGTGCTCACATTTACCCAACCTCATGAATTGCGACTTAGTAGGGTTGATTGGAAGGTTAACCACTGCAGACCATGTTGCGAGGCTGTCCAGATCCTGCTGAGGTAAATCACAATCATTGAGTGTGCGGATTACTCTCCACACCTTTAAGTCATCTGCGAACAACGCACATGGTGATTGGAGTAGCTTAGGCACATCGTTTACATGGATCAGAAACAATATCGGCCCCAGTACTGTGCCTTGGGGCACGCCGCTGCTCGATGGATACCAGTCCGTTAGATGGTTATCCACCTAGACTCTCCACTTCCGATCCACAAGGAAATTTCTGATCCATTTGTGTAGTGAACCACCAACACCGTACATCCTCAGCCTGTCAAGGACCACTGCATGGTTAACCTTGTCAAAAGCCTTACTGAAGTCAACGTAAATGACATCGACTGAATGGCCTTGGTTCATCGCTTGTAACCACTCGTGCCTTGTCAACAGTAGGTTGGTGATGCACGAGTGACCTTTCACGAAACCATGCCGTGCGGAGGTCAACAGGTTTTTCGACTCAAGAAGCTGCAGAAGGTTCTTCTTCACGATCTTCTCGAGCGTCTTTGCCAAAACAGCAGTCAGGCAGATTGGCCGGTAGTTATCCACTTTACTTGGGTTACCACCTTTTAGTATAGGCTTTACGACTGATCATTTCCAGTCGTCCGGTAACAGTCCAGTGGATAGTGACCTGTTAAACAGTTCAGTTACAGAAGGCGCGATGATGGCCGATAGGGACTTGAGGATCAGTGGGTGTATACCATCTGGACCAGCAGGCTTTGTCCCGTCAAGATTTGATAGAAGCTTGCGCACATCCTCAATATTGCAGTCCAGGCTGTTAAGTTAGGCTGGAGCGGTACTCGTCGAACTCATTACAGACACCTGGACACTTGCAGATACGGAGGCGAAGTGCGTTGCCAATGCTGACGCACGATCTGTACTCGAGGTTAGAGGCTGTCCTTCTGAGCCTTCTAACACTGGGACATTGGCTACAGGTCTCAGGCGCCGTTTCACGTATGCGAAGATTCTCTTGGGAGCAGTTTTTGCGGCGGCTGTAAGCTCCTCTTCGAAGCTTCTGCGTTTTCTTGTTTTCGCGCCGTTGCAGCGATTTCGCTGTACCATGTATGCATTGTAGTCCTCATCAGAGCCAGATAACACGAACTTGTTCCATAATCTGCGTTGTCGGGCCAGTTTGTTGTACTCTTTGTCAAACCAATGTGCTTTGACTGGCCCAACTTTTCGAAATTTGAGGGGTACAAACCGGGCGCACAACGATTTCACTCCCTCTTTAATGATAGTCCAACAGGTTTCAATAGATGAATCCTGTGGTAAAGACCAGTCCGTCTGGCTCGCTGCTCTAATGAGGCCATTAAAGTCCGCCTTCCAATAGTTGAAGGTTGGCTCCAGCGGGGGATAATACGGCAGTGGTAGTTCCAACCTGCCTGTGATCATCGAGTGGTCGCTCGCTCCCAGAGGCTCTAAGACTTGAATGTTATGCACACGCTGCTCACAGCTAGTCAAAAGTAGGTCTAAGCATGACGGAGCCGCGCGCGCAATAATGCGTGTCGGTTGGTTGATGTGCTGTGTGGCCCCAGTTTCAAATAGCAACTCCGTAAACTTCCTCACGACTTCACAGTGGCCGGGGAGAAGTTCAGCTTCAGGCCACCGTATGCGCGGCAAGTTGAAATCACCCATGAGTAGGAACATCTGACGACTCAGTCCAAACTGCGGCTCAGTGGGCTGCGATATACCACGCCCACGAGCAACTCGCAGCGTCTGAGGTGAATCGAACACCATAACTGCTCACATAGACCATCAGCGCTTTGGTAGGCGCTCACTAGTCTCCCACACAAGGAAGACTTTATGTAACGTAGAACGCCACCGCGATCATTTGATGGTCTATCACAGCGGAAGCATGAGTAGCCGGTGATTTCCACTTCTTGGACGGTTACCTCGGAGTTTAATCATGTCTCAGCAAGGCCTAATACGTCTGGTCGCTGAGAGCTTACAAAGTCGTACAGCACATCGCGCTTGTTCATCAGACTGCATACGTTAGTAAAGGCTACGCGCAGACCGCGGTAGGAACCGCTGGGCGCGCCTGAAGCATTAGGTACCTGTTGATCCGGATTCATGGAGGAATCCGGGCAACTACCCGAAAATTTACCATTCGCAGATTGGGTTCTCCATCCTCCGTGCGTCGCTTTAATTCGATCATAGTAGACTTGAGCTTTTCTCTATCTGCCGGGTGTAAGTCAGCGCGCACGTGAATCTTTAGACCCTTCAGCCTATGAAGACGGGACAAGATTAACTTGGGACTTGATTCCTTGACAACAGTTACCCTCATAGGCTGACTTTTGCCCTCCATTCTTTTTCCTAGACGGGCGATCTGCTGAACTTTGAGCCCGCCCTCATTTACATCGAGTTGTCCATCAATCAATGATTGTAGAAACTCGATGTCGCGCTCATAGCGCACCTGAGAATTGGAATCACTTGATTCAGGTGCGTGAAATATCATGAGGCTACGGTGCCTCAGGTCGTTAGACACTGCTCTTGGTTTCTTCGATGTTCGTATTTTCCATTCGTTATCGTCAATTTGTTTATTGCAACCTGGAGGTTTACTGTCAACTGAACATATTGCCGGCCTTGAGGGAGATCCTGACGGAACTTTAGTATCTTGGTTCCGGGATGGACGCGTTGTACTAGGCACTGGCTGCTTCCCTGCCTGTGGTGTAGCACAAGGCGAGCTGGCCATTTTAGAGCTTTTCGTTGTACTGGTCCACTTGCTAGACGTGTTGCTTCTATTCTACGCAAGTTTAGCTTGGCACAGTTTACAAACGATCTTCAACAATTCGTTCTGATTACCCTGGATTACACGAAATTGGTCTACTGTAAGACCAACGCACGAACTATGAAGTTTAAAACAGCAGAGACTGCATGTAATTGCGTTAGCTCGATGTCCAACAACTTTGCAGCACATTCCACAAGGTGACTGCTTCGCCATTTCAAAAAAGGTATCGATCGATAAGAGCAAATCCGTGTTATAAAGCGGGACAGAAGTTTGGATAAATTATTACAGGTAGTAATGTCGTAAAACGGCAAAGAATTAACTAGAGTGAATTACACACACACCAGAGGACGAACCAGCCATAATAATGATAACAACGAGCTAAACTTTACTTCAAAGGACACGAGCTAGATAACACTAGGGTCGACGAAACACTTGGTAAACGAAAAACCAGAAAATTACTGCAGAAATGGATCTAAATCTATCACTGGATAATTCAGAAGCAAAAATTATGCAACGACCATCGTGAATAACTGAATACATGTGATATACATGGTGTTTTATTAATCTGGTCCGGAGCTAGGAGCGGCTGCATTCAAGTGCTGATGTGCACCGGTACGCTGAATTGTTAACAGTCCAATGGCACAAATTGCTTTGCCGACAGTGGTGAGATGAGACACAGAAACGCGACATGTGTGCCTACGATCGCAGAGCACACCGAGCCGTTCGGCTGTGAGAGGTGGAGGTTAGCAAACACCACAGTAGCAATGGACGTGTCATGAGTGGATCGCAGGGCAAGACCAAGGCGACGCACGCCGTTCGGCTGTGAGAACTGAAAGTCAGCAGGACACCACAGCCGCACTGGACTTGTCATGCTTTGATCGATCGGTAGTCGGCCTTCACCCAAGTGGAAAAGCAGCAAAATTGTTCCCTGTGAAGGGGTTAGTGGGTCGCAGTGCTGGTAACTGAGAAAAACAGCCTGGCCGTATGTGATGACCGGTCGATGGGCGCCGTATTGCTATCACCACACAAGCTGTTATCGCCTCATGACTGGCTTCCAACAAACCCGTAAGATGTTAGTAGGCTGCTATCGCTGCTGAAGGAAATCATACTGCCGGGCGCACATTGTTACAGTGCTGTCCACCTTACTGTTTTGATCGCGTGTGTGTTACAGCTGAAATTCAACCTTCATGGGTACATAAAAACGAATTCTTGACGACTTGAAGTAACATTGCTCTTAGACTTCAGTCTGTCCCGATGCACTGGTGGCACAATTAGGCAGCACACCTATTTAGTCATGAATGCAACCATTTCCCTCAGAGTCAGACAATTGCTAGTTGTACAGATTGATCAGGCGTTCGATAATGTTTATCGCATACAATGGAGAATATACATTTATTCGTTTGTATACATGTATTTATATGAAAGGTGAAATATCTACATATCAACGAATTCGATGTTTAAAATATCGAACAAAGCAGACGGCCTCGCATCGTCACGGATGAAGTATCAGCTTGCGCGGTTGCGCAAGAGGTATGCAGTAACGGCCATTTCAGTATTCGGACCAGATTAATAAAAGACCCTGTAGATACCTTGTCCTCTGCACGGCAGTAACATGAAAGTCAGTGGTTAGTGAGTGGCTCCATATCCCATCTAGTAACATTCTCGATGGCCGTTGACGTCCTCCGTAGCTCAGTGATCACAACCACGGACTGGCAACGGTCAAGATGCGGGTTCTAGGCCCACCAGGGTCGATTGGCATGCGCATTGTTGACAATTCCCGAAAGGATGGAACGAGCGTCCACACCTCTTACTTCGTTGCATCGTTCCCCCAAATAATTGTATCGGTCACGTTGAAGTTGCATCGCGTGCGTCCTGTGACACGTTTCATGTGTGCAATCGTATAAGCTGTGTTCGCGAAGTGAGATCACGTGATTGCCTTGCAACCATGAGTATGGCAGTTTCAAGCGTAGCTGATGCAATCATTTGGGGGATCATCATTATCATTATACACGTCAGTGTGTAAAACACAGCTACTGTGCCGCAATACATAAAAAACTAAATGCAAGTTGCATGCCAGCTGAGCTACCGGCAACGGATGGGCATCGTTCCGGAAAGCTAGCAGCCGGCTACTAGGCAACAAAAAATTATTATGTAAAATTAGATTATGCTACCAACTGAGATCGTGGTTGGAGGAGGAGGCTAAAATGAATGGGGATGAAACTCACAGCAGGAACGCCACTGAGGTCGACTCCTAGCCATGTCAGCAAATGTATCTAGCCAAACGCATTCATCGTCTTTTGGACCCTAACCAGGGAGCCGTGACATTCCAACAGGGGTCAGCTCCGAAGTAAGGGGCTTCATTCCTCTCTACCAAGTCATCGCTTGGCCACCTCTCCTCTTCTTCTATCCACCCCCCAAGTGAGCAAACAACGCATGTTGTGATGGCCGGTGGGCTGGCATGTGTAACACATGGCCGTACCATGGGATCCTGGTGCGTGAAATGACGGTGCTGAGCGGTTCAATTCCTTCCTTGTGTCGTGAACAAGGCGTCGAACACACTCGCTGCTCACGCAGATGTGAGAAAACTGCGAGAGCACCGATGGTCGAACTTGAGTAGCCTCTTTATGTTCGCTGATCTAAGGGGCCGGGTTTCGCAAACGTACAGAAGAGTCGAATGTACATCTGCATTGTACACTTTACCCTTCAGGACGTGAGTGATGTCACGCCGCCGCTATAAGTGGCGAACACTAGCAAAAGCACCGAGAGATTTTGCCATCCGGTTCGTGATCTCACCTTCAATCCCACGGATGCTGATACAACGTTCCAGGTAGTTGAATTTCTGAACGACGTCTAGCTGATCCCCACCAAGGGTTAGCGAAGGAGGCCGTCCAGGCCAATCTTGGGGGAACGCTTTGCACTTTGATGGTGCAAAGCAAAGCCCAAAGAGGCTGACAACCAATGCTTATCTGTCCAGTGCAGCCTGGCACTTTTAGGAGCTGCCACAGATGAGGACAATATCGTCAGCATACTCCAAGAAGTCGTTCTCCTGGGAGTAGCACCACATTTTATACGTCATGTCCTGTAAACGTATTCTCCATGCCTTCGTCAATAGCGGAGTTGAAGAGGAGAGGTGACAGCGAGCATCCTTGTCTCACACCGCTGGAGTTATTGAAACGTGGCGATAGCTTGCCGTAATCCCTCACTCTGCCCGTGCTACGCGCGTATAATGCTCGGATAATAGTTATCTAATTCTCGGGCACACCTTTCCTGACTAGACACTTTCACAGAGCACATCGATCAACCGAATTGAAGGCACCTTTGATGTCGAGGAATACGACTACATTGAGTCGCCAATACTTGTGACGGTGCTCCAACAACTGACGCAATGTAAAGTACTTGTCCATAAAGCCACGACCCCGACGAAACCCGGCTTGCTGCTCACGAATCTGGCTTTCACGAGCTCCAGTCAGTCTGTGAAAGGCAGGTAATTTGGAGCCGATGGGGATCAGACTGATACATTTATGATTACGGTATTCCGAACGGAAGCCTCCTTTGAAGATGGGAACAATAACGGAGCTGCTCCATTAGATTGGGTCAATTTCCTGCTCCCACAGATTCGCTAGTTATTCATTTAAATCATCAGCAGGGCCCCTTAATTCGTAAAGGGCTGGAAGTAGATCATCTGATCCCGCGGCTTTGTTCGACTTCAACAGTCCGATCTCACGTTCAAATGCTGAGCGAGAGGGTGGATCCAAAGGGACAGCCCACTGAGCAGGATGATCCCTGGCCGGCGAAGAACTGAACAATTCTAGCCGATTAAATTGCTTTTCAAATGCTCAGCCCCATGCTTTAAAGCTTTTGATAAGTTGTGGATATGCTGTCCACTTTCGTCATAAGTTATTTCACTAACCCAGGTCTCCTGCTACCCGTTTTCCGTATCAGACGGAATAGCTTTTGATGGATACCGAGCGCAGCAGCCCTTTCCATCTCTGCCGCACGATGAAACTACCAGGATTTGCGGTCTCTCTTCAGGCTAGCACGGAGTTTCGCCCGAAGGTTTCTGCGAGTCTCAATTTGTTCTCTTCTAGCCGGAATATACCTGCGAGCATCGATAAGCTCCAGAGACCGCGAAGAGACCCGATATCCAAGTTGACGATTAGACATGAGGATTCGCCGGCTGCTAGTAAGGTCTGGTGAACATGAGAGCCGTGAACTTCAATTGTATGCACTGAGCGCTTACTCAACTTGCATGTCAGCGTAGTTTAATAGACATTCAGAACATCTGACTTCATCAGTGGACTGGTGTATATGTGCTCACATCGTCGTCGTGGGTGTCCGCCAAAAAGCATCCGCAGGTCAACACATACAAGTGCATGGTCGGCGTCCACATATGTGCTCCAAAGCAAGTGACAGGTCTGGACGCAGCCTCTCCATCGGCAACTGATTGGAATGCGATCGATTTGCATCCAAAGCTGATTTGAGGCCAGTTGGAGCCATGTCACACTCTGGCGGGTACTATGTCGGAAGTTAGTGCTTACAAGGAATAAGCGAGCACCTTCACACAAAGGAATTAACCGCTCACCGTTTTCATTATGGGAGCTTACCCCGTGTTGACCCCCCATATTCAGTTCATCAGTGGACAACTTTCCAACTTGTGCGTACAGATCCCCCGCCAACACAACAGTGTCCGTGCTTCTTCTGTGGTGAAAGAGCTCGGTCAGTTGACGGTAGAAGCAGCATTTTACTAAATCATCGCTAGTTTGTGTACGCGTAGGCAGCAATGATGAATGGTCAACATCTAGCCCCGCTCGACTTCGAAGCTTTGTACGAGCCAACCATTCGGACCGCACACAACCGGCTACTGATTGGGATCCAATCAAACAGAGCAGCTTCAGCCCGGGGACTCAGGGCAATACCAATACTGGCTTGGCCGGTGCTCGAAGCTGCATCGTCAATGGGTAGGCGCAGCGAGCAAATACTGTTGGTTTCACCCGAAGGGGATCACAGAGTGAGCACAGAGCTCGAGTCTTGCAGGCGGGTCTCGGATAAGCAGCAGATATCGATGGAGAGGATGTCTAAAGTTTGGGTAAGTGCTGCCTGTTGACCGATCTGTAGCAATGTGCGTAGCTTGAGGCATGCCAATCTGAAGGAGGATAAAGGGCTCCAAATGAAAAAAGCCGATGAACTGGGGTGGACCGCTTGGTTGGACATGGGCTGGTCGACAGGACCCCGGTGAAGCTCCGTGTTTGCATGTGAGTTGAAATTAGAAGCTAAACTCCTTTCAAAAAGGGGTTTAAAACTGGGGGTAGGAAAGTGAAGTTGGAACGGGACTTTAAGGGTGAAAAACGGTAAGCGAGTGAATAAGAAGACAGGAAGACTTAATCAGCATCATCCAAACCCCTATGCACTCTGCTGGATGCAGTAGATAGGACACCGTTGGTAACCCTCTGCGACAGCCAGAGCATCAGGAAATTGTTTAAAGCGAAATTCATAGTGTTGCGTGGGCAGGATACTGTCAGGTTGCCTTGGCCTAGACAGGAGAACGATTAAGCTTCACAACCAAAGCTTTCGGTTCAAAAACCTGACCGCAAGGCAGCGGGTTTGGGGGTGGGCTACAAGGAGTCCGTTTTAAGGAATAAGGAGCCAACCTCATTCCAACCCCCAGCCTGGAGGACCAGGAGGCTGAGTTTGTCTGGCCTCTAACCATTGACCAAGCTGGTATGAGTGGCTCCGATGGTGCAAAAAGCATCATCTAGCGTAACTCATTGGACCTCGGAGACATGCAAAACATCGCACCACGGTAAGGTCCAGCCTCAGTTCTTTGAGGGAACGATGCAACGCATTGAGAAAAGCCATAGTGCTCTTCAGAGATTGCGATGGCTGCCTGCGTGAGTCTCAATGTGACGATTCCACCTATACCGTTCAACTCCCCCTACTACTCTTCTGGAATCATTTACTACTGCAAACTGCCGTGCAGGCTATGCATTGGGGAAGTCTTGAGCGGAGTAAGATTGAGTCCTGCTCAATTGGTCAGACGGATTGAATAAAAAATAATCGATGTGTTGGACTATGCAATTCTGCTTCAGCAATTCACTATGAGCGCACTGGCATGCGATTATTGCAGCTGGTTTCCAATCGCGTACCATGAAACTGCCAGGCGACGATTAAAATTGAGCCATTGGACGAAATTAAAACAGATCACCTTATAAAAGTATATAGCTCAGGATACCGTACTATAGAAAGTAGCCTTGGTTATGGGATAGTTGCCTAGGATACCATTCAGTGTTTGTTTCGCAACAATAGTAATTTATATGTAAGAGAAATGTGATGCACCTTTGCATTATATGTAAATCGTAAGTATGGAAGTCCCTGAAGCCTGAACGGTTGCTGACGTGAAAAGCATGCGTATAATTGCACACGGCCTAACCAAACTGTATACCGTTTTCCTAAAGCGGGCATTTAGAGCTTACGCTCGATGACGTAAAGTAAACCTTTATTTATCATGCACAGGAAATTGCCTTTAACACTAACAGATGGGGCTCCCGGTGACAACATGGGAAGTTATGGCAACAAATTACTGGTTTCATTCTTTAGACCTGTTAAATGCGTCTATTCAACGCACAATTTATGCAAATATTTTGGTTTAGCCTTTCAGCAGGCCGATTCGTGGAACGCAGCCTTAGTTTTCATGAAATCCCAGCGGTTCAATTCATATGCTGCTCCAATTCACCGAAACAATTGTTACCTGTTCAGGAACAGAACCTTGATTCGGTGATTTCGTATTCTGCTTTGAAGATAAATAAATAAATAAAAGTTTTATTCCTGCCAGTGCCAGGAATGTCTGCGAAGGTGTGGTGCTGATAATACGAACAGATATGATCGGTAAGTGTACAAAAATATAGCAAGTTAAGCAGTAACATACTGGATTTTATGTATGTATATACACATTATTTGGTTTGTTATGCCTACCTTAATAATCGTCCATTAATTGGCCACGTTGTTTAATCTAGTTGCGGTTAGCTTCGTTCCCTTTATTGCGTTTGTAGCATTTTTAAGGAACATCTGGACATTTTGTCCTTATCGCCCTTTCCTTGCTAACCAACTTATTTCATATGCTAATTTAGCGAAGAGTTATGTATGCATAGCCGTATGCTTTAACCTATATATTTTATTTGATAATGTTATTTCAAGTGATTGGCTGTTGTTTGACACCCCGGTGTGGCTGCGCTTAACGTGCATGTTGACAAGGTGCCTACTTGTCTATTACCCACTACCTCATCCATACTGGCTCCATGACACATTTGGTCATTCTTAGAGTTGACGGGGAGCACGGTCCTCGTGGCTGCGTTATGCTCGAAAATGGTTCCATGCACTCATTGTGGAGTGGACTACGGTCCACCCCCGGCTTTGTGTGTGATTGATTCCAACATACAGCGTGTTTGTGTTTGCCTGTGAAGGAGTGTGGGTCGGTTACGTTGATGAAACGTTGCTCCCATCCACATATCTCCTGGTCTTATTTCTTCGGGTTTACACTGGATATGCAGTGTGTGAATGGAACTATGGGTGGTGCATCGCATGACACACATGGCCACTCTGTAGGCGCAGACATCCTGTGGTTGACAGGTAAATCAGAAACCGGATACCGCCAACCATGTGTTGCACTTGCTTAGAACGGATGAGCCACATTTAACTTTCGTTTATTGGGCTTACCTAACTCATTTGTATTTCGCAGTTGTTTCACGTGCTGCCCACTACACTGTCGCATTCATCATGATCTATGATACACCTGCTAGCTTCTCAAGTCGAGTCTAGTACGGTGACATACCGAGACGGCGAGCTACGGCATCTCCCTCTTCGTATTATTATTCAGCCGCGATTCAGGTCACTAGGTATGCCCCATGGTATTGCTCACCAGACTATGCTAGCTACATTCCGTTCCTCGAAATTGATTTGTAGATTAAACGATGTTAGCTTGACAAGCTGCCCAATGCTAACTAGCACGACGTTTAGAGAGCCGATGCATCTCCGGAGAAAGGTCCAGTTCAACCATGAGCTCACTCGTATTTGACTTGCGTGTGGAGTTTCCGAGCAAACTGTGGTTTTGCTACGGATCAATGCTTGGGTGGCAAATTATTGTGTATGACGCCAGTTCGGTGGATACGGATGAATCTAAAGGTTACCAGCACTGGGCCGCTTACCATACACATAAAGTGTAAAGTTTGACATCTGGAGCACAATGCTCAACAATTGTCCCTCGTGTGACCAAGTTGGCATATGCATCCGAAGAGAAATTACCCGGGAAATTCCGTGGCAAGTGAACAGTCGCGGCAATTGACCGACTAGACATTATCATGATCTCGACAGTTCAGGTTTCGCACCACAGGGTAGTGATGAGTGTCAGCAAAGCTTTCTTTCCCATTGTTGATCGGCCATACTGCATTTAGCAAGGCTTATGAAAACGCAAACATCAAGCGGATTGAAGACGGAAACGCAGAGACGCTTAGCAGCAGTTGAATGGGAGATGGCTAAGCTGCTGTATGGACTAAGAAAAAGGCAATGACAATGGTAATGGTAGGTCAGTGTTTTAGTATATTACATCTGAAATGGATCGGCGCATAGCGACAATCGTTTTAAGAGCACCGAATGGCCGCACACGAGACGTACGATGCAGATAGTTAACAAATAGCTTTTGAGCACAGCAGAGTAAACAGGGGCACGCACAAACGAATGAGTAGTTGGAGGGCAGTCATGCTACGTCTTGGACATTAGCAAAACATTGCGAATACTGTGTAGAAAGCCTCGTTGACAGTGAGCAGCAGGACTTAGTTGATGTAGAATGTCGGTAGTTGTCTCAGCAACGAGGCGGTAAGCGATGCATATGTGGCACTGACACATGTCAATGCTAAAGCTTGTGCAAATATCGTACCTCAGGCAGCAGATGATCGGACCGGTCGGCGACATTGAGAGTTTAAATGAACCCCCCATCGCATTCGCACGATGTGCGATCTCCCCCATCAGGTACACAAACCAGGCTGTACATACGGACTGCGACAAATAAGTACACACTGTTTTACACACTGTTTTACTGTACCACTTGTTTATTTATCAATTTACCTAGTAACCTTACCGATAACAGTTGCTTCACAATTTCTATATCGGTTTCGTTCAAATCTGGATATCCAGGATTGAACACGGCCAAGTATGTTCACGTCTAAATGTTAAAGAAAACACCAACAGTTCATATTGGGTACTTATTCTCATACCTGCGAAAGTGGCTGTTAGCCTGACCTCCAAACGAAACCCATGCACGTTTTTTGTACTATTGTTTACAAGGTTTAATGTGACTTTATCCAGTATATGGCAGTTCCTACTTAACTTTGGACAAGCGCATGCGCATATGTTGTTTTCGAATTGCTATTAGGCACGGATGACACCAATCCATGTATACATGGATACCGAATGAATTCGGCGAGGATACTCATACCGCTTTTGTGCGGCCAACTTAGTGCAGGGAAACGGCACCGGGTGAAACCGAAAACAACATTATCAAGACATGAAGGAGGTGAGTTTATGACGAAATAATGTTGCTTTCAGGTGTTGCGAATCCAAGGTACATTTGACCGATGGGAATTCCGTGGCCTTATGAAGAGTGCGGTTGCTCAGGTGCAGGAGAAGGCACTAGTGCACACGGAAGAGAAGTACGAAGAGTACGCTTCCATTGGATGTAATAATCCAGGACAGTAAGGCAGCGTTTGTGAAAAGTTTGTCTGCCTGATGAGTATTCCGCATTTAAGAAGTAGACCTTGTTTGAGCTCCCCCGTGTGGCTGCGTCTGAAGTTAATGTTGACAACGTACCTACCCGTCTAATACCCTTCATCTCGATAGCTGGCACCAGTAGACTGTTGGTGGTTGCCGGAGAGGACGACGTGCCCCTTCCTCGTGACGGTGTTTGGACCAAAGATTGGTTACATGTAAACGGAGTGGAAGAGGCAACGGTCAAACCATCACTTTGTGTACGTATGATGTGCATGATTTCCCCATAAGGCCGGAATGCTTCCCTTCTGTTTGTTGAAGGAGTGTAGGCCAGCTCCGTTGATGAAACGTGGCTCCATCCACATGACTCCCGGTCTTATTCCTTCGGGTTTACGCTGGATATGGTGTGTGTGGATGGAACTGTGGGTGGCGCAGCGCAAGCCAACCATGGTCCATCTGTAGGCGCAGGCGTCCTGTTGCTGGCCACAGCGACAGGCAAATCCGAAAGCGGATTCTGGAAAATATGTACGTCTGTGTGCGGCGGGACATCCTATGGTGCGCTGAGGATGGTGGTGGCTAGATTCTGACAGATGGTCTACCCATTGCTGCTACTGTTGTGCCACAGGCTCATGTCCTGGACGCCTACTCATGGCAAAAGGCAGGTGGGAGTTAAGTTACACCCTTCTCCCTGCTAAGATCCAGGGTACCAATCCGAATGAATAAGTGAACTGCCCATGTGCTACACCCACTGTCTTTCGGGTGTACATTTCATCGAAAGCTTTGGCTGAGGACCCGGGTCGTTCTCCTATCAGGTGTGGGCGCCCTGCCAGTATCCTAGTCCATCCGCTTCGGAGGTTGGGAACTGGTCGATGGCCCTCTTCCCGTAACACCCAGTTATGGGAGACAACAGGTCTACGGGTTATATGCTCGCAGCTCGTTTGGCGTAAAGCACGAGCGCCGCACAATTTCTTTGATAGTGGGAGTGCATCTCCAGGTACTCAGTGGTTGGATACTGCTCGCTTCAAGCCAGCCAGCCCATGGTCAAATTGGTGCAAACCCGCCCAAACCCACCTGCGGCTGGCCGTGGTCGCATGTGCGTATCCTACTACGGTCGCGTACATATATGAATCGTGCTAGTACCTCAAAGACTGCGTGTGACGGCGTCAAGCAGATCCCAATCTGTATCCACAATCACATTCCTGAGCTGTATCTGCTCCCCACTGCATTGTGGGTCAGTTTATTGAGACAAAGGCTCTGGGTGGAGTCTCCTAAACAAAGCTCCAAATCACCCACCGCATTCTGGATCAGGCTATTGAACCAAAGGCTCCGGGCGAAGTCCCTCAAACTGACCTTTAAATCCCCCGCTGCCTTGTGGATCAGGCTATTGATCCAAAGGCTCCGGGTGGTGTCCCCCAAGGAAATCGAAGCACAACCGCCACCACGCATGCGGTTGCCCACCAATGCAGTCGCATACTTGCGGGAGGCACTCAGCTGGAACGTGCGCAAACTACTGGACCGCAACTCGAGTGAGCGCACCTAGTGACGCACTCCACTCGTTGCGATGGTCTTGGCGCGATACCACATAGCCATTGTGGCGCTCAGTGAGACTCGGCTCTCTGAGCAAGGTAAGTTGCATGAAGCAGGTGCTGGCTACACGTTCGACTGGGTGGGTAACGTCACCTCAGCACCACGTGAACATGGGGTCGGATTTGCAATATCTGATGTTCTAAATTGCCATGTGGTGAGTGAACCAACAGACATCAGCGCGCGTCTGATAACTGTTCTCCTACGACTCGGAAGCGGTAAGTTTGCCACTTTTATAAGCACGTACGGTTCGACCATGTGTTATCCTGATGACACGCATGATCAATACTACACTCAGTTATCCCCCATGATAAGGTCTGTCCCGCGGAGCGACCGACTATTTCTGTCAATTGATCACAAAGCGCACGTTGGGCTTGATGCATCGGTCTGGACAGACGTTATCGGTCATCATGGCATTTGTTCAGCGAATGCGAACGGTGACAGACTGTTCTCACTGTTTGCTACTCACTACCTAACGATCCCGAACGCTCGGTTTACACTGAGTGCGAGTGATATAGTTGCCGATCTATTTGCTGGAACGTGATTAAGCCGAACCAGTCGGCTGGCATCACGTGGAGGTTGTTCGGTTCTAGTTCCTGCACTTAGGTTCCACTATTTGTTCTTAGGATTTCTGACTGGCATTTCATAGCTAGTTTTGTACGAAGACTGTAGAGTTCGAACGGGCGAAGGCCATACCAGACTGGAATACCGACACCGTCAACTAGCAAATGCACATATTGGGTAGCCTTAGAGGAATCAAAAAGTACGGCGATGTCCTCTGCGTACCTCCAAATCTCAAAGTCCGGTCCCCGGAAGCAGCACGGACGTTGTTGGAGTCCGCCTGTACTCCAGAACGCTCTCCAGGATATCTCTATAGCGATTAAACAGGAACGGTGATGATATGCAGCCCTATCTCCCTTTATTGGTAATAACAAAGTGGTGCCTAAGTTCACCGTACACACTCACACACAGACCCGAGATTTGATAGTAGATGGTTCGAAAAAACACTTCACAGGCACTCCCCCTTCACGAGAGGCATCTCCAGCAAACAGCTCTGTCAACTGGATCAAACGCATCTCGTATGTCTAAGAAGACACCATCGTTGCCCGGTTGAACGTGTAATGACACTCGGGTATTTGGCGGGGATAATGACGTGTGATGGATACAACTCTAGCCAAGCTTGTTATTCCGCGTTGTGTTTGGTTCCCGAATCAGGCTGAAACCCCTTAAAAGCAGAACGGCGAGCAGTTTAGATGTAGTTCTGATGAAGACTACTCCCTCTGTAGTTGGTGAAGTCCGATCGGGGAAATCTTTTTCAAGACATGTATGCTATCCGCTAGACTCCATGCAGACGAGATTGCTCCGATGGTCCAAACCTCTTAGGGGAGGGAAGTTAATTCCTGAACAAGTAATGAACCTCTGGCTTCGAAAAAGCAGGATGAAGTTCCTCTTGCCCAGTGGCTTTGTAGCGCTTTAGAAGACGAAGCTCATGAGCAACAGCAGCCTCAGATGCTGGTAAAGCGTCTGTTGTAACTCCCGCTTAGTATTAAGAAGACAGAATTGACATTGCTTGAAAACGTTTACTTGCACCACTGATGTTACAACCAACTGTTCGGGAAATCCATTAACTACACATTTGGTCAAAAACAATCAATGCTCACGTGTCAGGTGGTTGTCTGAAAGTTCCAAGCTAACATACAAACACACGCGCTGGAAATCGATCGATTTCACGTGCAATCTGTGTGGCTGACAAACGTGATCTCTCTAACAGCGTCTACACCCCAGGGAGCACGCTGGATTCCAGGTTTGGAACACAGCATTGATGGCTGGCCAGTTTAAACTGCAGCTCAAAAATGCTCGCCAAACTCTAGTCGGCGGTTTTGGCAGTGGACTGGATTGCCACTGCTTTTGCACAAATCTTCGCCTACAGTTGGTCTTCTGTCATCAGTGGATCGTCTCGAGTGAAACAATGTTTTGCAAATTCCTCGAGCTGACTGCCTGCTCCATAGCAATCGCTCGCTGCCTCCACCAGGCTTCGCGAATCTCCCGTAGGAGCTGTTTGAGTTCATCCTTAGTTGTCCTGCGTAGTGAGACTGATGCGCAACATCAGCCTCGAAATTGGTCCAACGAGATTTGTGAGGTTGAAGGGATCGTGTAGCGATTAAGTGGTTGTGCAGACTACTGGTGAAACCACAGACCAGGGTGGCAGAGTCGTGCATGGCGCCGCTGATGTGGTGCCTTGTGCATTTCAACATCGAAGCCTGAGGGCGCTCATGCGGTTTGAGGTCAGCGAACCCAGAAACGCTCTGAAAACTTGAGGTAGAAAACCTAGTTAGGTCAAGCCGTTTCCGGCGACGACATTGGGAGCCACCAAAATTTAAAGCGATGTTGGCTCACACCAGCACGTGATCCAAAGTGTGGTAAGTACTCTGGATGGATTTGCACTCCTGTATGCAGCCTCGCCAACGATAACTGATGGCAGTGTGATCAATCATTGTTCATATCTGGCCAGGAAACGGAAGTCTCAGGTACCGCGTTGGAATCAGGATGGCGTAAAGCAGTGCTCGACAGGAAGAGGTGGTGGTGCGCGCAGGTCTGTAGTAGGCGATCACCGTTCTCTGATTTTCGTGTGTTTGTCTTACTAATGGGAGGTTACTACTCCACATGCATAACAATTATAAGGCTAACCTGCTGTTGAGGCAACCCAAAATCTCTCGGCTTGATTTTCTCGCATCTGGCATGGAAATAGATAGACCAGTCTAAAAATGATATTCCTATTCTGACCATACTTGTGCACGTTCCCCATGCACCCATAGACCACTGCGCCTCGGCTCCTTAGGTCCAACAAGTCAGATGAAACCATTTGTTAGAAGTTCCTTGAAACTTGGACCCAAGATTGA
>OX104061.1:58105677-58155937 GCA_944474145.2 Dicrocoelium dendriticum
ACGTGTTAACATTATTAGCGAAAAGCAAGAAACCTGATGCAATCAGATGCGCGGGCTCATTAATGAACGCGTGGTTGGAGTTCCTCAGAAGCTGGTAGGTGATTATTAGGCCGCCACCTAGGCACTGATACAGACCGCTGTAAAATCCTAGGGTTCCTAACCCAAATTTATATGGAGAGTGGAACAATACTTTGACTTGCTTGGTGGATTTCCTTTGTGGATAATCGAGCGCTGCTAGGATAGAAACCACGACTGTGTCGAATAATTCCCACCCTCAATCCTCAAGCACACCAGGTGATTCCGTGTGATATTACCTCGGTGCATATAAATCCGAAATCCGCCACATGTGGATAGACGGATTCAATAAGCTAGTTGCTGGTGCAGTCGATAGCCGAATTGCTCGAGTTGGTGGAAGTTCTCTTCGAGAGACTCCCAACCCCGAGCACAGCGGTGTTCCGTAATACGTAAACACAACCATTTTCCAAATCCCAGCCGGGGCAGTCGTTATACTTTCGAATGGCAAAGTCGTTAGCCTGCATCGGCGATTCGCCCTTTGCAATTTGTTTTCAAGAAGAAACTCCTGTAAGTAGAAACGAACTGTTCCAGACAACGAACACCTGATGAATGTGCAGGTTAATTGAAGCGAAATGACACGTATTGTCCGGGTGTTCAGCTGTTCTTTAAGTACCCTAGTATTGCCACAGGAGCAAAACTCATTGGTAAAGGCCTCCTCCATAGTTTAAATGTTGTACTATTCGATAGTGGCCAGACTGATTTTGATCAGGAAGAGCAACGCTATTGAAAAATGCCGCTTCTTCATCAACAGAATTCCTACGCAAAAATATTCGGCATACTCTCCCAATGCATGGGCCACATGAATGTTCTCAGTACGGTGCGGAATGACGCTAACATTGACGAATCGCTAGTCCGAGGGGGCCCTGAATATAAACTGAGGTGCATGTGGTTGCACGACCGGAAACTTGTAGGTGAGAGTGTGGAGGTTTAAGTTAACCAATTTATGATGCACAGAGCTATTCAAGTTAAAGCTTTCAGATGGCCGCTACACTACAAAACAGTACCACCGCCATCTTCATCAGTAACTATACGTTAAAGTTTGTGTTCCAACCGGATGGAAGCCAGTTGACTGTCGCGAGTGGCATTCACGTTAGCACAGTCTCAAGGAAACCCCCTACGCCAGTACTTGTTCTAATTACCTCCGTTTGATGGACACGTCTTTACCTCTTACGCACTTGTTCCTCACCTCTCTCGGGGCAAGTGGTTCCGATTTTGTCCCAATGTTATTTAGCAGTTTTGTTGGAACGTCTCACTTTGTCCTAGACTATGGTGGGCTGTTTGAAATGTAAACTTCCTGTCGAGACGATCCACAGTAATCTGCGCTAAAATTTCACGCTGACAGTAAAGACGGCACAGGATAGTTTACTCGAATGTGCCCTAGAAAAGTGACTTTCCCTATCGTGGTAAACAAAGCCAAGTAGCTGTCAGCAGTTAGTTCTGGACACTAAGAAGGAAACTATCTTGTGGTCCCACACTGCCTTCCTACATGCCGACCTGATTCTCAAATTAGTCGCCTGTTGATGTGTTGAATTTGTGAATTTGCTTGACCTGCGACTGTTTTCGGTAGCCAGTCGTAAACAGATTTATCGCTATGGAGACTGAACCACAGCTGGAACTACGCCATCCAGATTCAATTTGCAACCGTAGATTTCAATTCTTCATTTTAATTTGAAATAATCAGGGCTTATCAGTAGAAGCAGCTATGGACGGAGTACATTATATGCAAAACCGGGGACAGTAACTTTTCAGTGGTGTCCCATACCAGTCATCACTTGACCGAGGTGAAGTGTACCTGAAACGCATTACAGAGAGCACGTAGAATATCTTGAAATGCGATCCAATCACTGTGCAATTTTTGTTAAATTTACCAGTGGAAACTTATGGGTCTTGCGAATAATGCGCTATTGGACAATGGCAGGAAGGCCTTATCCCCTAATGCAGACAGCTGTGTTTCAACATTTGGATCTCTTTGGGAAAGTGGAAACGCACAAGCAACTCGCTAATGAGGAGGTGACTGGAATCCACCGGCAGTGTTGATGCAGCTCGGTTGCATGAAGTCAACCGATTGAACTTGAAGCTATTGACAGCCCCATTTTACGGTAAGCGTTTCAACGTCAATAAAATAGCTCAATTAGGTAGTATCAAAAACATTGGAAAATAGCAAAACAACCTAACATGTTCAAAGAGATACTGAGGCACAAGAGCAAATAAACGAAAAGTATTGGACCAGGGACGCCTACGTTAAACGAACTCGACAACAGTCTCTGATCGAGGCCAAATTAAACGTTTCGGTGGACACCCAGATTCTCTTGGTTCGACTGCGATTCTGCTATCTAGTCGATGGGTGCATCCCTGCTCTAGATACCGCATGTGTTCAAACGCAAACTATGCAAAGGGCAGCCAACATTCCTTGATAACAATCCAAGTGTGATTGCTAAAGCGTACCGCGATCTTATGCGATTTTCACACTGATCATTCTGCCAGTGCGACTTAGTTACATCTCCTTCACTGCCGCGGATGAGAAGAAACGACGGCTGTCATGGCAGTCAACTTATATACAAAGTCATCGCAGGTTGAACCTTTGTCTCAATTTTTACAGTGCTGTCTCTATGACAAACTGGTTCACGTTATGTGGAATCGTGGAATAGTCGTTGTCATTTATAAGGTCGGCAACCATGGTGCGCCCGAAATCGACCACCTAATCACTTCTCTTCAGGTTATTTCTAACTGTGTTAAAGCTGTCATTGGAGAAACATTGATGGAATATTGGAAAAGATATAATAGCATCGTGTTAAAGCAGCATGGCTTTCGTTGCAACTGCTTATACGTCACGAATACACCATTAGCCCGTGCCAGGTAGACAGAATATGTTTATACTGGGTAAGGAGGCGAACGCATTTTATCATCTTGATCACCGTATTCTTCTTTGAATGCTTCAGAGCTATGGAATCGGTGACTTCATTCTGGACTGAATACGTTGATTTCCACTCCAAAGCCACTTGAATGTGAAAGTTCGCAATAGCATGTCTGACTCGATGCAAGTGCATTACGGTGTCGCTCAAGGATCAGGGCATTTGCTGGCCTTCAGCAACGATCTCGCAGGTTAGACGACCACAAACTATCGACCCGTTGTGGAGGATTTCGGGATATGCTATGCCATCAGCGCAATACCCTATCGCATAGCACCATAAAAAGACCTCACTACGATATACGATTGGTCACCTTATAAGATTCACGAGGATAAACTACGAAGCAGAATCGACGAAGGTAGACATGGAGCGTATGGTTCACAACGCACTTCCCATGAAAGTGATTTTTGTGTGCGCTTACAGGACGATCTCGGTTACTCAGAACAAGTTGAAAAAGCAGCACGAATGGTCGCCAACACGGCCATCTAGCGTAGGGTGTTTGGACAGCTTGATCCTACCATCTTTGCAAATGCTTAACGCTTAAACGAGGAAACATGTGGAAAGCAGTATCTAGATCAGATCTAGTTGGTAAAGACGTGATCTCACTGTTCGTGAGAATCCACAACGGTGAGCAACAAGAAATATCAAGGGTATGCGACGGCCTAGGAATCAACCTCGGCTGAAGGCCTTACAAGTCCTCACTGATCAATCACGTTGTCTGCAGGGTGCTTTTCTATTGCGGTATCATCTGCTCAAAGATTGAGACCACGTATGCCGATACTTGTCCAAACAGCGATAACATCACAATGGGATACCTAACACGTAAATTTGACGGTACAGTATAGTCAGTTGAAATGTCGCTGGAAATTATCATACTTGGTGGATCCCAGTTGAGGTACATCCTTTCGTATTACCTCCTCCTTGATCCTACGTTAATCTAATTCATACCTCGACATGACAACGCATTACAGCAGCTGAATTAGTTACTTTAGACCCGAATAATTGAGACAAGACAAAACACAGCTAAAGTGTTTGGAATAAGAGCGAAAATTCGCCTGCCACCACAACCAATATATGTCTACATGTGAAACAAATGATGAGTTCACCTAAAAGCATTAACCTTTTCTTTCCCTATTTATTTCTTGCTTTCACTCTTCACCTAGAGAGCTTACTTTTGTACTGGTGATAAATCCATTTTTCGATTGTTTTCCTTGAAGTCGGTTGCGGAGTCCTGCGTTGCGGGCTGGGAACACGCAGTATTCAGCTGCGGTCCCAACGTTCTCGGCAATGCGAATCTCGGTCCACGTTGAGATTAATGGTCGCAATTCATTCACAGTGAAGTGCTTTAAAATCACCCGCAAACCTTGATTTGAACCTGGAGGATTGCACGCCTTCACTACCAATGTGCAAATGACGAACGCTGCTATTGAGCTACCGGAAGACCCCAGTGGGTAATTTAAGAGTATTGGGGTAATGGAGCACATTAAACGTCAAAAATTCAGGATGACCTCTGCATTGATTCAAACTTATACCAACTTATCTCAGAAGATGGTCGTTTGACGTTTACACTCCACGAGGAAGTTGTCCGCATGATTCAGTAGAAGTCATTCATCAGAAGTAAGCACTGATTTACGAGACAGTGGAGTATTGGTTAGTGGAGGGTAAAAATACTACAGCTTATCAAGACACCAAGTATTGTAGAGGTTAGATAAGGATGAAAAATATGGGTCCTCAACAAAATAGCCATCGCATCGTTGGGCTTATCTTGATGCTCTCAGAAATACATATTTACATCTGCGCATTCCCATACACTGATGCTAGTGGTGACAGTGCTTCTTGCGTTGTATCGTCATCCTACGATCATGGTTTACATCAAAAGCGAATGTGGTTAATGCCTTGTTAAGCTGTACATTGGATACAGCTATCTTAAGTGCACAAGGGAACGAATTCCGGCGGCCATACGCTACTTGGGAATACAATTCAGATGACATCACAACCGGATACATTTCAAGGCTAGGCTGAATTAGTTTCTCCTTGGGCTAGCGCAGTGGGTAACTTTCAGGATATGTAGTGCATATGAGCGATATTCGTAAGGATATGGTACGTCAAGATAAGGCCACCACGCGAACATCAATAATTTACAAAGCAAGCCTTCATGGTTTTTAGCTTAAGCAATGAGCAGTAATTTACGGCAAGTAAAAAGCCCAATCCTAACAAGTCCAGTAAGTTGTCCCAGGTGAGCGTCAGTAAATATACATGAAAAATCCTACTTTAATTAGTAATGAACAATTAAAAAGCTCTTAACACCATAGGTCGCGCAATTGTGGACTCCCAGTGGTGTCCGTAAAAACCACTGGGGAACCACCTCTATTGGGGACCATGGTGAGCGCAATGATTGGCTGAGTTAGGTCGCCTTCCGGTTAACACCACGCAGTGTAGCCGAGTAATGCAGTGCAAATATTTCACTCTAGTCTATGCAACATATGGAATAGTCCGCTGAATATCTTCGTTACCATTTGCTAGGAGAAAATTGGTCGTATTCCTGCTAGGGGTATTAGTCTTGAATATTGTATTTCAAGACAGCATCACGTCGGTCTCAAGCATCTGTGGAATAAGAAGCGGATCAGACTGCCCGAACATCACTGATTATTTCGAACAACGGAAGACTTCAAAAAACGCCCACCTAGAGGGAAACTCGTTGCTAGACATGGTCCACGAGCGCATATGCTCAATTTGACTAACGCTGTGTATGAACCAGTTTGCATTTCTCCATGTCAAAAGAAAGGGGCTTTTTTGTCAGTCATGTCTAGAAACAGTCCAGTATTTTTTAGAGAAGACAGTGGTCTTCTTAACCAGCGATCGATCGTCATGTCTTAACTTTATCGGCAAAAATTAAAAATGCACCAGGATGGCATGCGTAAAGATGAGAATGATGCACACCCATAGCAATCGCGGCCACAGCGCAGCACATAATGGAACAACGTAACCCGCCTGAAACCGGTGGGCCACGAGCCCTTAACTACCACACCGATTGATCACTAAAGCGGAAGTTTCTGATCCATATAACTTAGCCGTCGCAGTTTCATATTGTTTAAACTTTTGAAGAAGCATGTGGTGTCCCAGCAGGCCTAAGGTTTATGAACTTCGGATAACCGGTGTCGATTCCCATGCAACTGTCGACAAATTATATCCAACTACTCCGTGCCATCAGCGTACCTGACTGGTGATGACGGAAGCCGTGCTGTCCCAGTGCTATTAGGCTAATTCTTAGCAGATAGATCACGAATGCGGCAATCAAGATCCCTCAAAAACAAATTTTGTGGGGCCCTTCACAAGAAAGTGATCCTAAAGTACTCATGTAAGGTGCACTCGGTTTCCCAAAACAAACCAAAATATCAAGATGAAGAGCTACTCAACCCTTTGGCATCTTGCGGACAGCATTGGACTCATTTGATCTTATCCTCTTTTATTATATACACAACCGCTACGTTAGGCCATATATGGAAGGCGGTATTCATATCGGACAATACGGCAAATCTGACCTTGCTGTTCATGATATACCCCACAACGAATGGCAACTAGGAAGGTTCGATAAATGCTTAATGCTATTAGCAACACAGACTAAAGAGCCTACGAGTTTTACCTGGAGAATGTCATCGACAGCGCGGTCATCTTATTAGTTGCAGGTGTTTAAACCACACACGCCGAGATTTATTGATACAGCCACAACATCTCAATGGGGTGGCGCGCTCTGAAGTCGGTCACACAGTATATTCGGTTGAAATGATGCCGGAACTGCTTATCATTCGCATGGTCCTGTTGAGGAATGTGATGGGAGGAAGCAAAACCGAAATGCGCCACATCGGATACGGTCCTGGAGATCAGAATGACACTGGGTGATTTCGAAGTTAATCATGACCACAAATGAGATTACGTGCCGCAAACCAAGCCCGAAAATCAACTTCTAATCGCTGTGTCAAGCACTGGTCGCGGAGCTCATTGGCCTAATGATCATGGCAATAGCCACCAAGCACTAAGCGTCGAGTTCCACGCACAGCTCGGCTATACTTGAGCAAGCCAAACAAGGACGAAACCGGTCGGTCGTAAAGTGCTGAGATGGGAGTGCAGGAAGCCGAAACTCTCCACTTACGTAGCCTGTTATCTTCGCTCCCACGCAGACCAAATTCACCACCAAAGTTGCCAACTGTATTATATGATTTATGCCTAAGCTGTTGGGACATGGCGTCAAGTAACCACACGGTGCGCACAATGGAAACAAACCGTGGTTTCGCCGTTGGCATTGACATTTTCTTGGTGTGCATAACTATTTGCATTTTCAAATTTAAGCTCAAACCTTGAATAGCTATAGTGTGCCAATTTCACATCATAATCACCAACATAGTTTTTATTACAGCCACTAATGGATGTGAAGGAGAGCAGATCACTAGTACCAAAGTGAATTTAACGAACCGAACGACCCAGTGAGGTAGGGGGAGCATGGAACAAATTCAACGTCAGAGATTGAAACTGGCTGTTGAACTAGTTCAAACACACCATCTCATCTTAGTAGATGAGGTAAGTCGCGCGCTTCATTACAGTCATTCATCAGAAATAAGCACTGTATTACAGAACCGTGAGTAAAAATACTACATCCTGACGAGTCTATAAGAATGGTTAGTGTGGGAAGTTGATCAAAATAGTGGCCGTGAACAAAATAGTTAGCAGTTTCCATCTGCAGGATGTGGTTAACTTTCAGGAAGCGGCCGTAGGCATGAACAACCTTCGGCCTTGTGAACTACAATATATTTTACTTCACGCCTTTATGATTTTCGGCTAAACTAGGGAACACCATATAATTATGGTAAATATCCGAAGCGTAACTAGTCCCGTAAGTTGGCAAATGTGAGGCCAGTACATGTTCCTCAAAAATCCTCCTACTCATTAATAAACAAAAAAGAAATAGTCAACGGAACACCTAGAGCACAAATGAGTCGTTCAGACTCAAATAGGCCACGTCATCAACGATACCTCCCGCTAAATATCCCGAGGCGATTCAATCACCACTCGTATGGGAAACTGCACATTCCAATGACACAATTAGAAGCCCAACCTTGAGACCGTTCCAGTGCAATGAGGCCGTTCTTCGACATTGGGGTACTGAGCAAGTTGCGCTTGCATCGTTCAGTAGGTAAGGAAAATCCACACGTCTATTAAATATAGCAATACATTCGACTGAGACAACCTGGATGCACTGCTTCACATTCTGCTCCATCACCGTACACAACCATTACGAATTCCGTTGCTAGATACAGGTTTCTTCACGTGTATTGAGCGCACACCTACTTAGGGTAAGCCATCCCATTCGCTCACTTCAAACTCCACAACCCCCGGCGTTAAGTTGTTATCGTGCTTGCGTATGCGGCAACAACAAGCCACTGTACACGAATCCTAACAGCCTAAGCAAGATAAAATCGTGGAATGGCCCACTTGTTTTAACAGACGGGCGAGAACAAAGCATGCGGAAACGTCTAGCAACCTGCGGCTGCAATATTACTCGTGCTACGAATTCACCCCCAACTGCCAGTGTCAAGTGTTGGCAGATGTCGCGTTCGGCACAGCTACAGTGTAAAGAAGGCTGTTATACCTGTGCAGCCGCAGTTCACAAAGTTCATTCTCTGGTTTAAGGTTGCAACCCCGGAGCTAGACAATCATACATTTATATATTCTAGGATACTTAAACAAGCAAATGGTCCACACTAAATGAAATTAGGGAAAAACTACACCATTGCTTATGAGCGACAGCCGTTACGAAGTCGCCATCTATTGCCCGGAAATCCCCCAGTGCTGTCAAATATGGTTGGAGAAATCTGATTGCTTCATTCCTGAGCTATCTAGCTTCATCGGAATCGACGCCAGTTAGACGAACTTCCAAAGACCTCCTGGGACACCAAATGCTTCTTCAAAAGTTTAAACAATATTAAATTGCAAAGTCTAAGCTTATGTGCATCAGCAACTTTAGCTTCTGTGTTGGTTCGGCATATTAGTTTCAGGTGGATTTCAGATGGATTGCGTTGTTCCATTATGCGCTGTGCTGTGGCCGCGATTGCTACTGATGTTCATCATTCTCATCTTTACGCGTGCAATCCCGGTGAAGTTTTAACTTTCGACGATGAAGTTAAGACCTGACAAACCATCGCTGGTTAAGAAGATCACTGTCTTCTCTAACAACTACTGGACTGTATCTAGGCAAGGCCAACGAGAAAGCCCGTTTCGTCTGACACGGTTGAATGCAAACTGGTTCATTCACAGCGTTAGTCAAATTGTGCATGCGCGCTCGGGTACCACTTCTAACAAGCAGTCTCCCCTTACGTGGGTGTTTCTCGAAGTCTTCGGTCGTTCGAAATGATCAGTGATGTGCAGGCAGTCTGATCCGCTTCTTATTCCACAGATGCTTGAGATAGACGTGATGCTGTCTTTGGAATACACTAATCAGGACTGGCATTCCTGACAGAGAAGCTTGTCAACGTCGCGGTTGCGTGGTCGATTAATTGAAGCAGACCAATACACGCCGCTACTTCTTGTTCAGGTTTGGGCACCTCCGCGAGACGACCAAGCACTCAATCCGGTAATCCGCGCGCGATCGCAAGAGTGCTAGCGACACAGCCAACTGACATGGCAAACTGACTATGGCGTCCGGACAATCAATCTTGGGTCCAAGTTTCAAGGAACTTCTAACAAATGGTTCATCTGACTTGTTGGACCTAAGGAGCCGAGGCGCAGTGTCTATGGGTGCATGTGGAACGTGCACAAGTATGGTCAGAATAGGAATATCATTTTTAGACTGGTCTATCTATTTCCATGCCAGATGCGAAAAAATCAAGCCGAGAGATTTTGGGTTGCTCAACAGCAGATTAGCCTTATTTTGATTATGCATGTGGAGTAGTAACCTCCCATTAGTTAAGACGACACACGAAAATCAGAGAACGGTGATCGCCTACTACAGACCTGCGCGCACCACCACCTCTTCCTGTCGAGCACTGGCTTTAGGCGATCCTGATTCCAACGCGGTACCTGAGGCTTCCGTTTCCTGGCCAGACATGAACAATGATTGATCACATTGCCATCAGTTATTGTTGGCGAGGCTGCATACAGGAGTGCAAATCCATCCAGAGTACATACCACACTTTGGATCACGTGCCAGTGTGAGCCAACATCGTTTTAAATTTTGGTGGCTCCCAATGCCGTCGCCGGAAACGGCTTGACCTAACCAGGCTTCCTACCGCAAGAGTTTTCAGAGCGTTTCTGGGTTCGCTGACCTCAAACCGCATGAGCGCCTCATGCTTCGATGTTGAAATGCACAAGGCACACATCAGCAGCGCCATGCAAGACTCCGCCACCCTGGTCTGTGGTTTCACCAGTAGTCCTGCCAACCACTTAATCGCTACACGATCCCTTCAACCTCACAAATCTCGTTGGACAATTCGAGCTGATGTTGCGCATCATTCACTACGCAGGACAACTAAGGATGAAATCAAACAGCTCCTACGGGAGCTTCGCGAAGCCTGGTGGAGGCAGCGAGCGATTGCTATGGAGCAGGCAGTCAGCTCAAGGAGTTTGCAAAACATTTTTTCACTCGAGACAATCTACTAATGACAGAAGACCAACTGTATGCGAAGATTTGTGCAAAAGCAGTGGCAATCCAGTCCACTGCCAAAACCGCCGACTTGAGTTTGGGCCGAGCATTTTGAGCTGCAGTTTAACTGGCCAGCATCAATGATGTGTTCCAAACCTGGAATCCAGAGTGCTCCCTGGGGTGTAGACGCTGTTAGAGAGACCACGTTCGTCAGCCACACAGATTGCACGTGCAATGGAGCAATTTCCAGCGCGGGTGTTTATATGTTAGCTTGGAACTTTCAGCCAACCACATGGTACGCGAGCATTGCTTGGTTTCGACCAAATGTGTGGTTAACGCCTTTCCCGGACAGTTGGTTGTAACATGAGTGGTGCAAGTAACCGTTTTCAAACACTGTTAATTCCGTCTTCTTACTACTAAGCAGGAGTTACAACAGACGCTTTACCAGCATCTAAGGCTACTGTTGCTCTTGAGCTTCGTCTTCTAAAACGCAACAAAGCCACTAGCCAAGAGGAACTTCCTCTTGCTCTTTTCGAAGCTGGAGGTACATTATTTGTTCAGGAGTTAACTTTCCTAAGAGATTTGGACTATCGGAGCAATCTCGTCTGCAGGAAGTCTAGCGGATAGCATACGTGTCTTGAAAAGATTTCCCGATCGGACTTCACCAAGTAAAGAGGAAGTAGTCTCATCAGAACTACATCTAAACTGCTCGCCGTTCTGCTTTTAAGGGGGTTCAGCCTGATTCGGGAACCAAACACACGCGAATAACAAGCTGGCTGGAGTTGTATCCATCACACGTCATTATCCGCCAAATACTCGAGCGTCATTACACGTTCAACCGGGCAACGATGGTTGTCTTCTTAGACATACAAGATGCGTTTGATCCAGTTGACAGAGCTGTTTGCTGGAGATGCCTCTCGTGAAGGGGAGTGCCTGTGAAGTGCTTTTTCGAACCATCTACTCTCAAATCTCGGGTCCTGTGTGTGAGTGTGTACGGTGAACTTAGGCACCACTTTGTTATTACCAATAAAGGGAGATAGGGCTGCATATCATCACCGTTCCTGTTTAATTCGCTATAGATGATATCCTGGAGAGCGTTCTGGAGAACAGCGGACCCAACAGCGTCGAGCTGCTTCCGGGGACCGACTTCGAGATTTGGAGTACGCAGAGGACATCGCCGTACTTTTTGATTCCTCTAAGGCTACCCAATATGTGCTTTGCTAGTTGACGGTGTCGGTATTCCAGTCTGGTATGACCTTCGCCCGTTCGAAGTCTACAGTCTTCGTACAAAACTAGCTATGAAATGCCAGTCAGAAATCCTAAGAACAAATAGTGGAATCTAAGTGCAGGAACTAGAACCGAACAACCTCCACGTGATGCCAGCCGACTGGTTCGGATTAATCCCGTTCCAACAAATAGATCGGCAACTATATCACTCGCACTCAGTGTATACCGAGCGTTCGGGATCGTTAGGTAATGAGTAGCACACAGTGAGAACAGCCCGTCACCGTCCGCATTCGCTGAACCAATGCCATGCTGAGCGATAACGTCTGTCCAGACCGATGCATAATGCCCAACGTGCGCGTTTTGATCAATTAACAGAAATAGTCGGTCGCTCCGCGGGACAGACCTTATCATGGGGGATAACTGAGTGTAGTATTGATCACGCGTGTCATCAGGATAACACATGGTCGGCAAACTTATCTCTTCCGAGTCGTAGGCGAACAGTCATCAGACGCGCGCTGATGTCTGTTGGTTCCCCCACCACCTGGCAATTTAGAAGATCAGATATTACAAATCCGACCCCATGATCACGTGGTGCTGAGGCGACGTTGCCCACCCAGTCGAACGTGTAGCCAGCACCTGCTTCATGCAACTTACCTTGCTCAGAGAGCCGAGTCTCACTGAGCGTCACAATATCGATGTGGCATCACGCCAAGGCCATCGCAACGAGTGGAATACGTCGCTAGGTGCGCTCACTCGAGTTGCGGTCCAGTAGTATGCGCACGTTCCAGCTGAGTGCCTCGAGCAAGCATGCGATTACATTGGTGGGCAACCGCATGCGTGGTAGCGGTGGTGCTTCGGTTCCTTGGGGGACACCACCCGGAGCCTTTGGCTCAATAGCTTGATCCACAATGCAGTGGGGAGCAGATAAAGCCCAGGAATGTGATTGTGGATGCAGATTGGGATCCGCTTGACGCCGTCACACGCAGTCTTTGAGGTACTAGAACGATTCATATGGGTACGCGACGGTAGTAGGAAACGCACATGCGACCACGGCCAGTCGCAGGTGGGTTTGGGCCGGTTTGCACCAATTTGACCATGGGCTGGCTGGCTTGAAGCGAGCAGTATCCAACCATTGAGTACCTGGAGATGCGCTCCCACTATCAAAGAAATTGTTCGGCACTCGTGCTTTATGCCAAACGAGCTGCGAGCTTATAACCCGTAGACCTGTTGTCTCCCATAACTGGGTGTTACGGAAAAAGGGCCATCGACCACTTCCTAACCTCCGAAGAAGATGGACTAGGATACTGACAGGGCGCCCACACCTGAAAGGAGAACGACCTGGGCCCTCAGCCAAAGCTTTTGGTTAAATGTACACCCGAAATACAGTGGGTGTAGCACATGGGCAGTTCACTTATTCATTCGGATTGGTGTCCTGGATCTTAGCAGGGAGAAGGGCGTAACTTAACTCCCACCTGCCTTTTGCCATGAGTAGGCGTCCAGGACATGAGCCTATGACAAAACAGTAGCAGTAGTGGGTAGACCATCTGTCAGAATCTAGCCACCACCATCCTCAGCGCACCATAGGATGTCCCGCCGCACGCATCCGTACATGTTTTCCAGAATCCGCTTTTGGATTTGCCTGTCGCTGTGGCCAGCCACAGGACGCCTGCGCCTACAGAGGGACCATGGTTGGCTTGCGCTGCGCCACTCACAGTTCCATCCACACACACCATACCCAGTGCAAACCAAAAGGATTAAGACCGGGAGTCATGTGGATGGGAGCCACGTTTCATCAACCGAGCTGGCCTACACTCATTCAACAAACAGAACGGAAGCATTCCGCCCTTATTGGGGAATCATTCACTTCATACGTATACAAGGCGGTGGCTGGCCGTTGCCTGTTCCACTCCGGTTACATGGAACAACTCTTTGGTCCTAGTACCGTCACGAGGAAGATGCGCGTCGTCCACTCCAGCAACGACCAACTGTTTACTGGAGCCAGCAATCGAGGTGGAGGGTATTAGACAGATAGGTACGTTGGCAACATTAACTGCATGCGCAGCCACACGGGGGAGCTCAAACAAGGTCTACTTCTTAAATGCGGAATACTCATCATTCAGACAGACTTTTCACAAACGCTGCCTTACTGTCCTGGATTGTTACATCCAATGGAAGCGTACTCTTCGTGCTTCTCTTCCGTGTGCACTAGTGCCATCTCCTGCACCTGAGCCACCGCACTCTGCATAAGGCCAAGGAATTCCCAGCGGTCAAATGTGCCTTGGATTCGCAACACCTGAAAGCAACATTACTTCGTCATAAACTCACTTTCTTCATGTCTTGGGAACGTTGTTTTCGGTTTCACCCGGTACCGTTTCCCTGCACTAAGTTGGCCGCACAAAAGCGGTATGAGTACCCTCGTCGAATTCATTCGGTATACATGTATACATGGATTGGTGTCATCTGTGTCTAACTGCAGTTCGAAAACAACATATGCGCATGCGCTTGTCCAAAGTTAAGTAGGAACTGCCATACACTGGATAGAGTCACATTAAACCTTGTGAACAAAAGTACAAAAACATGTATGGGTTTCGTTTGGAGGTCAGGCTAACAGCCACTTTCGCCGGTATGAGAATAAGTACCCAATACCAACTGTTGGCATTTTCTTTAACATTTAGACGCGAACATACATGGCCGTCTTAAATCCTGGATATCCATATTTGAACTAAACCGATATAGGAATAGTGAAGAACTGTTATCGATAAGGTCACTAGGTAAAATGATAAATAGACAAGTGGTACAATAAAATGGTGTGTACTTAGTGGTTGCCGTCTATATGTACAGCCTGGTTTGTGTACCTGGTGGGGGAGATCGCACATCATGCAATGCGATGGGGTGTTCATTTAGTCTCTCAATGTCGCCGACCGGTCCGATCATCATCTGCCCTAGGTACGATTTTTGCACAAGCTTTAACTTTGACAAGTGTCAATTCATCGCTTACCGCCTCGTTGCTGAGACAATTACCGACATTCTACATCAACTAAGTCCCGCTGCTCACTATCAATGAGGCTATCTACACAGTATTCGCACGGCTTTGCTAATGTCCAGGACGTAGCATGGCTGCCATCCAACTACTCATTCGTTTTTGCATACTCCTGTGTACTCTGCTGTGCCCATAAGCTATTTATTAACTATCTGTATTGTACTTCTAGTGGGCGGCCATTCGGTGCTCTTAAAACGATTGTCGCTATGCGCCGATCCATTTCAGATGTAATATACTGAAACACTGACCTACCATTACCATTGGCATTGCCTTTTTCTTAGTCCATACAGCAGGTTGGTCATGTCCCATTCAACTGCTGCTAAGCGTCTCTGCGTTTCCGTCTTCAATCCGCTTGATGCTTGCGTTTTCAAAAGCCCCGGCAAATGCAGTATGGTTGGTGAACAATGGAAAAAAGCTATGCTGGCTCTCATCACTAACCTGTGGAGCGAAACCTGAACCGTCGACATCATGATAATCGTTAGTCGGTCACTTGCCGCGATTGTTCACTTGCCACGGAATTTCCCGCGTAATTTCTCTTCAGATGCATATGCCAACGTGGTCACACAAGGGACAATTGTTGAGCATTGTGCTCCAGATGTCAAACTTTACACTTTATGTGTACTGTAAGCGGCCAAGTGCTGGTAACCTTTAGATTCATCCGTATCCACCGAACTAGCGTCATACACAATAATTGCCACCCAAGCATTGATCAGTAGCAAAACAACGGTTTGCACGGAAACTCCACGCGCACGTCAAATACGAATGAGCTCATGGTTGGACTGGACCTTTATCCGGAGATGCATCGGCTCTCTAAACGTCGTGCTAGTTAGCATTGGGCAGCTTGTCAAGCTAACATCGTTTAATCTACAAATCAATTTCGAGGAACGGAATGTAGCTACCATAGTCTGGTGAGCAATACCGTGGGGCATACCTAGTGACCTGAATCGCGGCTGAATAATAATTCGAAGAGGGGGATGCCGTAGCTCGCCGTCTCGGTATGTCACCGTACTAGACTCGACTTGAGAAGGTAGCAGGTGTATCATAGATCATGATGGATGCGACAGTGGGCAGCACGTGAAACAACTGCGAAATACAAATGAGTTAGGTAAGCCCAATAAACGAAAGTTAAATGTGGCTCATCCGTTCTAAGCAAATGCAACACATGGTTGGCGGTATCCGGTTTCTGATTTACCTATCAACCACAGGATTTCTGCGCCTACAGAGTGGCCATGTGTGTCATGCGACGCACCACCCATAGTTCCATTCACACACTGCATATCCAGTGTAAACCCGAAGAAATAAGACCGGGAGGCATGTGGATGGGAGCAACGTTTCATCAACGTAACCGACCCACACTCACTCACAGGCAAACACAAACACGCTGCATGTTGGAATCAATCGCACACAAAGCCGGGGGTGGACCGTAGTCCACTCCACAATGAGTGCATGCAACCATTTGTTGAGCATAACACAGCCATGAGGACCGTTCTCCCCGTAAACTCCAGCAACGACCAACTGTCTCCTGGAGCCAGTATGGACGAGGTAGTGGGTAATAGACAGGTAGCACCTTATCAACATGCACATTAAGCGCAGCCACACCGGGGATATCAAGCAACAGCCAATCACTTGAAATAACATTACCAAATAATATATATATATATATATATATATATATATATTTTATATTATATATGTATATGTTAAAGCATACGCCTACGCAGGCATAACTCTTCGCTAAATTAGCATATGAACTACGTTGGTTAGCAATGAACGGGCGATAAGTACAAAAGGTCCAGATGTTCCTTAAAAATGCTACAAACGCAATAAAGTGAACGAAGCTAACCGCAATTACATTAAACAACATGGCCAGTTAATAGACGATTACTAAGGTAGGCATAACAAACCAAATAAGGTGTAAATAAATAAACACAAATCTAGTATGTTATTGCTTAACTTGCTACATTTGTGTACACTTACCGATCATATCTGTTCGTATTATCAGCACCATACCTTCGCAGGCGTGCCTGGCACTGGCAGGAATAAAACTTTTATTTATTTATTTGTCTTCAAAGCAGAATACGAAATCACCCAATCAATGTTCTGTTCCTGAACAAGTAACAATTGTTTCGGTCAGTTAGCGCAGCATATGAATTGAACCGTTGGGATTTCATGAAAACTAAGGCTGCGTTCCACGAATCGGCCTGCTGAAAGGCTAAACCAAAATATTTGCATAAAATCTACGTTGAATAGACGCATTTACCAGGTCTAAAGGATGAAACCAGTAATTTGTTGCCCTACCTTCCCATGTTGTCACCGGGATCCCCATATTTTTGTGTTAAAGGCAATTTCCTGTGCATGATAGATAAAGGCATACCTTACGCCATCGACCGTAAGACGGTATAAAATTTGGTTAGGTCGTGTGCAACTACACGCATGCTTTTCATGTCAGCAGCCGTTCAGGCTTCATTGTCTTCCATTCTTACGACTTACATATAATGCAAAGGAGCATCACATTTCTCTTACATATAAATTACTATTGTTGCTAAACAAACACTGAATGGTATCCTAGGCAACTATCCCATAACCAAGGCTACTTTCTATAGTACGGTATCGTGAGCTTTTTGCTTTTATAAGGTGATCTGTTTTATTTTCGTCCACTGGGTCAATTTTAATCGTCGCCTGGAAGTTTCATGGCACGCGATTGGAAACCAGCTGCAATATCGCATGCCTGTGCGCTCAAAGTGAATTGCTGAAGCAGAATTGCACAGTCCAACACATCGATTATTTTTCATTCAATCCGTCTGACCAATTGAGCAGGACTCAATCTTACTCCCCCTCAAGACTTCCACAATGCACAGTCTGCACGGGAGTTTGCAGTAGTAAATGATTCCAGAAGAGTAGTAGGGGGAGTTGAATGGTATAGGTGGAATCGTCACATTGAGACTCACGCAGGCAGCCATCGCACTCTCTGAAGAGCACTATACCATTTCTCAATGCGTTGCATCGTTCCCTCTAAGAACTGAGGCTGGACCTTACCGCGGTGCGATGTTTTGCATGTTTCCGAGGTCCATTGAGCTATGCTAGATGATGCTTTTTGCACCATCAGAGCCACTCATACCAGATTGGTCAATGGTTAGAGGCCAGACAATCTCAGCCTCCTGGTCCTCCAAGTTGGAGTGAGATGGCTCCTTATTCCTTAAAACGGACTCCTTGTAGCCCAACGCCAAACCCGCTGCCTTGCGGTCAGGTTTTTGAACCAAAGCTTTGGTTGAGAACCCTAATCGTTCTCCTGTCTAGGCCTGGGCAACCTGACAGTATCCTGCCCACGCAATACAATGAATTTCTCTTCAAACAGTTTCCTGATGCTCTGGCCGTCGCAGAGGATAATCAACGGTGTCCTATCTGCTGCATCGAGCAGGGTGGATAGGGGTTTGGATGCTACTGCTCAAGCCTTCCAGTCTTCTTATTCACCCTCTTACGCTTTTTCACCCTTAAGGTCCCATTCCAACTTCACCTTTATCCCCCCAGTTTTCAACCCCTTAATTCTTGGCCCTCCCCCACCTTACTTCAACTCACATGCAAACACTGAGCTTCACCGGGGTCCTGTCGACAAGCCTATGTCCAAGCGAGCGGTCAAGCCCATTTCATCGGCTTCCATTTGGAGCCCTCGATCCTCCTTTCAGATTGGCATGCCTCAATGTACGCACACTGTGACAGATCGGTCAACAGGCAGCACTTGCCCGAACATTAGAGACCCTCTCATCGATATCTGCTGCTTAGCGGAAACCCGCCTACAAGACTCGAGCTCTGTGCTCACTCTGCGATCCTCTTCAGGTGACACCAGCAGTATTTTCTCCTTGCGCCTATCCGGTGACGATGCAGCTTCGAGCACCGGCCAAGCCGGTGTTGGTATTGCCCTGAGTCCCCGGGCTGAAGCTGCTCTGGTTGATTGGATTCCAATCAGTAGCCGGTTGTGTGCGGTCCGATTGGCTGGCTCGTTCAAAGCTTCGAAGTCGCGCGGGACTAATAGGTGTCTATTCATCATCGCTGCCTACGCGTCCACAAACTGTAGCGATGATTCGGTAAAAGACGACCTCCATCACCAACTGAACAGCCTACGTCACCACAGAAGAAGCACGGACACTGTTGTGCTGGCGGGGGATCTGAACGCACAAGTTGGAAAGTTGTCCACTGATGAACTGCATCTGGGTGGTCAACACGGTGTAGGCCCCCGTAATGATAACGGTGAGCGGTTACTTCATTTGTATGAAGACGCTCGCTTATCCCTTGTGAGCACTAACTTCCGACACAGTACCCGCCAGTGGGTGACGTGGCTCCCACTGGCCTCAAATCAGCTTTGGATGCAAATCGATCGCATTCCAATCGGTTGCCGATGGAGAGGCTGCGTCCAGAACTGTCACTTGATTTGGAGCACATATGTGGACGCCGACCATGCACTTGTATGTGTTAGCCTGCGGATGCGTTTTGGCGGACGCCCAAGGACGACGGTGTGAGCACATATACACCAGTCCACTGATGAAGCCAGATGTTCTGAATGTCTATCAAACTACGCTGACATGCAAGTTGAGGTAAACGCTCAGTGCATACAATTGAAGTTCACGGCTGTCATGTTCACCAGACCTTACTAGCAGCAGGCGAATCCTCATGTGGTAAGTCTAATCGTTAACATGGATATCGGGTCTCTTCGCGGTCTCTGGAGCTTATGGAGGCTCGCAGGTATATTCCGGCTAGAAGAGAACAAAATGAGACTCGCAGAAACCTTCGGCGAAACTCCGTGACTCACAGTCCCCCCTGGTGTGTAATCTCCTTCTCTTCCTCTCCTACAACGTTGTTGGTTTGTTAGGAAAAGAAGGAGATTACACACCAGGGGGGACTGTGAGTCACGGAGTCTTTCGCTCGCATGGTTTCTGCGGACGTCCTCATTTATGTATTTCTCTTCTAGCCGGAATATACCTGCGAGCCTCCATAAGCTCCAGAGACCGCGAAGAGACCCGATATCCATGTTAACGATTAGACTTACCACATGAGGATTCGCCTGCTGCTAGTAAGGTCTGGTGAACATGTGACCAGTGACCTTCAATTGTCTCCAGTGAGCGCTTACTCAACTCGCATGTCAGCGTACTTTGATACGCATTCAGAACAGCTGGCTTCGTCAGTTGGCTGGTGTCAATGCGCTCACAGCGTCGTCTTGGGCGTCCGCCAAAACGCATCCGCAGGTCAGCACATACAAGTGCATGGTCGGTGTCCACACATGTGCTCCAAATCGAGCGACAGTTCTGGACGCAGCCTCTCCAGCGGTAACTGATTGCAATGTGATCGATTTGCGTCCAAGGCTGGTTCGAGGCTGGTGGGCGCCAAGTCACCCTCGGCGGGTGCTGTGTCGGAAGTTAGTGCTCGCAAGAAATAAGCGAGCATCTTCACACAAATGAAGTAACCGCTCACCGTTATCATTACGGGAGCCTACACCGTGTTGACCGCCCAGATGCAGTTCATCAGTGGACAACTTTCCAACTTGTGCGTTCAGATCCCCCGCCAGCACAACAGTGTCCGTGCTTCTTCTGTGGCGAAGGAGCTGGGTCAGTTGGCGGTAGAAGTCGTTCTTTACCGAATCATCGCTACAGTTTGTGGGCGCATAGGCAGCGATGATGAATAGACACCTATTAGTCCCGCGCGACTTCGAAGCTTTGAACGAGCCAGCCAATCGGACCGCACACATCCGGCTACTGATTGGAATCCAATCAACCAGAGCAGCTTCAGCCCGGGGACTCAGGGCAATACCAACACCGGCTTGGCCGGTGCTCGAAGCTGCATCGTCACCGGATAGGCGCAATGAGAAAATACTGCTTGCGTCACCTGAAGGGGATCGCAGAGTGAGCACAGAGCTCGAGTCTTGCAGGCGGGTCTCTGATAAGCAGCAGATATCGATCGAGAGGGTCTCCAATGTTCGGGCAAGTGCTGCCTGTTGACCGATCTGTAGCAGTGTGCGTACATTGAGGCATGCCAATCTGAAGGAGGATCGAGGGCTCCAAATGGAAGCCGATGAACTGGATTGGACCGCTTGGTTGGACATGGGCTTGTCGACAGGAGAGGAGTGACGCTCCGCGTTCACGTGTGAGTTGAAATTAGAAGGTAAATGCCTAGCAAAGCATGTTGGGGGAGGGCCAAGAATCGGGGGTTGAAAACTGGGGGGATATAAGTGAAGTTGGAATGGGACGGTAAGAGTGAAAAAGCGTAAGAGGGGAATAAGAAGACGGGAAGGCTTGAGCAGTAGCATCCAAACCCCTATCCACCCTGCTCGATGCAGCAGATAGGGCACCGTTGATTATCCTCTGCGGTGGCCAGAGCATCAAGAAATTGTTTGAAGGAAATTCATAGTATTGCGTGGGCAGGATACTGTCAGGTTGCCCAGGCCTAGACAGGAGAACGATTAGGGTTCTCAACCAAAGCCTTTGGTTCAAAAACCTGACCGCAAGGCAGCGGGTTTGGCGTTGGGCTACAAGGAGTCCGTTTTAAGGAATAAGGAGCCACCCTCATTCCAACCCCCAACCTGGAGGACCAGGAGGCTGAGTTTGTCTGGCCTCTAACCATTGACCAATCTGGTATGAGTGGCTCTGAAGGTGCAAAAGCACCACCCAGCATAGCTCAATGGACCTCAGAAGCATGCAAAACATCGCACCGCGGTAAGGTCCAGCCTCAGTTCTTAGAGGGAACGATGCAACGCATTGAGAAATGGTATAGTGCTCTTCAGAGAGTGCGATGGCTGCCTGCGTGAGTCTCAATGTGACGATTCCACCTATACCATTCAACTCCCCCTACTACTCTTCTGGAATCATTTACTACTGCAAACTCCCGTGCAGACTGTGCATTGTGGAAGTCTTGAGGGGGAGTAAGATTGAGTCCTGCTCAATTGGTCAGACGGATTGAATGAAAAATAATCGATGTGTTGGACTGTGCAATTCTGCTTCAGCAATTCACTTTGAGCGCACAGGCATGCGATATTGCAGCTGGTTTCCAATCGCGTGCCATGAAACTTCCAGGCGACGATTAAAATTGACCCAGTGGACGAAAATAAAACAGATCACCTTATAAAAGCAAAAAGCTCAGGATACCGTACTATAGAAAGTAGCCTTGGTTATGGGATAGTTGCCTAGGATACCATTCAGTGTTTGTTTAGCAACAGTAGTAATTTATATGTAAGAGATTTATGATGCTCCTTTGCATTATATGTAAATCGTAAGTATAGAAGATCCTGAAGCCTGAACCGTTGCTGACGTGAAAAGTATGCGTATAGTTGCACACGGCCTAACCAAACTTTATACCTTCTTCCGAAAGCGGGCATTTAGAGCTTACGGTCGATGACGTAAAGTAAGCCTTTATCTATCATGCACAGGAAATTGCCTTTAACACAAACAAATGGGGATCCCAGTGACAACATGGGAAGTTAGGGCAACAAATTACTGGTTTCATCCTTTAGACCTGGTAAATGCGTCTATTCAACGTAGATTTTATGCAAATATTTTGGTTTAGCCTTTCAGCAGGCCGATTCGTGGAACGCAGCCTTAGTTTTCATGAAATCCCAACGGTTCAATTCATATGCTGCGCTAACTGACCGAAACAATTGTTACTTGCTCAGGAACAGCACATTGATTGGGTGATTTCGTATTCTGCTTTGAAGATAAATAAATAAATAAAAGTTTTTATTCCTGCCAGTGCCAGGCACGTCTGCGAAGGTATGGTGCTGATAATACGAACAGATATGATCGGTAGGTGTACACAAATGTAGCAAGTTAAGCAATAACATACTAGATTTGTGTGTATTTATTTACACCTTATTTGGTTTGTTATGCCTACCTTAGTAATCGTCTATTAACTGGCCATGTTGTTCAGTGTAATTGCGGTTAGCTTCGTTCACTTTATTGCGTTTGTAGCATTTTTTAAGGAACATCTGGACCTTTTGTACTTATCGCCCGTTCATTGCTAACCAACTTACTTCATATGCTAATTTAGCGAAGAGTTATGTCTGCATAGCCGTATGCTTTAACATATATATTTTATTTGGTAATGTTATTTCAAGTGATTGGCTGTTGCTTGATATCCCCGGTGTGGCTGCGCTTGATGTGCATGTTGACAAGGTGCCTACCTGTCTATTACCCACTACCTCCTCCATACTGGCTCCAGGAGTCATTTGGTCGTTCTTGGAGTTGACGGGGAGAACGGTCCTCGTGACTGTGTTATGCTCAACAAATGGTTGCATGCACTCATTGTGGAGTGGACTACGGTCCACCCCCGGCTTTGTGTGCGATTGATTCCAACATACAGCGTGTTTGTGTTTGCCTGTGAGTGAGTGTGGGTCGGTTACGTTGATGAAACGTGGCTCCCATCCACATGCCTCCCGGTCTTATTTCTTCGGGTTTACACTGGATATGCGGTGTGTGAATGGAACTATGGATGGTGCAGAGCATTACACACATGGCCACTCTGTAGGCGCAGAAAATCCTGTGGTTGATAGGTAAATCAGAAACCGGATACCGCCAACCATGTGTTTGCATTTGCTTAGAACGGATGAGCCACATTTAACTTTCGTTTATTGGGCTTACCTAACTCATTTGTATTTCGCAGTTGTTTCACATGTTGCCCATTACATTGTTGCATTCATCATGATCTATGATACACCTGCTACCTTCTCAAGTAGAGTCTAGTACGGTGACATACCGAGACGGTGAGCTACGGCATCCCCCTCTTCGAATTATTATTCAGCCGCGATTCAGGTCACTAGGTATGCCCCACGGTATTGCTCACCAGACTATGGTAGCTACATTCCGTTCCTCGAAATCGATTTGTAGATTAAACGCAGCTAGCTTGACCAGCTGCCCAATGCTAACTAGCACGACGCTTAGAAAGCCGGTGCATCTCCGGATAAAGGTCCAGTCCAATCATGTGCTCATTCGTATTTGACGTGAGCGTGGAGTTTCCGAGCAAACTGTGGTTTTGCTACGGATCAATGCTTGGGTGGCAAATTATTGTGTATGACGCCAGTTCGGTGGATACGGATGAACCTAAAGGTTACCAGCGCTTGGCCGCTTACAGTACACATAAAGTGTAAAGTTTGACATCTGGAGCACAATGCTCAACAATTGTCCCTCGTGTGATCACGTTGGTCTATGCATCCGAAGAGAAATTACCCGGGAAATTCCGTGGCAAGTGAACAATCGCGGCAATTGACTGACTAGCGATTATCACGATCTCGACAGTTCAGGTTTCGCTCCACAGGTTAGTGATGAGAGCCAGCATAGCTTTTTCCATTGTTTATCAACCATACTGCATTTACCGGGGCTTATAAAAACACAAGTACCCAGCGGATTGAAGACGGAAACGCAGAGACGCTTAGCAGCAGCAGAATGGGACATGACCAACCTGCTGTATGGACTAAGAAAAAGGCAGTGTCAATGGTAATGGTAATGGTAGGTCAGTGTTTTAGTATATTACATCTGAAATGAATCAGCGCATAGCGACAATTGTTTTAGGAGCACCGAATGACCGCCCACGAGAAGTACAATAAAGATAGTTAACAAATAGCTTATGGGCACAGCACAGTGCACAGGGGTATGCACAAACGAATGAGTAGTTGGAGGGCAGCCATGCTACGTCATGGAGATTTGTAAAAGAGTGCGAACACTGTTTAAAACCGCATATATGACAGTGAGCAGCGGGACTTAGTTGATGTAGAATGTCGGTAGTTGTCGCAGCAACGAGACGGCAAGCGGTGAATATGTGGCATGGACACATGTCAATGCCAAAGCTTGTGCAGAAATCGTACCTCGGACAGCAGATGATCGGACCGGTCGGCGACACTGAGATACTAAATGAACACCCCATCGCATTCGCACGATGTGCGATCTCCCCCATCAGGTACGCAAACCAGGCTGTACATACTGACGGCAAAAATTAAGTACACACTATTTTACTGTACCACTTGTTTATTTTTCATTTTACCTAGTAACCTTAACGATAACAGCTGCTTCACTATTCCTATATCGGTTTAGTTCAAATATGGATATCCGGGATTTAAGACGGCCATGTATGTTCACGTCTAAATGTTAAAGAAAACGCCAACAGTTCGTATTGGGTACTTATTCTCATACCTGCGAAAGTGGCTGTTAGCCTGACCTCCAAACGAAACCCATACACGTTTTTTGTACTATTGTTCACAAGGTTTAATGTGACTCTTTCCAGTATATGGCAGTTCCTACTTAACTTTGGGCAAGTGCATGCGCATACGCTGTTTTTGAACTGCAATTAGACACGGATGACACCAATCCATGTATACATGTATACCGAATGAATTCGACGAGGATACTCATACCGCTTTTGTGCGGCCAACTTAGTGCAGGGAAACGGCACCGCGTGAAACCGAAAACAACATTACCAAGACATGAAGGAGGTGAGTTTATGAAGAAATAATGTTGTTTTCAGGTGTTGCGAATCCAAGGCACATTTGACCGATGGGAATTCCTTGGCCTTATGAAGAGTGCGTTTGCTCAGGTGCAGGAGAAGGCACTAGTGCACACGGAAGAGAAGCACGAAGAGTACGCTTCCATTCGATGTAATAATCCAGGACAGTAAGGCAGCGTTTGTGAAAAGTCTGTCTGCATAATGAGTATTCCGCATTTAAGAAGTAGACCTTGTTTGAGCTCCGCCGTGTGGCTGCGCCTGATGTTAATCTTGACAACGTACCTATCTGTCTAATACCCTCCATCTCGATTGCTGGCACCAGTAGACAGTTGGTGGTTGCTGGAGTGGACGACGCGCATCTTCCTCGTGACGGCGTTAGGACCAAAGATTGGTTACAAGTAAACGGAGTGGAAGAGGCAACGGTCAAGCCACCACCTTGTGTACGTATGATTTGCATGATTTCCCCATAAGGCCGGAATGCTTCCCTTCTGTTTGTTGAAGGAGTGTAGGTCAGCTCGGTTGATGAAACGTGGCTCCATCCACATGACTCCCGGTCTTATTCCTTTTGGTTTGCACTGGATATGGTGTGTGTGGATGGAACTGTGGGTGGCGCAGCGCAAGCCAACCATGGTCCCTCTGTAGGCGCAGGCGTCCTGTGGCTGGCCACAGCGACAGGCAAATCCGAAAGCGGATTCTGGAAAACATGTACGGATGTGTGCGGCGGGACATCCTATGGTGCGCTGAGGATGGTGGTGGCTAGATTCTGACAGATTGTCTACCCACTGCTGCTACTGTTTGTCATAGGCTCATGTCCTGGACGCCTACCCATGGCAAAAGGCAGGTGGGAGTTAAGTTACGCCCTTCTCCCTGCTAAGATCCAGGACACCAATCCGAATGAATAAGTGAACTGCCCATGTGCTACACCAACTGTATTTTGGGTGTACATTTAATCAAAAGCTTTGGCTGAGGGCCCGGGTCGTTCTCCTATCAGGTGTGGGCGCCCTGCCAGTATCCTAGTCCATCCGCTTCGGAGGTTGGGAACTGGTCGATGGCCCTCTTCCCGTAACACCCAGTTATGGGAGACAACAGGTCTACGGGTTATAAGCTCGCAGCTCGTTTGGCATAAAGCACGAGCGCCGAACAATTTCTTTGATAGTGGGAGCGCATCTCCAGGTACTCAATGGTTGGATACTGCTCGCTTCAAGCCAGCCAGCCCATGGTCAAATTGGTGCAAACCCGCCCAAACCCACCTGCGACTGGCCGTGGTCGCATGTGCGTTTCCTACTACCGTCTCGTACCTATATGAATCGTTCTAGTACCTCAAAGACTGCGTGTGACGGCGTCAAGCAGATCCCAATCTGTATCCACAATCACATCCCTGGTCTGTATCTGCTCCCCACTGCATTGTGGATCAAGCTATTGAGCCAAAGGCTCCGGGTGGTGTCCCCCAAGGAAACCGAAGCACAACCGCTACCACGCATGCGGTTGCCCACCAATGCAATCGCATGCTTGCGCGAGGCACTCAGCTGGAACGTGCGCATACTACTATACCGCAACTCGAGTGACCGCACCTAGCGACGTACTCCACTCGTTGCGATGGACTTGGCATGATACCACATCGATATTGTGGCGCTCAGTGAGACTCGGCTCGCTGAGCAAGGTAAGTTGCATGAAGCAGGTGCTGGCTACACGTTCTACTGGGTGGGCAACGTCGCCTCAGCACCACGTGATCATGGGGTCGGATTTGCAATATCTGATCGTCTAAATTGCCAGGTGGTGGGTGAACCAACAGACATCAGCGCGCGTCTGATGACTGTTCGCCTACGACTCGGAAGAGGTAAGTTTGCCACTTTTATAAGCACGTACGGTCCGACCATGTGTTATCCTGTTGACACGTGTGATCAATTCTACACTCACTTATCCCCCGTGATACGGTCTGTGCCGCGGAGCGACCGACTATTTCTGCTAAATGATCACAACGCTCGTGTTGGGCATGATGCATCGGTCTAGAGTCTAGACAGACGTTATCGGTCAGCATGGCATTGGTTCAGCGAATGCGAACGGTGACAGGCTGTTCTCACTGTGTGCCACTCATTACCTAACGATCCCGAACGCTCGGTATGCACTGAGTGCGAGTGATATAGCGGCCGAGCTTTTCGCTTTAACGGGATTAAGCCGAACCAGTCGGCTGGCACCACGTGGAGCTTGTTCGGTTATGGTCCTTGCATTTACATTCCACTGTTTGTTCTTTGGATTTCTGATTGGCATTTCCTAGGTAGTTTTGTACGAAGACTTTAGACTTCAATATCATTTATAGCGAATTAAACAGGAACGGTGATGCTATGTAGCCCTATCTCACTTTATTGGTAATAACAAAGAGGTGCGTAAGTTCACCGTACGCACACACGACCCGAGATTTGATAGTAGATGGTTCGAAAAACACTTCACAGGCACTCCCCTTCACCAGAGACAGCTCCAGCGAACAGGTAGGTCCACTGGTTCAAACGAATCTCGTATGTCTAATACGACCATCGTTGCCCCGCCGAACGTGTAATGACACTCGGGTATTTGGCGGATAATAAAGTGTGATAGATACAACTCCAGCCAGCCTGTTATTTGCGTATGTTCGGTTCGCGAACCAAGCTGAACCACCTTAGAAGCAGAGCGGCGAGTAGTTTAGATATAGCGCAGATGAGACTAATCCATTTTTAGTTGGTGCAGTCCGACCGGCAAAACTTTGGAAGACATGTATGCTATCCGCTAGACTCCATGCAGACGAGATTGCTCCGATGGTCCAAACCTCTTAGGGGAGGGAAGTTAATTCCTGAACAAGTAATGAACCTCTGGCTTCGAAAAAGCAGGATGAAGTTCCTCTTGACCAGTGGCTTTGTAGCGCTTTAGAAGACGAAGCTCATGAGCAACAGCAGCCTCAGATGATGGTGTAATGTATGTTGTAACCCCTGCTTAGTAGTAAGAAGACAGATTTGTCACTGATTGAAAACGCTTACTTACACCACTGATGTTACAACCAACTGTCCGGGAAAGCCGTTAACTACACACTTGGTCGAAACCAATCAATGCCCACGTGCCATTTGGTTGGCTAAAAGTTCCAAGCTAACTTACAAATACACGCGCTGGAAATCGATCGATTGCACGTGCAGTCTGTGTGGCTAACATACGTGATCACTCTAACACCCTCCTCGGTGAAACAATAAGTGGTTGCACATAAGATCTTTTGCTCGGAATGATACTGAGTCGCTGAATTGGGGGGCGTGTACGTGTGGAATGTCTTCGTTCAAGTTCCACTTCTGTGCTCACACCAACGCGTTGCTCTGGTTGTGGTTCCATTGGCTTAGGCAAAGCAAATGTATCTAAAGAATGTGTAAGGGAATCTCTGTAGTGTCATTTTGCTCAACCTGTTCCGGTGTATAACGATGTTTGTCCTAGTTTACACGACGTGTAGTCAATCGGTTTTGACATTCCACTTCATACAGAACAATTTCTTGTCTTGCTTTGACACTTCCTGGAATCCTACGTTTATGTGTATCCCTGTAGTTGTAGACAAAGACTGGATCGTCGCGATGAAATTATCTTATGCGTGTACCATGCTTACGGTTGAACTGATCTGCCATTTTCTGGTCACACCCATTAGTCTCTTTTGCTGGAAACATGGCATTTAACCGTATGCCTAAACGTCGACCCATCAAAGTTTCGACGGAGATTGTCGGTTTGGGAGAACAGGATTCGGTGTTGAACGATACATGCTTAATAATACACCCAAGTTTGTAGCAATATCTCCCTCTCCCTTAAGGTTAAACAGAGCCCATTTAAATGTATCCACAAACCTCTCAGCATGTCCATTCGACTGGGGATCGTAAATGGGACAATTGCATTGACAAAATCGGTTGAACTCGTTCGATGTGAATTGTAGACCGTTATCGGTGACGAGTGTTTGTGGGTCCCAAACTATGCGAACTAACGAGGAAGAAGTGCGACTGTTGGAGCTGTCCTTGGTTGAGTGACACAAAATATTTCTAGCAATTTTGAGTATGAATCAACAATAAGCAGAAAATATTGATTGTTCAGTGGACCTGCATAATCCACATGAATCCGCATACCGGCAGCAGTTGATTTCGGCCAAGGATGAAGGTCAAGTTTGATGGGGGCCTTCGCAGCCTGTGCATATTTAGAACAACTACGAACAGCGCCTTCGATATCTTTACCAATATTTGGTCAACAGGCATAACATCTGGAAAGTGCTTTCATTCCTGTGCTTCTCTGGTGTCCGGTGTGAAACATTTGAATCACTTTTACTCTGAGATTTTCGTGGGACACAATGCGGTCTATCAGTAGAACAGTCGTTCACTATTGTTAAGGCATCTTTTTGTACAAAATATGGTTTAATTTCAGCCTCCGAGAGAATTATTGGCCAACCTTTGCGAAGATAAAAAATGACTCGTTGTAAACTGCTATTTGACCGCGTAGACACACAAATGTCATTGTGCATAACTGGTAAGTTTCGTATATACTCCTAAAAGATAGATTTTATCTCAGCATCAACTTCAACTGATGAAATGACCGTGTCTTCATGTGGCTGCGAATTTGATCTGTTAGCAATCAGACGAGTTAAGCAGTCAACATGTCCATAGCATTCCGAACGGATGTGTTTATTTGTAAAACCGTATCCTAGAAGCATTGTTGCCCAACGTTGCAGGCGATTTGCGGTGTGAACATGAATTCCTTTCTTGGTACCAAATATAGACAACAAAGGCATGTAATCCGTGCATAACGTGAATTTTCGACCATGCAACATCTTATGAAACTTTTTGACTGCGAACACAATTGCTAAAGCTTATTTTTCAATTTGGCTGTAATTCCGCTCAGTTGTTGTTAGCGTGCGTGAAACATGACTGATCGCTTTTTGCCTGCGTTCAGGAAACTTTTGCAAGACTGCTGCTCCAAGCCCATACTCTGAAGCACCAGCAGCAACTATGATAGGTAGTTTCGGTCATAGTGTGTACGTGCAAGAGCAGAAGTTAAAATGCGCTTTGTTTCATCAAATGCTGACTGACAAGCTGGGGACAATACCCATATCGCATTAGTTTTCAAGAGTATATTTAGTTGCATACTCAGCGAGTGCATATTAGAGACAAAGTTATTGTAAAAGTTAACTAGTCCCAAAAACCACTAAAGTTTTTTGCTGTCCTTTGGCACTTGTAGTTGTTGGATTGACATACATTTTGCTGGATCAGAACGACGACCACTGGCATAAATGACTGAACCAAGGTACGAAATTGGAGACATGAAGAACGCACATTTGTCGATTTGCAGCGTAAATCCAGAACTCCTGATCCTGTCAGACACTGCATTTAGGTGTGCCTGATGTAGTTCAACAGAAGCGCTTACGATTATTATGTCATCTATGTAAGTCATGCCAAAGGGTAACCTGTTTAGCATTGTCCATTACTTGTTGAAAAATTGCCGGAGCACAGTTAAATCCAACGGCAGTCATTTGTATTGATATGGACCCTCATGAGTATTAATGCTGGAAAAGTGTCTTGATTCCCCATCGACTTGTAAGTAAGCATCAGAATGGACCATTTTGTAAATATTTTGCCACCATCTAACTGCGCAAACAAATCATCCGGAATTGGCAGTGGGTATTGGTGAGTCTGAAGTGCAACATTTAGTCCAGTTGAAAAGCCACCATAGACACGTACTGTGCCACTCGCCTACTTAACTACCACAATGGGAGCAGCGCAGGTTGAATAAGTTATCTTGTTTAGAGCGCCCAATTTCTCCGAGTGATTCAGTTCTGCATCAACCAATGGGACGGTTGAGTAGGGTACTGGCCTTTTAGGACGGAGTACTGATTTTGCTCTAGGTGCGACATACAAACTAGCCCGAACTTTGGTGCACAACCGAAATTCTGGGTTCAAAACACTAGCATAGCTTTCCTTCAAGTTTGCCAAAATATCATTTTTCACTTTTCTGTCAACAGTTGCGACATCATTTGAGGGCACATTTCGGATGGTCTTATTTTGAGAATCACAAATTGTATGCATTGGAACATTTCATAATTGTAACGCATCTACACATTCACTGCCTAGTAAATTTAATTCATTTTCTGCTGCGATGTAACAGGTTCCACGACATTTACTGTTACTAAACGTGAACTCAGTTTAATTGTCCCAAAAAGGCGATTGGCTTGCCAGAAGCGTTCGGAGCAATGGGTTTTGTAACACAATACTCTGGTTCGCCAATGATTTTCCAAGTGGAAAATGAACCGATTATTAGGTCGGAAGCAGTGCCAATTTGTAACAGCTAAATTGTTAATTAAAAACGTGATATGCATTCGGCCATGCCTCCCACGAGAACTGTATGTAGTGGACACTAGATTCCACTGCCTTCTGATTCAATTTTGATTGGTGCTGCTTGAACAAACGGACACGATGTCCCTCCTTGTGACATAATGTGCCACAATCTTGACATGTATGGAATCGAAATTCACAAAAGCGTGCAAAGTGCCATGCTGCACAATTTCAGCATGGTGTTGGTAGTCATTGAAACCAGCCTCTTTGCTATGGAAATCTGTTCTGTTCCACTTGTGATTTGGTAATTCTATCACCAGGAATCATGTCTGAATAACAGTTGTTTGACTGTAACAATTGTGAAGCACGCGTTGGGTTTATCATTCTGAGATATGTCATTGGTAAATCGTGCAAGGAAATATCATATCTAGAGTCCAGTTTTGATAGTAATTTTGTTCTGATATCGGAATCCGCAGGTGATGTTAAGCCAGATACAAAAATCAATGTTTTGAATTGATCGTCTGACATTCTTTTATATTGGAACTTTTCACATTCCATGTTCACTCTACCTGCATATGTCACAATGTCTTCGCCTTCTGCTCTAGTAAGCTTTACATGATTATAATGAAAGTTAAATATAGAAATCTGCTCTCCAAAAATTATGGTAAGCTTATCCACAGTTTCTTGCAAAGTAAAATCTCTTGGGTGTTTCGGTAGAACGTAATTGCAAAATCTTGTATGTTCAGAACATGCACGTTTTTTGCATCAAAGGCCATATTTTTACTGATTCATCCAATGCTGAACCTTCGACAATAAAGTTGTCTTCAAATATCTTGTACCAAGCTAAAAATTTATTGCCACTCTCTGGGTCATAACTGAATTCTTGAATTCCATTGACCAATGCAACTTTAAGTTGAGTATCCCTTCTGCCCTTTGGAACCTCTGATTTGTATGCTTAAAAATTTCGTGCAAGAACTTCAAATAATTTCTGCTGTTGATCCAATTGACGTAGCTGATTTTGCAACATTTGGATGATAACATTTTGATCAACCATCTCCGTCGCCAGACTGTTGTAACTCCTACTTAGTAGTAAGAAGACAGAATTGACAGTGCTTGAAAAGGCGTATTTGCACCACTGATGTTACCACCAACTGTCCGTGAAAGCCGTTAACTACACAACTGGTGGAACCCATCAATACTCACGTGCCATGCGGTTGGCTGAAAGTTCCAAGCTAACATACAAACACACGCGCTGGGAACCGATCAATTTCACGTTCAATCTGTATGGCTAACGTACGTGATCTCTTTAACAGTGTCTACATCCCAGGGAGCAATCTGGATTCCAGGTTGGGGACACATCAGTGCTGCTGGCCAGTTAAAATACAGCTCAAAATGCTCGGCCCAAAGCTTAAGTCGGCAGTTTTGATAGTGCACTGAATCATCATGGCTTGCGCACAAATCTTCGCTTCCATTTGGTCTTCTGTCGCCAGTGGATGGGCTCGAGTGTAAAAGCTTCGCAAATTCCTCGAGCTGCAGGCCTGCTCCAAAGCAATCGCTCGTTGCGTCCACCAGACCTCGTGATTCTTCCGTAGGGACTGTTTCAGTTCATCTTTTGTTGTCCTGCGTAGTGAATAATACGCAACATCAGGTGGAATTGTCCAACGAGATTTGTGAGGTTGAAGGGATCGTGTAGCGATTAAGTGGTTGGCAGGACTACTGGTGAAACTGCAGACCAGGGTGGCAGAGTCGTGCATGGCGCTGCGGATTTGTGACTTGTGCATTTCAACGTCACAGTATGACGCGCTCTTTCGATTTTTGGTTAGCGAACCCAGAAACGCTCTGAGAACTCTTGTGGTAGAAAGCCTAGTTACGTCAAGCCGTTTCCAGCGATGACATTGGAAGCCACAAAATTTAAAGCGATGTTGGCACATATCAGCACGTGATCCAAAGTGACGTAAGTACTGGGGATGGATTCGCACTCCTATAGGCAGCCTCACCAACGATAACTGATGGCGATGTGATTCATCAGCGTTCATGTCTGGCCAGGAAACGAGAGCCTGAGGTCCCGCGTTGGTGCCAGGATCTCCTAAAGCCAGTGCTCGAGAAGAAACGTTCACGGCCAGCGCAGAGCAGTAGTACGCGATTACCGTTGTCTGATTTTCGAATGCCGTGGGAAGGTACTACACCTCACGTATAACCAAAATAAGGCTAACTTGCCACTGATCAACCCAAGATCTCTTGGCTTGCTTTGCTCGCATCTGGCATAGAAATAGATCGAGCAGTCTAAAATGAAATTCATATTTTGTCCAAATTTGCACACGTTCCACATGCACCCATAGAGACTGCGTCTCGGCTCCTAGGTTCAACAAGTCAGATGAGTCATTTGTTGCAAGTTAATTGAACCTTGGACCCAAGATTGATTGTCCGGACGCCAGGGTCAGTTTGCCACGACAGGTGGCTGTCTCGCTAGCCCAGTTGCGATCACGCGCGGATTACCGGCTTGAGCGTTCGGTTGTCTCACGGATGTGCACCCACATGAACGCGAAGTAGCGGCGTTTATTGGTCTGCTCGCATTAACCGACCACGCAACCGCGGCGCCAACAAACTTCTCTGTTAAGAATGTCAGTCCTGCTTAGTGTACTCCAAAGACAGCATCACGTCGGTCTCAAGCATCTGTGGAACAAGAAGCGGATCAGAGTGCCCGAACATCACTGATCATTTCGAACAACCGAAGACTTCGAGAAATACCCACCTAAGGGGAGACTGCTTGCTAGAAGTGGTACCCGAGCGCGCATGCGCAATTTGACTAACGTTGTGTATGAACCAGTTCGCATTCATCCGTGTCAAACGAAACGGGCTTTCTCGTCGGCCTTGCCTAGATACAGTCCAGTACTTGTTAAAGAAGACAGTGATCTTCTTAAAAGGCGATCTGTTGTCATGTTTCAACTTCATAGTCAAAAGTTAAAAATTCACCGGGATTGTACGCGTAACGATGAGAATGATGAACATCAATAGCAATTGCAGCCACAGCACTGCACATAATGGAGCAACGCAATCCACCTGAAATCCACCTGAAACTAACGTGCTGATTCATCATTAAATCTAAAGCTTCTGATATTTATTCGCTTAGATTTTGCAATTTAATATTGTTTAAACTTTTGAAGAAGCATGTGGTGTCCCAGAAAGTCTAAGGTATTGGAAAGTGCGGATAAACGACGTCGATTTCGATCCAGTTAGATAGTTCACGAATAAAGTAATCAGATCTTTCAAACCATATTTGATAGCACTGGGGGATTTCCGGGCGATAGATGGCAACTTCTTTACGGCTGTCACCTCTAAACAATGGTGTAATTATTCCCTGATTTCATTTAGTGTGGACCATTTGCTTGTTCAAGTATCCTAGAATATATAGACGAATGTTTGTCTAGCTCCGCAGTTGCAACAAACCAGAGAGTGAACATTTTAACTGCGGCTGCACAGCTATAACAGCCTCCTTGACACTGTGGCTGTGCCGAACGCGACATCTGCTAACACTTGACTCTGGCAGTTGGGGGATGAATTCGTAGCACGGGTGATATTGCAGCCGCAGGTCGCTGGACGTTTCCGCATGCTTTGTTCTCGCCCGTCTGTTAAAACAAGTGCGCCATTCCGCGATTGTATCTTGCTTAGACTGTTAGGATACATGTACGGTGGCATGTCGTTGGCGCATGCGTAAGCACGATGACAACTTAACGCCAAGGGTAGTGGAGTTTGAAGTGAGCAAAAGAGATCACTTACCCTAAGTAGGAGTGCGCTCAATGCACGTGAAGGAACCTGTATCTAGCAACGGAATTCGTAATGGTTGTGTACGGTGATGGAGCAGAATGTGAAGCAGTGCATCCAGGGTTGTCTCAGTCGAATGCATTGCTATACTTAATGGACGCGTGGATTTTCTTTACCTACTGAACGATGCAAGTGCAGCTTGCTCAGTGCCGCAATGTCGAAGAACGGCCTCATTGCACTGGAACGGACTCAAGGTCTGGCTTCCAATTGTGTCATTGGAAGATGCAGTTTCCCATACGAGTGATGATCGAATCGCCTCGGGATATTCAGCGGACGGTCTCGTTGATGACGAGGCCTATTTGAGTCTGAACGACGCATTTGTGCTCTACATGTTCCGTTGACTATTTCTTTATTGGTTACTGATGAGTAGGAGACTTTTTGAGGAAAATGTACTGGCCTCACCTTTGCCAACTTACAGGACTAATTACGGTTCGAATATTTACCAGCAATACAATAATGTTCCCTAGTTTAGCCGAAAATTTTAAAGGCGTGCAGTAGAATATATTGTAGTTCACAAGGGGGAAGGTTGTTCATGCTTATGACCGCCTCCTGTAAGTTAACCATATCCGGCAGATGGAAAGTCTATAGATGCGCTAGCTATTTTGTTCATCACCACTATTTTGATCAAATTCCCACACCAACCATTCTTATAGACTCGTCAGGATTTGGGACTTTTACTCACGGTTCTGTAACACAGTGGTTATTTCTAGTGAATGACTTTAATGAACTGCGTAACTAACTTTATCACATAAGATGAGATGGTGTGTTTGAGCTATTTCAACCGCCAGTCTAAATCTCTGGCTGACGTTGTATTTATTCCTTTCTCCCACTTCCCCACTGGGTTGTCCGGTTCGTTAAATTCACTTTGGTACTGGAGATCTGCTCTCCTCCATATCCAATAATGAATGTACTAAAACTATGTTGGGAACTATGAGGTGAAATTAGCACACTACAGCAAGTCAAGTTTTGAGGTTATCATTGAAACCCTCATTTTGTGAATGGATTCCGAATCACAATCTCAATATGAATTGTGATTCGCAATGAAGTGACCCTTAGTCAGTTTGTTCAATGGACTGCAAATGAAACAGGGTACTTTGAAATCCACAACCGATTTCAACGGAAGCAATGGAACACTCAATTGTTTACGGGTGAGACAGCAAACACTTACACGTACTGTAGGTAAAATGTATAGAAATATTTAAGCGCACCAAGGAAATGTCAATTTCAAGCGGGGAAACCACGGTTTGTTTTCATTGTGTGCAAGGTGTGGTTATTTGACGTCATGTTCCAACAGCTTAGTATAAAATTATCTAAATCAGGTGGCAAATTTGGTGATTAATTTGGTCTACGCAGTAGCGAAGATAACGGGATACGTAAATATCGAGTCTTTGTGTCACTCAATCTTCTCGCAGCACTCCGCGGCCGACCGGCTTCGTCCTTGTTTGGATTGGTCATGTAGAGATAGCCTAGTCGGGAGTGGAACTCGACGCATAGTGCTTGGCCGCTATCGTCATGATCACTAGACCATTGAGCTCCGCGAGCAGTTCTTGACAGCGGTTAGAAGTTGATTTTCGGGCATACAATCACATTTGAGGTCATGATTGAGTTCGAAGTCATGTAATGTCATGCTGCTCACTAGGACCGTATCCGACGCGGCGAATTTTGGCTTTGCTCTCTCCTATCCCATTCGTCAACAAGGACATGCGAATGATAAGAACTTCCGGCATCATTTCAACCGAGTATACTTTGTGGCCAACTTCAGAGTGTGGCCTCCTAATGAGATGTTGCGGCTGTATCAATAAATCTAGGCGCGTGTAGTTTAGACCGCTAAAGAGCTGGTAAGATAACCGCGCTATCCATGACATCAAGTAAATCTCGTAGGCTCTTTAGTCTGTGTTGGTAATGGAATGGAGCAGGCGTCGAACCTTCCTAGTCGCAATTCGTTGTGGGGTATACCGTAAAATGCAAGGTTACCTTTGCCGTAGTGTCCGAAATGGATACCGCCTTCCACAAGTGGTCTAAATTAGCCGTTGTGTATATAATAGATGATGACAGGATTGAATAATTCAAACGCCGTCCGCAAAATGCCAAAGGGCTGATTGGCTCTTCATGTTGCTATTTCGGCCCGTTTTTTGTAACCAAATACGTCGTACACGAGTACTCTAAGATCACTTTCTTGTGAAGCGCCCAACAAAATGTGTGGTTGAAGGATGCTGATTGCCCATTTACGATCTAACTACTACGAATAAGCTTAATAGCACTGGAACAGCACGGCTTTCGTCAATACCAATCAGGTATGCTGATCGGGTTGAGAAGGTGGATATGATTCCCAGGCAGCTGGATCGGAATCGACGCCGGTTATGCGAACTTCACATACCTTAGGCCTGCTGGGACACTACATGTTTCTTTAAACAATATTAAATTGCAACGGCTAAGCTTATGTGCATCAGAAACTTTGGCTTAAGTAATGTATCGCCGTGATAGTTCAAGGCTCATGGCCGATCGGTTTCAGGTGGATTGCGTTGTTCCATTACGTGTGGTGCTGTGGCCGTGATTGCTCTTGACTTTCATCATTCTCATCTTTACGCGTGCAATCTCAGTGCATTGTTGACTTTTCGAGGATGAAGTTTAGCCATAACGACCAATCGCTAGTTAAGAAGATCACTGTCTTCTCTAACAAATGCTAGGCTGTACCTAGGCAAGGCCGACGAGAAAGCCCGTTTCGTTTGACACGCATAAATGCAAACTGGTTCATACACAGCGTTAATCTAATTGCGCATGCGCGCTCGGGGACCCGGTTTAACAGACAGTCGCCCCTTAGGTGGGCGTTTCTGGAAATCTGCGATTGTTCGAAATAATCAGTGATGTGCGGGCAGTCGGATCAATTTCCTATTCCACAGATGCTTGAGACCGACGTGATGCTATCTTTGGAATGCAATATTCAAGGCTAACACCTCTGGCAACAACACGACCGATTTTCTCGTAGCGAATGATTACGCAGATGTTCAACATACTATTCCATATGTTGGATAGACTAGAGTGACCTATGTGCACTGCATTACTCGGTTACACTGCGTGGTATTAACCGGAAGGCGACCTAACTCAGCCGAGCATTGCGCTCACCATAGTCCTCAATAGAGGCGAATCCCCAGTGGAGTTTTTGCGGGCGCCACTGTGAGTCCACCATTGCGCGACCTATGTTGTTAAGAGCTTTTTAATTTGTGTAGGAAGTAGAAGACAAGATTAAACTTTGCGCAATAATCTACCTCGACGGAGAATCAAACCCCGGACCCACGGATTACCGGTCCGCTGCTCTACCAGCTGAGCTACCGAGGACTGACGATCAGGTGCACAATTTAATACATGCCTTCTGCTTGGTTCGCGACGTATTGCCAATAACCTCACAGTATCCGTCCTGGTGTTGCAGACTGGCTCACTCACTCATCACTTCCCATTACACCGAAGTATCTGTCCTTCAGGTGTACAAAGGGCCATGCTAAATTTAGAGTAATAATGAAAGTAGGATTTTTCGTGTATATTTACTGACGCTCATCTACGACATCTTACTTGACATGTTAGGCTTCGGCATTTTACTTGCCGTAAATTGCTGTTCCCCGCTTAAACTAAAAACAATGAAGGCTTGCTTTGTAAATTATTGATGTTCGCATGGTGGCCTTATCTTGACGTACCAGATCCTTACGAATATCGCTCATGTGCACTACACATCCTGAAACTTACCCACCGCGCTAGACCAAGGAGAAACTAAATCATCCTAGCTGCGAAATGTATCCGATTGTGATGCTGTCTGAATTTTATTCCCTCCTAGCTTGTAGGCGCCGGAAATCACTTTCGAAATCGTTCCCTTGTGCACTTAAGTTAGCTGTATCCAATGAGCAGCTTGACATGGCGTGAACCACATTCGCTTTTGATGTAAACCATGACCATGGGATGAGGATACAAGGCAAGATGCACTGTTCTCACTAGCATCTTATAGTATCGATTTGGAAAGATGTAAATGTGTTACAAGAGCATCAAGTTAAGTCCATCGATGCAATGGCTACATTGTAGACGACCCCTACTTTTCATCAAAATCTAACCTCTACACTACTTGGATTCTCGTTAAGATGTAGTATTTTTACCCTCCACTAACCAATACTCCATTGTTCCGTAAATCAGCGCTTATTTCTGATGAATGACTTCTACTGAACTACGCGGACAACTTCATCGTGGAGTGTAAACGTCAAACAGCCATCCCCTGGGATGGGCTGGTGTAAGTTTGAAACAATGCAGAAGCCACTTTGAATTTTTGACGTTTAATGTGCTCTATTACCCCAATGTTCTTATCTTACCTAATGGGGTCTTCCGGTAGCTAGATAGCGGCATTCGTCATATGCACTTTGGTAGTGAAGACGTGCACGTGTTTAAATCAAGGTTTGAGGGTGATTTTAAAGTATTCTATTGTGAATGAATTGCGACCATTAATCTCAACTTGGACCGAGATTCGCATTGCCGAGAACGTTGGGACCGCAGCTGAATACTGCGTGTTCCCAGCCCGCAACGCAGAACTCCGCAACCGATTTCAAGGAAAACAATCGAAAAATGGATTTATCATCCGTACATAAGCAAGCTCACTAGGTGAAGTGTGAAAGCGTGAAATGCACAGGGAAAGAAAAAGTTAACGCTTTTAGGTGAACTCATCATTTGTTTCACATGTGGACACATATTGGTTGTGGTAGCAGGCGAATTTTCGTTCTTATTCCAAACAGGCTGGTTGCATTATGCCTTGTTTCAATAATTCGGGTCTAAAGCAACTTATTCAGCTACTGTAATGCAGTGTCTTGTCGTGGTATGAATTAGATTAACCTGGGACCAAGGAGGAGGTAATACGAAAGGATGTACCTCAACTGGGACCCACGAAGTGTGTAAATTTCCAGTGACATTTCAACTGACTATACCGTGCGGTCAAATTTACGTTTTAGGCCTCCCATTGTGATGTTATCGCTGTTTGGACAAGTATCGGCATGCGTGGTCTCAATCTTTGAGCAGCTGATACCCCAATAGAAGATCACCCTGCAGACGACGAGATTGATCAGTGAGGACTTGTAAGGCCTTCAGTCTAGGTTGATACCAAGGCCGTAGCATACCCTTAACATTCCTTGTTGCTCACCGTTGTGGATTCTCACGAACAGTGATAGCACGTCTTTACCAACCATATCTGATGTGGATACTTCGTTCCACATATTTCTTCATATAAGCATTAGGCATTTGCAAAGATGATAGGATCAAGTTGTCCAAACACCCTTCGCCAGATGCCCGTGTTTGCGATCATTCGTGCTGCTTTTTAACTTGTTATGAGCAACCGAGATCGTCCTGCAGGAGCACACTAAAATCACTTTCATGGGAAGTGCGTTGTGAACCATACTCTCCTTGTCGATCTTCCTAGCTTCTGTTTCATAGTTCATATCTGACAGCGTTACTCTCGCGAATCTTATAAGGTAACCAATCGTATATCGTAGTGAGGTCGTTTCACAGTGCTATGCGATCGGGTACTGCCCTGATGGCCTAGCAGATCCCGAGATCCTCGACTAAGGGTCGATAGTTTGTGGTCGTCTAACCTGCGAGGTGGTTGCTGAACGCCAGGAATTGCCCTGATCTTTGAGTGACACCGTAATGGACTTCTATCGGGTCAGACAAGGTACCGCGAACCTTCACATTCAAGTGACATTAGATTAGAAATCTTTCTATCCAACCCAGGATGAAGCCCCCCATCCCATAGCTCTGAAGCATTCAAAGAAGAATACGGTGATTGAGATGATAAAATGCATTCGCCTCCTTCCCCAGTAGAAACAAATTCCCTCTACCTGGCACGGGCTAATGGTGTGTTCGAGACGTATAAGTAATTGCAGCGAAAGCCATGCTTCTTTAACACCATGTACTATATCTTTTCAAATATTCCAGCAATGTGTCTCCAATGACAGCTTTAACACAGCTAGAAATAACCAGAGTAGGAGTGATTGGGTGGTCTATTTCGGGCAAAGCACGGTTGCCGCCCTCATAAATTATAACGACTATTTCACGATTCCACGTAACGTGAACATGTTTGTCACAGTGACAGCACTGTAAAATTAAGACAACGGTTCAATCTGCAATGATTCTGTACATAAGTTGACTGCACCAAGAGAATTGTCTTCACGCAATGACAGCCGTCGTTTCTGCTCGTCCGCTGCGGTGAAGGAGATGTAACTAAGCCGTAGTGGTAGAATGATCAATGTGAAAATCGCATAAGATTGCGGTACGCTTTAGCAATCACACTTGGATTGTTATCAAGGAATGTTGGCTGCCCTGTGCACAGTTTGCGTTTGAACACATGCGGTTTCTAGAGCAGGGATGCACCCATCGACTAGATAGCAGAATGACAGTCGAACGAAGGGAATCTGAGTGTCTACCGAAATGTTTAATTTGACCTCGATCAGAGACTGTTGTCGAGTTCGTTTAACATAGGCGTCCCTGGTCCAATACCTTTCGTTTATTTGCTCCTGTGCCTCAGTATCTCTTTGAGCATGCTGTGTTGTTTTGCTATTTTCAAATGTTTGTTAAAATACCTAATTGAGCTATTTTTGTGACGAAACACTTACCGTAAAATGGGGCTATCAACAGATTCATGTTCAATCGGTTGACTTCATGTAACCGATCTGCATCAACACTGCCGGTGGATTCCAGTCACCTCCTCATTAGCGAGTTACTTGTGCGTTTCCACTTTCCCAGAGCTCCAAATGTTGAAACACAACTGTCTGCATTAGGGGCTAAGACCTTCCTGCCGTTGTCCAGTAGCGCATTATTCGCAAGAACCATAAGTTGCCACTGGTTGATTTAACAAAAATTGCACAGTGATTGGATCGCATTTCAAGCTTTTCTACGTGCTCTCGGTAATGCGTTTTAGGCACACTTCACCTCCGTCAAGTGATAAATGGTATGGGACACCACTGAATATTTACTGTCCTCGGTTTTGCAACTAATTTACTCTTTCCATAGTTGCTTCTACTCATAATCTCTGGTCGTTTCGAATTAAAATGAAGACAAGAATTGCAATCTACGGTTGCAAATTGAATCTGGATGACGTACTTCCCGTTTTGTTTCAGTCTCTATAGCGATAAATCGGCTTACGACTGGCTACCGAAAACGGTCGCAGGTCAAGCAACTTCGGAAATTCAGCACAACAACAGGAGACTAATCTGAGCATCAGGTCGGCACGTAGGAAAGCAGTGTGGGACCACAAGATAGTTTCCTTCTTAGTGGCCGGAACTAATGTCTGACAGCTAGTTGGCTTTGTTTACCACGATAGGGAAAGTCACTTTTCTAGTGCGTACTCGAGTAAACTATCCTGTGCCGTCCTTATTGTCAACATGAAATTTTAGTGCAGATTATTGTGGGTCGTCTTGACAGGACGTTTACATTTCAAACAGCCCACCATAGTCTAAGACAAAGTAAGACGTTCCACCAAAATTGCTAAATAACATTGGGACGAACTCGGAACCACCTGTACTGAGAGAGGTGAGGAACTGGTGTGTAAGTGGTAAACACATGTGTCCATCAAACGGAGCTAATTAGAACAGGTGCTGGCGTAGGAGTTCCCTTGGGACTGTGCTAACGTGAATGCCACTCGAGACAGTCAACAGGGTTCCATCAGGCTGGAACACAAACTTTAATGTATAGTTACAGATAAAGATGGCGGTGGTAATGGCTTGTAGTGTAGCGGCCACCTAAAAGCTTTAACTTGAATAGCTCTGTGCATCATAAATTTTTTAACCCAAACCTCCACACTCACCAACAAGTTTCCGGACGTGAAACCATATGCACCATATTTTATACTCAGGGCTACTTCGGACAGCGATACGTCAATGTTAGCGTCATTCCGCACTGAACTGAGAACATTCATATGGCCCATGCATTGAGAGAGTATGCCGAATTTTTTCGCAGGAATCCTGTTGATGAAGAAGCGGCATTTTTCAATAGCGTTGATCTTCCTAATCAAATTCAGTCAGACCACTATCGAATAGTACAACATTTAAACTATGGAGGAAGCCTTTAACACTGAGTTTTGCTCCTGTAGATAAATAAACCAATACTATGGTACATAAAGATCAGCTGGACACCCGGACAATATGTGTCATTTCGCTTCAATTTATCTGCACATTCATCAGGTGTTCGTTGTCTGCAACAGTTCGTTTCTACTTGCAGGAGTTTCTTCTTGAAAACAAATTGCAAAGGGCCAATCGCCAATGCAGACTTACAACTTTGTCAATCGAAAGTATGACTGCACCTGGCTGGGATTTGAAGATTTGTTGTGTTTGCGTATTACGGAACACCGTTGTGCTCGGGGTTGGGAGTCTCCCGAAGAGAACTCCCACTAACTCAAACATTTCGACTATAGACTGCACCAGTAACTAGCTTATTGAATCCGTCTATCCACACGTGGCTGATTTCGTATTTATATGCACCGAGGTAATATCACACGGAATCAGCTGGTGTGCTTGAGGATTAAGGGTGGGAAGTATTCGACACAGTCGTGGTTTCTATCCTAGCAGCGCTCGAGTATCCACAAAGGAGATGCACCAAGCAAGTCAAAGGATTGTTCCACTCTCCATATAAATTTGGGTTAGGGACCCTAGGATTTTACAGCGGTCTGTATCAGTGCCTAGGTGGCGGCCTAATAATGACCTACCAGCTTCTGAGGAACTCCAACCACGCGTTCATTAATGAGCCCGCGCGTCTGATTGCTTCAGGTTTCTTGCTTTTCGCTGATGATGTTAAGACGTGGCGGGCGATCGCCGGACAAGGAGGTTACTGTGTGCTTCAACGGAAACTAGACAGTACGTATGTATGGTCACCACAATCTGCTCCACTTTAATTTGTCTAAGTGTAAGGTGGTCCATGTTCGTTATGAGCCAAAAGTCTTATACAAGCTTGGAGACAATGTCTTGCAAGTAGTCACCCAGGAGTACAGCCTTGGTGTATTAATCCGGGTTGATCTGAACTGCTCAGAACAAGCTGCGAAAGCACGAACGATTGGGAATCAACAGGTTGACATGCTGCCGGGGCATCCGAGCAGTTTAAGCCCTCTCTCAGTTTGCAGTTGTTTAACACATACGTACGGTCTCATGTGGAATACACGCACCAGGCCTGATAGCCCTGGCACAAGCAGAATCTCGCGTCGCCCGAGACTCCCCAGCGAAAAGCAATATTCACGTCAAAGTGTTTTGTCATCTTATATATCAACTCAGGCTGAGGACGCAAAGATTGTACACGGGTCAGTATCGGCGCCTATGTCCTGACCAGCTAATGGCCTGCCATACTTTAACGAAGCACAACGATGTCTGACGCCAACTACTAAAACTTAGTCATAACATGAATTTGAGGGACCACCAGCTAAATTTGACCATGCAATGCAGCCAGCTAGAGTGTCACCGAAAAGTTTACTCCCTTCGTGTCTACTAACCATGAAACGTCCTAAGGTCTGCTACTTCCGCCTCCACAAAATCTGTGTTCAGAAGGCGTATTGACGTCGTCCTAACCCACATACAGTACGAGATATAGTCTGTATATATCGAGGTAGACATGAGGTGAAAGCATGCACCAACGAGCATTTCAAGGCGTAATCTAGTTTGAAATTTTACGCAAATCCCAAGGCAAACGCTATGGTGAGTCCACCAAAACAAGTTTCATTTTAACGCCATTTTATCACCGTTATGCTTTGATTCTCATTCTGGCTATCCCAAGGGACTTTGCAAGCCTCTGCTTTACTGTTCGCAATGTATCATCGTGTCATTGTTCTGACGTACACTGATCTGAATGCAGCTGTGAATGGTGCAGTGCAAACTACCGATGGGTGTTCTGTGTGTCAGGAGCCAGGCGGGCACTCCCAGTAAGAGTCACAGAAGACACAGGGGATGGAAGCGGCGGTCATCCAAGAAACGTAACATGTAAGTCACCTTAAAATGGGCGGACGTAAAGTTGGAAGTGGGAAACTTTCTGAAATATTCTAGACAGTTTTGATAACGGAATATTCTGAAGACGTCCAGTTTCTCTCACCATGGTGGACCACACGAAATACCACTGACGGCAGCTCTTAAATATAGTTCTATGGTACACATAGGATCCGGGTACCTGATCCTGCTCTTTTGGACTGATCAAGATTGCTTTTTAATTGCGATGTACTGTTACAGTCATAAGGCTTAAATATTCTGATACATGAATATCTGATAAATTTATTTTCCAGCCAGGTTCGTGATCAGGAAGATTATTAAAAGGAGCACAAAACAGCCTCCTGATAATAGTGACAATCAAAATCCTAATAGAATAAATAATGACATAGGCATTAGTTGCAATCTGCGTGTGATGTTGGCTGAAAGCTGACGGGGGGACTCGCCTGCTTCAGTGCGGTCGATCAGACGATCGATCGAGTGGGCGAGTGCGTTTTTAAATACCCAGCTAATTGTATTTACCTCAGATTGGCGAATAGAGCATTTGTGTGCAGAGCCGGTGCGAGTTCTTTCTGTTGACGCGGCTGGGTGAACAAGGCACAAAACATGGTGTCCGAGGTGCTTAGGTACCAAATCCCGCTCGCATTTGATATACATACGTTGGTCCCATTGCCGCATCCTCTACAAATGACAGAAAGCATATTACCGGAGTGCTGAAGGGCGTAGGAAGCGAGATGGATGGATTTGGCGACGCTGATCGTGTTAGTTGAATATCCGAGATCATATCAAATATCGAGGTTCAGGTACTGCATCGGCGAAGATGCGACACGGATATTAGAAGCCTGGAACTTTGTGATTATGACAAAGAACCGGATCTTTCAGAAAAAATCGTGTGGTTTGGTAATTATTGTGAGGGCCGATCAAACCTTTTCGCTCGCTGCTACTAATCGGCCAACGTCAGCACATTTAATAGTGAAAGTCGGCAAGAAAAACAAGAGATTTCAATAAATAGCAGGGGGCATCGCGAAGAGCATGAAAGGATTATTGCGACACCGTAAATTCAAGAACGACCAGTACCGTTAAAAGTTGCTTCAACAGCCACCGTGAGTACACTGTTGGAGACACAATGCACCGGAGTGCAGTTCAGTGCAACACGGAGTTGTCACAAAAGGTAGAACAACTTGATGATACCTCCGAAAGGAATGGATATGGCGAAGGTTTGCAAGAAGGCAGCGAATCGACTTATCAAATTTAGGAAGGCGCATGCGGAGCCTTACGCAATGCTACTTGGAAAAAATATCCCTAGAGAATTCGGCAACAACCCAATACGGTTGGTGGTCTGTGTGTTCGCTGAGCTCGGTAGTTTGACTGCAAACGTTTCGTCACCATTCGATGTGACATCGTCAGTGCGCGGTTAGTTAGCAGAGTAGTGCGTACGAAGCGTTAGTGAGTGTGAGTGATCGATCTTCTAGCCGCCAGTCTGGGTTTGGATTGTTCGACGAGCACATGATCATCGAAATCGATCTTTGATTCTCACCTCGTAGTGTGCGCGCGCGTGCCTCTTCGGTTGTCGTCGTTTGATACAGTTGGCTGGCATTCTGTTCGGTTAGATTTAATCTACTAATTCGGTGATCTTTCATCCGTAGGGCTGTATATATAGCAGCTATTTCAACGCGTCGGTTTATTGAATTGTTGGCAGAATACCATGCTTCCAAGAACTCTTTAGCTTGCCCCGAATTTCCAAGGGCTAGGATCTTAACGTTCTGTAGGTCGAAGTGGTGGCATTCTTAGTCTTCATGCAAGGAAACCAGTGAATGCGCGTAGTGTCTCTGTATGCCCAGAAGGCTACAAAATGAAGCCAATATTGTAATCCTACCAGCAGGAAAGGGACGCAAAAGAGTAATACTGAATAAACCAGACTACGTTGCAAAGGCCAACAATTCTGCTACGATCACATACAATCTTGGTAGCCCGCAAACCACGTAAATAAAAGGTAATGTGTCAGTTGAACGCCGTAACGACCCTTCGCTGCCGCACGACCACCACCAGTAGCGCGCGAGCTGATTATACCGCGAGGACGCCCACCCCTACGCGGATTCGAGCCGGTGACCTTATGATTGCAAAGCAAACGTGCAGACCACTCGGCCGACGGCCGACCGCAAGCCACGTGGTAGTTTGCGAAGATTGCTTTCAAGACCAAAGGACAAAGTCAAACAAGGCAGTCAGAATGATATCATCTACAAAATTAACTGCAAACGGTGTGACAAACACGACCTCGGGCAAACTGGAAGGAAGCTTTCCACACAGATCAAGGAACACATAATGGCCATACGGAGACACCACCCGCATTCACAGGTTTCTGTGCATGAAGACCAAGAATGCCACCACTTCGACCTACAGAACGTTAAGATTCTAGCCCTTGGAAATTCGAGGCAAGCTAAGGAGTTCTTGGAAGCATGGTATTCTACCGACAATTCATTAAACCGACGTGTTGAATTAGCTGCTATATATACAGCCCTGTGGATGAAAGATCACCGAATTAGTAGATTAAATCTAACGGAACCGAATGTCAGACAAGTGTATCAAACGAAGAGGCACGCGCACGTACACTCCGAGATGAGAATCAGAGATCGATTTTGAATGGCATGTGCTCGTCGAACAATCCAAACCCAGACTAGCGGCTAGAAGATCGATCACTCACACTTACTGACGCTTTGTGCGCACTGCCCTACTAACTAAACGCGCACTGACGATGTCACCTCGAGTGGTGACGAAACGTTTGCAGTCAAACTGCCGAGCTCAGCGAACACTCAGACCACCAAATTAACAACGTTAGCTAGCAAAATTTGCTCCTATATCGCAATCCAATGCAGCTTCTATACAAGCACAAAGCAAACAGAAGGCTCACCCGCAGTGAAAGAGGCTAAGGCAACTGCAACATACAAACTAGGGAAAAAAAGAAAAAAGGTGGAAGGATACGACGTTGGCTGAAAACTGAGGCGGAGGGACTCGCCTGTTTCAGGTCGGCCGATCAGACGATCGATCGAGGGGACGCGTGAGTTTTGAACACCCAGCTAAATGTACTTTACCTCAGACTTGCGAATAGAGTGTTTGTGTGCACAGCCGGTGCGAATTCTTGCCGTTGACGCGGTCGGGTGAACAAAGTACAAAACACTGTAGGATAGCTTAACGGCTGGCTTGCCGAACAACGGCTGGCTTGCCGAACAACCTCATCGTGGTGCCAGCTGGGTGGTTCGGGATTTTCCCGTTCCAGCAAATGGTTCGGCGGCAGTGTTCCAGGACGTGGTGGGTTTTCGCCTGGCAAGCGTTCTCCCTATAAAAAGCCACATATGTCCGTTTAACAACACTGTGACGTGGCGGACGTGACTCGCCACTAAATAAAGTCACTGCCCCTTGCTTCATCCTGGCGAAGCATTGTATCCCAGCAACATCGTGCTGTACTTCTGGGGTGCATTGGGCCCCTGTTTGGCAAAGGAACAAACGAAAGGCGTATGAACTGATCAATCAGTCACCGGCTCCCAATGGGCGCGATTCCCTGAATTCGCTCCGCTGCCTTGCGGACAGGCTATTCAGCCAAAGGCTCGGGGTGGTGCCCCCTAAGTCAACACCCTACTTCGGCTTGGGCAACCGGGTAGTATTTCGCCCTCTGACGAAACCGTGGACATTGTTGTGTTGTGTTGTGTTTTCTTTTACTATTTCTGTACCTTGTTTTGAGTTCCATGGTTTCCGATGGTGCAATGTCTATTCATAGACTGTTGCAAAAAAGAAAAAAAAGAAAAAGGATAGCTTAACGTGAAAATTGCTTATGTTTGGATGGACAATTTTTTATCAGTCGCACATTCAGGCTTGCGTCTGACAAGCAGTAACGCATACTCGGTGCTTGGAGCTGCGACTGCAAGAGGAAGGTTAACATGGGTTATCAGTAACATGAGAACCTGCTATTCTGAGTTCACGAAAATACAACAGGACTAGAAAACATTAGTCCTCATCAACTGCAGCGAGCCGTAACTGATGTTTGAGCCCATCATCACCTGGAAACCTGAGCATACTTCCTGTTTCGTTCATTTTTGGCTCCATTGTATCGACTTCCATGCCAGCTGCTCAGTGATGGTTGCGACGTGACTTGTGAATTACGGGTGTCGCTGTGGTTCGTTCTAGATTAACTACAGTTCATCCTTAACAGTATCACGGATTGCTAGTGCTCGCTTCTTCATTTGTGTTGCGGAGCTATGCATTAATCAGCCATTCAAGTGCTTCACGCTCAGGTTACACCTGCAATTTTGACAGCGTGCTGATAACCCCATAAGTTTGGTTTTGACTTTTAAGCACTGGAAGGTGCACTACATTTTGCATAATATAGTACACTGCTAACTCGGTCAGTTGCCTCTGAAGTTGTATTTTGAACAATGAACAATGATTTATCACGGGATAAAAGCAAGGGCTTGACACGTCCCGTAGGATGGTTGCGGTGAATATGATGAAAGCAAAATATGTCTGGGTCATCTACCGAACGTCTGCCGAGATGAATAGTTTGATAATTAATATCAGTGTAAAATTAAAAAAATTATTGAGTGTAGACGTTCCGAAAGACACTGGGGTGCAATGATCGTTGATGTAAGGAGTGAGAAAAGTAAAATATAGTCGTTCACTTAGGTCCGTTTGATGCATAAATCCTGTTGAAAAACATGCTTGGAGTAATCCACAATAGAGTTTAGGTAACGAAATGCTGGGAGCTACGAGCAACATCTAATCGTTTTTTTGAAAACGTC
>OX104061.1:58156433-58173303 GCA_944474145.2 Dicrocoelium dendriticum
CGGATGCTGTTGGCTAAAACCCTCTGCAATGCGTTAACCGATATCGCGTGACATTCTTCCACGATGCTCCGCTTCAGTTCTTCCACACACGTGGGATTTAGTTTATAAACTCTTCGTTGCATGTATCCCCAAAGGAAAAAATCAAGGGGCTAATCAGGGGGCTAATGGTGCCGATATTGCATCAGTGTGGAGGGGATATTATGGGAGTTGCCTGAAGAGAACAAGACGTTAACGTGAGCAGCGTACACGGAAGAAATGGTTGTACCTATAGATGGGCCTCAGCGCCGAAAGGTCTCGTTGGCCGACAGGGTTGGGGTGATTAAACTGGCTAGATCGCAGATAAAGATACCATGGCATTCCACATAGCCCCTCAATGCGTCGGCCAGAATTTCTTCCATAGCTTTGGCGAACACCGGGAGAAGATTACCGGGCGGTTATTGGCAGGCTCGTATCGACTTGCACCCTTGTGAATAGGATTGATGAAGCCTAGTTTCCACTTTGAAGGAGCTATGTTGCATTCCAGCGATGGCTAAAATAATGCGGCTAGGTGCGTGATTGTTACCTTTAGTGCTTTTGGGGTGGATATTGTCCACTCCAAGAGATCTGTGTGTACGCAAGGATAATGGCATTTTCAGTACGGTTTCCGCAGTGAAGGTTACTCCGGCTCAAACTGCTAGTTTGTGAACTTGTCCTCACGCACCAAATGCACAGAGTCGTTCGCCTGAGTTGCGTACACCGTCCAATTTTCTGAACTACGATTGTTTCCATAACCATGCCAAGTCCGGTCCCTCAAGGCCATATATTTTCGTGTTCGGCTTCTCTGAAAATACTTTGTTTTGTGGGGAGGATAAAAAGCTTTCGTTCTGATGCCTTCGCGACTAGGGATGTGAACGTGCCCACAAATTTGTCCCAAGCTGTTTCTGGAATACACGGACAGGGTGCAATTATGTGCAATTGATGGCATCTCCTTGGGCTTAGCTTAGACACAGCTCCTCGATCGTTTTTGTGCAATGACGCATACAATGCGATTTCACCGGCAGTCCTTCTCCACAAACACGTGCAGCGAGTAGTCCCTAAATTGGCATACACGGCAGCATGTAACGCTCATTTCGATTAATATACACCTACGTTTTCCTGAGAGACTGAGCGACACTGTCAGTCTTTCAGGTTACACAATCACGGTCACTGTTAAACAAATTAGACAGCGTGCACCCCACTTGGTTCCTGCAATTGCTATCAAGACTGTGCCGGGATTAGTCTGTCAACGACAGCTTTTCCGGACTCATTTATGCAAAGTAGCATCTCATATTTTCACCGTCTAATTGTTACGAATTCTTCTTTTGCTAAGGTGGTTTATGTGAAGGTAACATTCTGTCTACAAAAGCGTTGTCACTAACCCTTTTATCATTTGCTGGGATAACATTAAGAAACTGTCGAAGCGCCACCAACATTTGAACACGGTAGCCAATGCCTTATGCACTGCTGTCGAGATGTTGCAAACCACCAGCCAAAAACGTTGGCAGCGACCCAAGCTGAACTGACCGGTGGCAAAATCGCCGGGGGTAATTAACACATTTCAAGGACACATGCACCGCTATGCGTCCTCACGTCGTATTCACACCCCCAGACATGCGTGGGTGAGTAAATGCAGTAGACTTACATGTCATTGGTGGGTCGGCAAACTAGTGCTCTCCAATCTCACCCGGACCTGCGCGGCTGATCTACGAGCGACTGAGCAGAATCGAAAGACTCTTGTAAAACCCTCGGTGCAGCATATGGAATAGTATGTTGAACACCTTCATAATCATTCGCTACGAGAAAGTTGGTCGTGTTTTCGCCATAGGTGTTAGCCTTGAATATTGTACTCCAAAGAGAGCATCACGTCGGTGTCTAGCACCTGTGGAATAGGAAGATGATCCGACTGCCCGCACACCACTGATCATTTCGAACAACCGAATATTTCCAGAAACGCCCTCCTAAGGGGCGACTGTGTGTTAGACCGGGTCCACGAGCGCGCATGCGCCATTTGCATAACGCTTTGTATGAACCAGTTTGCATTCACCCGAAAGGGGCTTTCTCTTCGGCCACGCCTAGATACAGCCTAGTATTTGTTAGAAATGATAGTGATCTTCTTAAGCAGCGATCGGTTATTATGTCTTCATCGTCGATAAGTCAACAATGCACCGGGATTGCACGCGTAAAGAAGAGAATGATGAAGGTCAAGGGTAATCGCGGCCACAGCACAGCACATAAAGGAACAACGCAATCCACCTGAAACCGATCGACGATGAGCCTTGAACTATCACGACGATACATTTCTGATGCACATAAGTTAAGCCGTTGCAACTTATTATTGTTTAAAGTTTTGAAGAAGCAGGTGGTGTCCCAGCAGGCCTAAGGTATGTGAAGTTCACATAACCCGCGTCGATTTCCATCCAGCTGTCTGGGAATCATATCCACCTCCTCCACCCGATCAGCATACCTGACTGGTATTCACGAAAGACGTGCTGTCCCAGTGCTATTAGGCTAATTCTTAGTAGATAGATCGTAAATGGGCAATCAGCATCCTTCAACGTCCTCATTTTGTTGGGCGCTGCACAAGAAAGCGATCTTATAGTACTCGTGTAAGATGTTTGGTTACACAAAACAGACCGAAATAGCAACATGAAGAGCCACTCAGCCCTTTGGCATCTTACGGAGGGCGTTTGAGTTATTTGATCCTGTCCTCTTCTATTATATACACAACGGCTACGTTAGACCACTTGTGGAAGGCGGTATCCATTTCGGACACTACGGCAAAAAGTAACCTTGCTTTTTACGATATCCCCCCACAACGAATTGCGACTAGGAAGGTTCGACGCCTGCTACATTCCATTACCAACACAGACTAATGAGCCTACAACATTTGCCTGATGTCATCGACAGCGCGGTTATCTTACCAGCTCTTCAGAGGTCTAAACCACACGCCCCTAGATTTACTGATACAACCGCAACATCTCACTAGGAGGCCACGCTCTGAAGTTGGCCACACAATATATTCGGTTGAAATGATGCCGTAACTTCTTATCATTCGCTTGTCCCCGTTGGCGAATGAGATGGGAGAGAGCAAAACCAAAATCTTCCGCGTCGGATACGGTCCTAGTGAGCAGCATGGCATTGGATGACTTCGAAGTCAACCATGACCGCAAATGTGATTGTGTGCCGCAAACCAAGCCCGAAAATCAACTTCTAACCGCAGTGTCGAGAGCTGCTAGCGTAGCTCAATGGCCTAGTGATCATGACGATAGCCGCCAAGCACTATGCATCGAGTTCCACTCCTGGCTCGGCTATCTCTACATGATCAATCCAAACAAGGACGAAACCGGTCGGTCGCGGAGTGCTGCGGGAAGCTTGAGTGACACAGAAACTCGCTACTTACATATCCCGTTATCTTCGCTACTGCGTAGACCAAATTAACCACCAAATTTGCCACCTGATTTATATAATTTTAAACTAAGCTGTTGGAGCATAGCGTCAAATAACCACACCGTGCACACAATGGAAACAAACCGTGGTTTCCTCGCTTGACATTGACATTTCCTTGGTGCGCTTAAATATTTCTATACATTTTACCTACAGTACGTTGTAAGCGTTTGCTGTCTCACCCCAAAAATTCAGTGTTCCATTGCTTCCGTTGAAATCGGTTGTGGATTTCAAAGTACCCTGTTTCATTTACAGTCCTCTGAACGAACTGATTAAGGATTACTTCCTTGCGAATCACAATTCATATTGTGATTGTGATTCGGAATCCATTCACAAAATGAGAATTTCAAAGATAACCTCAAAACTTGACTTGCTGTAGTGTGCTAATTTCACCTCATAGTTCCCAACATAGTTTTAGTACATTCATTATTGGATATGGAGGAGAGAAGATCTCCAGTACCAAAGTGAATTTAACGAACCGGACAACCCAGTGGGGAAGTGGGAGAAAGGAATAAATACAACATCAGCCAGAGATTTAGACTGGCGGTTGAAATAGCCCAAACACACCATCTCATCACAGGTGACAAAGTTAGTCACGCAGTTCATTAAAGTCATTCACTAGAAATAACCACTGTGTTACAGAAGCGTGAGTAAAAATACTACATCCTGACGAGTCTATAAGAATGATTGGTGTGGGAATTTGATCAAAATAGTGGTGATGAACAAAATAGCTAGCGCATCTATAGACTTTCCATCTGCCGGATATGGGTAAATTCCAGGAGGCGGCCGTAAGCATGAACAACCTTCCGCCTTGTGAACTACAATATATTCTACTGCACGCCTTTATAATTTTCGGCTAAACTAGGGAACAATATTGTATTGCTGGTAAATATTCGAACCGTAATTAGTCCTGTAAGTTGGCAAAGTTGAGGCCAGTACATTTTCCTCAAAAAGTCGCTTACTCATCAGTAACCAATAAAGAAATAGTCAACGGAAGATGTAGAGCACAAATGCGTCGTTCAGACTCAAATAGGCCTCGTCATCAATGAGACCGTCCGCTGAATATCCCGAGGCGATTCAATCACCACTCGTATGGGAAACTGCACATTCCAATGACACCATTGGAAGCCCAACCTTGAGTCCGTTCCAGTGCAATGAGGCCTTTCTTCGACATTGCGGCACTGAGCAAGCTGCACTTGCATCGTTCAGTAGGTAAAGAAAATCCACGCGTCCATTAAGTATAGCAAAGCATTCGACTGAGACAACCCTGGATGCACTGCTTCACATTCTGCTCCATCACCCTACACAACCATTACGAATTCCGTTGCTTGATACAGGTTTCTTCAAGTGCATTGAGCGCACTCCTACCTAGGGTAAGCGATCCCCTTCGCTCACTTCAAACTCCACTACCCTTGGCGTTAAGTTGTCATCGTGCTTATGCATGCGCCAACTACAAGCCACCGTACACGAATCCTAACAGCCTAAGCAAGATAAAATCGCAGAATGGCCCAACTGTTTTAACAGATGAGCGAGAACAAAGCATGGGGAAACGTCTAGCGACCTGCAGCTGCAATAGCACCCGTGCTACAAATTCACCTTCAACTGCCAGAGTCAGGTGTTAGCAGATGTCGCGTTCGGCACAACCACAGTGTCAAGGGGGCTGTTATACCTGTGCAGCCGCAGTTCACACAGTTCACTCTCTGGTTTAAGGTTGCAACCCCGGAGCTAGACAATCATTCATTTATATATGCTAGGATACTTAAACAAGCAAATGATCCACACTAAATGAAATCAGGGAATAACTACACCATTGCTTATGAGCGATAGCCGTTAATAAGTCGACATCTATCGCCCGGAAATCCCCCAGTGCTAACAAATATGGTTAGAGAAATCTGATTGGTTCATTCCTGAGCTATCTAGCTTCATCGGAATCCACGCCAGTTAGACGAACTTTCAAAGACCCCTTGGGACAACACATGCTTCTTCAAAAGTTTAAACAATATTAAATTGCAAAGTCTAAGCTTATGTGCATCAGCAATTTTAGCTTCAGTGATGGTTCGGCATATTAGTTTCAGGTGGATTTCAAATGGGTTGCGTTGTTCCATTATGCGCTGTGCTGTGGCCGCGATTGCTACTGATGTTCATCATTCTCATCTTTACGCGTGTAATCCCGGTGAATTTTTAACTTTCGACGATGAAGTTAAGACATGACAAACAATCACTGGTTAAGAAGATCACTGTCTTCTCTAACAAGTACTGGACTGTATCTAGGCAAGGCCAACCAGAAAGCCCGTTTCGTTTGACACGGATAAATGCAAACTGGTTCCTCCACAGCGTTAGTCAAATTGTGCATGCGCGCTCGGGTACCACTTCTAACAAGCAGTCTCCCCTTACGTGGGTGTGTCTCGAAGTCTTCGGTATTTCGGGATGATCAGTGATGTGCGGGCAGTCGGATCATCTTCCTATTCCACAGATGCTTGAGACCGACGTGACGCTGTCCTTGGAATGCACTAATCAGGACTGACATTCGTGACAGAGAAGCTTGTCGGCGTCGCGGTTGTGGTCGCTTAAAGCAAGCAGACGAATAAACGCCGCTGCTTCGCGTTCATGTGGGTGCACACACGCGAGACAACCGAACACCCAATCCGGTAATCCACGCGCGATCGCAAGAGGGCTAGCGAGACGGCCATCTGCCATGGGAAACTGACCCTGGCGTCCGGATAAGCAATCTTGGGTCCAAGGTTCAATCAACTTGCAGCAAATGGCTCATCTGACTCGTCGGACCCAAGGAGCCGAGGCGTAGTGTTTATGGGTGCATGTGGAACGTGTGCAAATTTTGACAAAATAGGAATTTCATTTTAGACTGCTCCATCTAATTCCATGCCAGATGCGAGCAAATCAAGCCAGGAGATTTTGGGTTGATCGGTGGCAAGTTAGCCTTATTTTGGTTTTGCTTGAGGTGTAGTAACTTCCCATTAATTAAGACGGCACTCGAAAATCAGACAACGGTAATCGCCTACTACAGCTCTGCACGCCTATTACGCCTTGCGGATCGCTGGAACTTGGATGATCAAGAGCGGGATGCCATGCGAAATGAAAAGGTTCCCAAGGAGGCCATGGCTGAATAGAGGTTGCGAATGCCTGTGGTAGATCACCGTTTCATTAGTTCCGTGTTTGTCAGCAGTGGTCATTTAATCGGCGCATTGGAGGAGCTAAACCCCAGACATAAACAAAGTGTTCAGAGTTGAATTCGGTATTAAACCATCACACCCGCTACAACTCCTGCATAATCTTGGCTCAGGCTGATCTAGATGAACTGAGTGCTAATTTTAGGCTCTCAGTTCAAATGGCTAGGCCGAAGCCAGGTGTGCGATAGAATTGACCTGCCATTTGTACATATTGCCTCGAGGAAGCAACAGAGAATCCTACCACGACTGTTGGGGATACGAAATATTTAATTGAAGATGTAAGTAAAGTTCCCCAGAGTGTGACTGCACCTCCGATGTAACTCCCTACTGGCGACAGTCAGTAGTACTTCAGTGTAGATCGTGAGTTAACTTAAACTATTTTGTCGTCGTACAAATAGGCGACGGGTAATGCAACACTTTACTGGGTACCGCATTCCTTCATACGTATATGCAGATTTCCTCTGAAACTCATTATGGTGCCAACCATACCCATTCGGGTGGGCATGTTCAGTTTCCTTCGGACACTTATGCATCATGTGTTCTTGCATAGACTTAAAGAAAGTGATGGACCTTTACGCCAAGCACTCACTCTCAAACCTCCTCGCTAACATATAGTTTGAACAGAACATCCTTTAACAGTCAGGAAATTCCAGCAGTTCTGGGACACGCTCTGCTCCCATGTAGTGATATAAAGACAATCACTGAGTGTCCTATTATGGCTCGTACACGAAGCACACCTCAGTTCATGTGTATGTGTCGTTATGTCCCTTCGACGGAATGCGCGTAGTTGCGATTTCGAATATTCCAGTGTGCTTTTCATCCTACCCGACTAAAGTATAACGGAGTTTCAAGGGACTGTGGGCCGCTGGCCAAATGCAAATCATGTGGCATCTCTAATTCCGCTTGCACACAAAGATTTTTGATAACCTTCACTACAATTCTCTCTGTTCAATGCGCTTTACAATTTCTCGTACCTATTATTGGTTCGATAATGACAGCGCGTAGGTACCAAACTACTCCGAAACAATGTATTTGGTCACTTTGGAAGCAGGAGCCCAATAGTGGGAACATCTGCTGGGCACCGCATGTCTTCATGCGCTTAGAATCACCGTATCCTCGAAACGATTAAATGTACGGGGGTTTGAACAGTGACATGGTTCAGATGCTATTTCGTGGTGTCATATAGTGCAAATGTAAGTAAAAGTGTAGGATCTGTACACAACTCATAGACAGCGTTCTTAACTGTAAATTTTGTGCAACGGTATCCTGGTGACAGTGAACCAGTGTTCCGATCTTACTTCGTACCTACTGAACGTCTCCGCTTGCAATGGCTGTTACCTATTCATATTAGACGGTGGCTCCCATTACGTTGCACTACTAAATGTTTCCTATTTACCACAAAAGTAGGATCTTGAGTGTTGCCGGTCCGAAACCACCGCACTTCGGTAGGATAACACCTAATGGTCCTATTGATCGAAATGGGCAACGTTCGGTTCAATGCGATGCATAGTCCACACTGAAAGTGCGCGACGCAATCCATTCACGCGATGAATACCTTAAAATTGCTCGGCAAAAATTAAGTTCTACTCAGGATATATTTAATGCTACAACCTCTACTATCGCGTTACTTTATTTGCATCAGCTTCCGTTTTGGAGCTTTCGTTTAAATCCATCCTTTCACAGAATTTAGCATGGAACACTTCAATAATAGCATTGGAAGTTGATGCAATAATGCTTTAATTGTAATTAGGACCCTAAACTGGGTGTACTTTTCGGAACAGCTGCTCATTCAATTAAATTCCATTAAAACCTCTGATGTTGACCATCACTCTGGGTGCATCGTTTTCCTTCCCATTGCGTAGGTACACCGTATAAATATTATGGCTTCTTCCCTCGGCATGTTGGCCAGCTCTTTAAATTGCCCATTTTAGTCCAGTATTCTGAATGATCAACGTACGGAGTTTTATAGTATATGTTTAATCAATGGAATATTTTCGGGATTAGCTTAACATAATCGCGTATGTTCATACATTTCTGAAGTACCCTGATGTTTCCTGTTACGTCTGCCGCGAGTATATTTTCAAAGGGAACAGCAGACCTGCATCAGAGGAACATGGTAAATCTTTGAACCTGAAAACAAAAGTATGTCTATACAGTAGTCTACCCTTGAGCTTGGAATCCGATATTCTTCCGACTTCCGCCCAATGCCATATAGCTCGGGTAAAACAGTCCGTGGCTAACATATACCACCAAAGCCATAGAGCCCTCCCAGATTGGAATTATGTACAATAGTCACTCATCCCATTCGGGAATTCTGCAATTTCACCTATAGCAGCATGCAGAAGTTAGGCAGGAAAGCTATGGAAAATTTACAATGTCATTCAACAAACGTTTGTTCAATAGCACATCCACACTAAACTATCAAGAGAGTTGCAAAAAGCTTCACCTCGAAGCTTTTTGGTTGTGATGTCTAAAGTAAAACTTGCTGTTTCTCCACAATATGCTACATCAGAAAACTACGCTTACTACATAACTTAGAGATAAAACACAATAACCAGCTTAAAATCCTCAACGAACATTTACGGCTATGATACCAAGGGCCTTCACGTTTTCCCCATCAGATGTGCCGACTTGTGGAACAATCTACCAACCGCAATCAGGACATGTGAAAATCCTACATCATTCCATGCTAAACTCGATAGATTCCTATATCTAGATGGGTTATCATCTGTGTTCCCAGCTTACAGCTCACCTGATACCACGTTTCAGAGTGGTTCAAAATCTCCAAAGCGAACAACTCGTGTCAACATCCACTCATGTAAGAGCATGATCATTTCGAAATGTTTACGAGCCGTCGTGCAGTCACGGTAAGCGCTGATACTCCCACAACACTAGTACACATGACTCACTAGTGCTTTTTGAAAGCGGTCACCTCTTATATACGCCAAATGTACGCGTGCCTATTCATCAATGCTTGGACCAAGAAAGCGTTCTCATCAATGAAATGCTCACGTGGAAACTGCCCAATTACACAATGCCAAAACACCTTAATCCCTTATGAATATATTTCATATTGAAAGAGACGGAAATGTTTACAAACGTAGATTGCAATATAGTGGTGCAGAAGTTGCTCGTAGAAGCACAGTTAGCCGTTGAGCGCAACTAGGTTATTACTAGGTTCAACACCACCAGAGGACAACAAGGAGCATTATTGCAAATTAGCTCATCTTCGGAAGTATTTGAGCCGGTCTTCCGTTCATTCACGTCGGCCGGTGACCGAAAGGGTTGCACGCACGGCTTGTAATCCTTAGATCACTGATTCGAAGCCGCGTAGTGGCGAGTGCCCTCCCGGTATACTCAGACCATGGGCGACCGGTGGTGGTCGCGTGGCGGCGAGGCGTCGGGACACTGTGTCGGCTTACTGCTGAGGACATCTTCCTTTTCTCTTTCTGTTGATTAATAATCACCAACACAAGTTGCCACAGCAGCTTGCAACACACCATATGTTGCGTTTCGCGCTTCAAAGCGATCTGTACGAACACTGAATAGTGCAACTTGGTGGCAGGTTAAGTCCGTCTGTAGTGCATCGAACGTTTACTATGCGTTTGGATGACTGCACTGGAACAAGGAATTCAAAGCGTTGTGAAATCTTTCGCAGCAATTGATGGTTTCCGCTGACTTATCGAGAGAGGCTTCGTGATGATTTCACATTTGTAGGAGCAACCTCTGTTCCCCGCCTGCTGTTCCTTCCGTGTAAGTAGAGAAGAAATAAATGCGCACCGCATTATTTGATTCTTTATTTCGAACTGTGCTAGCAAGCTGAGCAAATCTCCTCTCACTTCAACGACTGGGACTAAGAAAAGTACAACCAGCGACCAGAGCTGTAGTTAAATTTTGTCATGCGTTTCATAAACACTCTTTACACCGACATTGCACAGTTTCCTGATGATAATTTGGCACTAGTAGAAATAGCATCTTTAACTTTGTGCGTCGGGAAAAGCGAATATCGCAGAGTTAATAGAAGCCTTCTCAAAATCGACTAACACCCTTTTTAGCATAAACTTCCATATCAGTAGATTCATTATTCCAAACATTCTTGCGTAGGTCTGCAACAAGATGTAAAGGTAAAAGTGATAACTTTTTCCCACGTAGGCATGCCAAGTATACGGCATACAAAATGTGTTGGGAACTTTATCAAAAGTGTCGTCTCCGCATATGGTATCTGTGCAAAATGTAAGTATAAGTTCTTTATCAATTAACAAGAGAATTTTTCCGGTTCATTTACACTTGAAGCATGCAGTATTAGTTCGGAGTACTGCACAGGAATAGCGAAATTTCTGCTTGGTAGCCAAGGCAAATGACCGCTTTTTCGCTGACTCAGAAGAGTTCTTGCAATGGATGATTGTTTGGGTAGTTTGGCCAACGCTTCACAACTCAGTGTAGACAACACAATTCCTATAAAACTACTAGGTGCCGCACTGACTTCCCTTGTGTCCAGTTTCATTTGGCTTCGTGCAGCATTGGCTTCCGCTTTTGCTGAACAAGAGTCAGGACAGTGCGCAGGAGGCAGTTGCTTGATGATGACGTCCCTACTCTTCATCAGTGGGTGACACTTCACACCTCGGTTTTGCCTGCATCTCCCAATTACCCTTCCTTCGATAGTATAGAAATAAATGCAGTGAAACCCCAAGTAGGTCGAAACTAAGCTGTCCTGATTTCTGGAATACTCCATAGGTAACAGTGCAACAAGAACGGCGACGTATGTTGTAGTCCACTTACCAAATCGTGTACTTGCGGCCACCGTTCTCCCAGAACTGATGATTAAATCTGTTACATAGCGGCGTCATTGATCAAACACTTGCGTCCAAAGATCATTTGGTACTCTCCAGCCCCCTGCTCTGCGGCCGCCGTCCCCAACGTCTTCATGGCTAGGCGACAGTGGTCATGAACTCCATCTGCTTACATGAAGTGGGTGTCACCCGCAATTTCGTTGCGGCTTCGACAAACTTAAGTTTGTGAGCAATGCCCACTCTTTGCGTGTGGTTTATGCATCACACTTAATTGCGGGCGTACAAACTTTGCGCCTCTGCTAGGCTAAATTAGCGGTCCCATCTAGCATGTGATGTTCGGAACGCGGCTGATTCGCAACTTCCACAGGAATGCTGTGCATATTGAACAAGCGCGCGCCTACTCTGTTGATGAATCTTGACTACCATTCACTTGCCTCCCGGTCTTATTCCTATGGGTTTACACCGGATGTGGTGTGTGTGGATGGAGCTATGGGTGCTGCAGCGACAGCCGAACACAGTCCATCTCAACTTAGTCCTAGGCATCCTTTGGCTGTCCACATGTAGAACACAGTAACATACAGAACCGAGAACAAACCCTGTTAGTCACGATTCACACTCGTTTAAATATGAATGCGTAGTCATAGTTGTCCGCTCTTGCGGGTGTAAGATTATTGCGAGGTATCAAATATTGCGGAATCTTGTTCCTGACTTCTACACCGTCAATATGAGTCAACGTTTGTCAGCATTCTTAGAGCCGTAGGTAACATCTTCATGATAATGGGTAAGGTGGGTTATACCGTGATGGATGGAACAGGTAAACTACTAGGCAGGTATTTTTGAAACTGAAAAATACAGCTCGATCTTAAGATCGCACCAAAGGGTAGAGATGTGTACACTTACTCCACCCGCCCCCGGATGTAACGTTGTATGAACGGCTTATATTCCAATACCGATGATGAGTCTTATTCGTTCGTAGTCACTACCAGCAAGATATTCAGTGGACCGTTTTAGACGACGTGAATTCCGAACGTGAGTATTAAACAAAGCAGATAAATTATACGGTCTTATGTGGCCACGTTATCAGTTTGAGAAAATGTGTTTACTTTTGGAGTGCGCAATCTTCAGTGTACGCAAACTTCGAGTGCACTTCCTACGCGTGCGCATTCTCCTGGTCACCACCAACGGCGAACCTGAAAGCCGCTATGTTATATCATGTTCTACAAACACGCTAGATGGATGCCAATATCCTTGACTCATATCCTAGTGTAGACTTAATAACAGATCCCGGGTTTGATACAAATAAGCTACGCCACTTTCATTTGTGTTTTCTTCTTACTATCACTTGCCCGCATTCAATTCAGCGATAACACACTTGTGTTTTAAACCCTGGTGAAGCCTAAGTGGTTGCGCAAGCTGGCAGGTGGCTACGTTAGATTTGTTGGTATAAACAATGGCCTACAAGATCCGTATTCCCGGCCATCTATACCATTTCGTACTTATGCTCGTGAATAGTTCGAGTAAATTCGTTTGATCGCGAATCGAAATCGCTTAGTACCGTCTCAAGTTTGTGACGTTGTCATCGGCCGTGATTACGCGCACAGTCGTACAGTGGCCTCATTGTTCGGCTGGCCTCAGTCAATTGGAAATGGACGTGGGTGACGTGAGAAATGTGGGGCGTGCGATGATGGGGTGAGGTTGTTAATGTCTGAGGACACCTATTTCTGGCTAGGATGTAAGCTGCGCCGATATCACGGCCGATAGTCGGCAAAGCAAATCGGAGTACTTCGGTCAAAGATTACGACGTTAATGGCCGCGGTCTAGGCGCTTACGTATGGTACCGATTGCGAAGGGAGCAAAATTGCGTTGTGCATAGAATGACCGGATCGCGTTTGCCTGTGGTGTGATCAGGAAGCCACGTATGAACCACTGCTCATCACCAAGCTGACCGGTGCGTACTAACACAAATAATCTGTGTATTCGTTATGTCTCCGTGGTGTGGGAGTCGCCTCGCGTCTAGTTACAGATCAAAAGATACGCAGTTTTGTTGCACAAACGACATCTTCCAAATTAGACATAATGAGAATTTCCCCCCAGCGTGCGCTAACAAATCGAAGTAATTGAGCACGCCTGGGAAAAGTGCAGAGGAAAGGGTTCCTCATGCTCATACAAGGACATCTATAGATCCGCTTTCGTCACATAGCAATCGTAGTTATTGTACGTTGGTTCTTGTCTCATGGATGAATATAAGCATCTTCAAACGTGGAATGGGGTCACAATTTTCTAAAGGACAAAAAATGACAACACAGTTGTTCCGTCGTGTTTATCTTGAAGCAACTCGTTTACAGTCAGTACCAAAATGCGAAAAATGGCAAATTTGCCCCTATTCGATCTCGACGCCATTGTCAAATACTGTTTTCTAATGCTAATAAATCCGTAACATAAAAATCATGTAGTGCACAGCAAGATACTTTTTGCAAGATATTTGAAACCTGTGTTTCGGAGCAATATGTTGCAATGCTTGGGGTAGGCAGTGATAAATCAGTTTTCTTTCATTCTTATTTTCGTCTTTAAAATTATCCTCTTCCAACTTACATCATGTATGGAATATCTGCCACCCTGCGTCATAGTCAAATGGACCCCTGCGGTGTGAGCGCTGTAACGTATGAATCTGAACGGAAAGCACAGGTTTGATATAATTATTCGCGGTTAAAAGTATTGCGGTCCAAGAGAAGTACACCGCTCACGGTAACTAAGTATTGTAGGCTAACTAATTATCATTTTGGTAAACAGGCATCGATTTCGCTCATCCACCATTTCGTCAGACTTGTGCATGCTTGGGCTCACCAACAAGCAATATAAAATGGTTTGCATTGCGTGCACTTTGTGCAACCGGAGTCAAAGTCACGACCGCATTTCATTGAGAGATGCTCACACCACGCTGTGTGTCATGTGCCGTAAAGGACACCAAATTTCACGAGATGTAAGATCATCTGAAATATGTTTTACAACCCACCGTGTGTCCCCATCTCTGTGAGAAATAGTAGCTTGTATTCCATCTGTAAAAAAAATGGCATGCCATGCTTCATGATGCTGAAGATTTGATGTAGGTAAATAGGAAATAGCAAATTTCCAAGAACACTCTCCTGTATGAATGTTTTGCGGTACCACTTGTATCCCAGTCGACAGGGATGTCGAAAGGTGCGTGAGTTGTACAATAAAAATATAATTTTGCATACTTACAGACAAGCGCTATACAATCCCTAGATCGGAACAATCATTTTTACGCAGATTCTGTGGTATAGGTTCCTTGTCTTAACAGAATCAAGAAAAAGAATTATGCACGTAAAAAGATTCTCAATCAAAGCATGCTAAAAGCAGATCATGCACTGTTTGTTGCGCAAACCAAAGACGCGTTCCTCTGAATTTCTGTTTGTTTACATGTAAATGCTAGCTTTTTCGAAGATACTTCGTAGTAAACCGCAAAGTCACCCATTCGAGGAATGGGAGGAAAAGTGTGGCAGAAGCACAAGTTTCAGTGGATGATGCAGTTAGAATGCAATGTATGCGTGTTTCTAGCGCTCACTATGTTGCCAAAACCAACGTTCCCTAATATATCCCTCGGTTGCTGTAAAATAAATGTCTTTAAAGCGTTCGGTAAGAAGAGAAAAGTTTCTACGGCTAGTCGAAAGCTTGCAAAGTATGGACATACGCGTACCAGTAAGGGCCATTTGCTCCACAGATTGGCATTTCGCACTAAGAAGAAAATCAATTTATTTTATAACGGGCAGGTTGTGTGTGTGTGCATAGTCGCATTACTGGTTGGATAGAGAGTGGTTCTCTGCAATTCAAGAGAGCAGCTGCCTGTAAACGGGTGATGGTTTCGCAGACTTCTCAGCCCAAAAGGGTATGTCGGAGGTGATGACATCAATCGTGTTAACTCAGGATTCAGCAGTAATCCATGACCAGCTTGATAAATAAGCGCTGGACCTTTATAGCTATCCTGTCTTTCCTTCTTAATCGGTTGTGAATGACGATACAATACTCCAGCGTAGGCCTCACTATGAGCATGAATAGTTCAAGCCGCGCTTCAGATTAGGAGCACGTTCCAGTAATCTAGCCTGATAGTTGTCTGGCTTTTACCACTTGGTATATAGTATGTTCAGAGAACTTGAAAGGCGTTTGAATATCTAATTTGAAAATCCGTGACTACATCGGAAGTTCTGTTAATGGTCCCGGCAAGAGTGATGGAGCCTTCCGATGTTCGACATCTGTACCCTAGTATTTGAGATTACCTCGCACAGAATTTCCTTAACGGGCTTTCACTGGATGCGTTCAGGGCGGATAGGCCGTGACGTATGCTACACTGGCGTAATAGTAGAAATGAGCAGACTGGTTTAACATCACCTGCGAACATAAGTTGGCGTTCATATCTTACGGGATGGCATATATTGCTTATGTAAATTAAGAAAAGTAGCGGCCTAAACAGGCTTCTCTGTACGACTTCACTTTTTATTCGTTCCGACGTGGAGTACGTCTGTCACATTTAGGCTCTATGAGTCCGGTATTTCAGATATGTGTCGAATCAGCGCAGAAGCAGTTTTGCAATACCATATGATTGCAACACAGCTAGCAGTGGCTTGTGTAGCACTCGGGCGAAGAATTAGACTTGTCCGGAAGAATTATGATTACCGCCATTCTTCTGTCAACCAGGATTGTTACATGGTCAAAGAACTGTAGCTGGCAAGTAACGTAGGAGCGCCTTACAAGGAAGCCACGCTGTGATACGTTGATCAGGTTCAATCGTGTCAACAAGTGAACAACATAATTTCTGACTATTCATTGCAAGATTTGATAGACAGCAGGTGTATGGTTTATAGGGTGGTAGATTGATATTTCATCTTGCGGGCCCCTATGTGTTTCAACATTATGATGGAGGGCTCCCACTGAGGTGAGTAGGAGCTGGTATTTAGCGATAGAGTAGAGATGTATAGCTACAAAATAGAAATATTTTCACCACGAAATTGTTCTGCTTTTGGCGAAGCTGGTCATGAGGGCTGTAGCTGCGAAATTTCAATGGAGATCGAATGACCACGTGGATCACGGAGTAGTACAAGTCGACACACCATCACTATTGAGCTGCCTTTCAAAATTGACCACCTTATGATGGTTACCGAGAAACGAATGTGTTTCATTCAAAAAACGCACAATATGGTAGAGTTGCAGCTTCTCATTTCTACGAGACATATACTTTTACTCAATCCAGACAACAACGATAAGGTAGTACATGTCGCACTGTCTACACCAATTCACTCAGATAATATTGGGCACACTTACCTAAATTTAGGTCGTAGAATAAAGGAACACATCCTCAAGTGGCTAGGCAGTAGAATGGGATCTGTGATGATGGAATCAACTGAGTCGGAAAACGAG
>OX104061.1:58173387-58191763 GCA_944474145.2 Dicrocoelium dendriticum
TTGGTGTACAACCATGTTCTTTGTAGGTCCTAGGGGGTTATTCTGTTCTGTCCCGGGCGAAAACGCTGTTTCTCAGTCTAATCCCAGATCCCCAAGAAGTTCCGGACCTCGGAGAAAAGGGAAAGTGAGGGGCAACCAAGACTGCAAAGAACAGGCGTGGTGTAGTGGAAAGGCCAACCTAAAAGGGCTTAACTACATAAAAGAACTCTGTCTATAAATAAGAATGCTGGACCTGACCTTAGGTAAAGCCCGATTCTCGGAAGGCCGTCAGTTAGTCGCACAATCCGGTCAGAAGACGAAACTTGGTCGGCACAATAATTCGATGCGGTGGATCCGCTGATCGATGAACGAAGCTAGCAGAACGACGACGATCAACAGCACAACACGCGTAGCCGAAACCAGAAGGCGAATCGAAACCCGAAAAGTCTTTTATCGGTTGTTGGTCAGTTAAACCAAAAACTGTACAATAAGAGTGGAAAGCAAGAAAGGAAAATACAGTTTGGAAGAGAGATATGTACGATAGCTACAGTGGAAACAAACATTGTTTAAGTCCTTTGGAATAACTTTTAGTGGAAACAAATGGTGTACAATGTACAACAATGATTGTGCTGAAAGTGTCTTTTGAACGTTCCACGAAAAGCAATGGCCGTATAGGTAGATTGCTGCCATCTACATGGAATACAGAGCTTTGCGCCATTAAGTAAACCACGCAGTATCGGTTTACTATGATGCGCATATTGCGTAGGAAGACAAAAAGCACAGTTCAAAGTCCGGCGGCGATTGGATGGTGGATGAACAGCTGGTAGCCAGGGTACTTCGATAGGGAGCGCAGAATAAGTAAGTAGAGATATAAATAGCTTGCGGCGAAAGAGCTTCAAAGCTCAATTGGTGGTAGGGCAGTGGAAAGATAGGACTCAAGCGCAGAGTAAAACTGTCCGGGTGATCTAGACAGAAAGACGAAATGAGGGTACTAAGAGAATAGTGCTATGGCCGACTGAGCTGGGAAAAGCCAGTGAGCGAGCTAACCTCCTACATGAGCAAGTGTCGAAACCTTTGCTGCGAGACGGAAACAGAACATCTACAAAGGATTGGTTAAGGAACGAATGTACTGACTAGATGAGAAAGGATTGTTCGATAAAAGCAATGTAATAAAGCTCAATTAAAGGAAAGCAAACGTGCGGAACAAATGTATACGCAACGTCACGCAAAGAAACTAGTCATTCTAGAGTGCTAAGGAAATGGTACAGGGGTATGCTGATCCAGGAAAAGCCAGTGAGACTGTTGGACTCATACTTGAGTAAGTGTCGCAGACATAGCAGCGAATAAGTGATAGCTGAACACCTAGAAATGAGAAGCTAACGAGCGTCTGTGTGCTGACCAGATGAGAGAATTGATGGACTAAATAGCTAAGAAAGTTTAATTGACGAAGTGGCAGCGAATAGCCGGAATAGCATCATAAATCAAGGTTGCCGAGGATATCAGAGCATGAGGCCTAACAGCAACAGAGCGCAGAAAATCAAGTCATGCTAGGGTGATAAGATAATAGTACCAAACTGGTTAGAGCCAGGGAATACTAGCCCGAGAGCTGAAGGATTGCAGGGAAACAAGTCTAAGACATTACAGCGAGTAAGGGATAATTGAACGTCTAGAAATGTGAGGCAAAATAATGGCTTGTGCTGAATACATGGGTTATGCTTGCACGACAGAAGAGAGCTAAGAAAGGTTTCATGAAGAAAGAACAGCGAACGGTAAAAGCGCAAGCATACAATATGGTTGTTAAATAGTTCAGAGCATTAGAGGCTAAGACGCAGCAACGCGCAGATAATCAAATCATGCTGGGGTGCTAATGGAATATAACTAAGGAAGGCTGAGCCGGGAGAAGCCAGTGACAGAGCTAAACTACAATTAATTAGGTGTCACAGACGAGTAAGTGACAGCTGAGCATTTAGCAAGGAGCGAGTATTGTATAAATGAACGTTTAGAATGGAGAGGTTAGGAGAGGCTTTGCACAGAACTCATGAGTTATGCTTGCTCGACAGAAAAGAGTTAGGCAAGGTTTCATGATGGAACGACAGTGAACGGAAGGAGCGCAAGCTTACAGTATGGCTGTATATAGTACTGCAAGCGTACGACGAAGGAGACGTCAATTACTACCACACCCTGGCCTGATAACAGAAGGTTGAAACTTATTGTTTCCGCTAAGAGCTGGTCACCCGAGTGCCAATCGAGCGCCAACAGCGTGTGATCAACAATTTGCCTTACCCTAGGTGAACTCTGCTCCATTATCACGACCTGCCAACAAATTTGCTTGGGGAAGAGACGTCCAGCACTCATCCGGAGTCGTACACGGAAGTGGATTGCCTCCAGGGACACAGAATGGAGAAACTCTCGCTCTTATCCAACGGCCATTCAGTGCAAATGTTACCGCTTCATCCGTAACCAATGCGTCCACCTTGTACGCAAAGATAAGAGTGAGCATCAGTGTCAGCTTATGAGCAACTTTCACCCAATCCCAAAAACTTGTATAGTCACGTAAACTGTCTTCGAGGAATCAAGCACAGTGTCACCATGCTGACGACCTCCACAGGGCCAACAAGGCAGCGAACAAGGCAGCGGAATTCCTGTGCCAGCAGTAGGCATCCACATCCTCCGTTCCATCAACGCATACAACGATAGTACCTTCTTCGGTCTCACGCCCAAATTCCATGACGACTTTTCAATCCGCTGCGAAGTAGGTCCTGGCTAAACTCAGATCCCTGCGGCTGACGGCCTCTCCTTGTGTTGGTGGTTTCCACCCGACTCTTGTGAGCGTGCGCTACAGCTCTAGTTTTCCCCCTAGCGGACCTGTACACCCACTACTTCTTGCAAGACAAAGTTCCCAATGATTGGAAATGTGGGACTATTACACCAATCTACAAAGGTGGTACTCGCAACAAACCGGCCAATTACCAAACGATAATCCTCCTCTCTACGATCCCCAAAGTGTTGGAATCAATCATTGCAGACCGTTTACTGGACCACATGGAGGCCCAGAAACTTCTCTCAGATTGCCGGCACGGCTTTTGTCGGCAACGGTCGTGTCTGAGTAATCTACCACTTGCCAGGGATAGCTGGACGACTGCTGCAGACTCTGGCCCAGAAACGTGTGTCATATTCTTGGATTTCGCCAAAGTATTCGACAAGGTCGACCACAGTATTCTACTGCAGAAACTAGTCTTACGGGGCTTTAGGGGCTTTGATGGACTGGATCCGGAACTACCTCCAAAACCGTACCGTCCAAGTACGCATCGACCGAGCACTGTCCCCCCGTATTCTTGCCACAAGCGGAGTTCTACAAGGGTCTGTTCTCGGACCGGACCTCTCCCTAGCCATCATTGATGTTGTCACACCGCAAGTGAAGTCTTCGCTGTTGCTATATGCAAATGAAGCGAAGCTGTGGCGCACAATTAACGTTCCGGACGATTTCCACGCACTTCAGACGGACCTCGATCGTCTACATCAGTAGTCAATTGAAAACGACCTTCCATTTAGCGTTTCGAAATGTCGCATCCTTTCGACCCGCTCTTCCGCTACTTCCCATATATATTTCCTGGGAGCGTCTATCCTCCAGATCTCATCAGCCGAAGGAGACTTGGGTATCATTACTCAGACGTATCCGCTTCCTACCGGAAAGCAACTTCTGTTGTTAACCACATGTTGTGATTGCTGAAAAGAGCCTTCGGCTAAATTGATGCTAGCAATTTCCGCCTCCTCTTCAACACTTTTCTCCGACACCACTTAGAGTTCGTTATTCAGGCTTGGAGCCCATGGTCGCTGAAGGGCCAACGTATGGTCGAAACCCGACAAGGTCGAGCAAAATAATGGTTCCGAGGTCTCAAACACGTAGATTATTCACAACGACCTCTCTGCCTGGGCCTCTACTCGCTTAAGTGCCGACGTCTCCGGGGTTATCTGACCCTTCTATTTAAGAACTTATCCAACCCTGAACATCGTTGCTGCCACCTACCCAAACTTAACCAAGTGTGCTCCCCCCTAGGTGGCCATCCACTGAGGCTCACACATCAGCACAGTCGGCTGAACTGCAGACGACACTTCTTCACTTTGAAAATCTACCGACCGTGGAATTCTCTGCCTGATGATTTAGTCTCAGCACCTAATGTGGCGGATTTTAATAGACCCGCCTGGATTGTCATTTGGCCAAGCCACACCGCAAAATTCCCTGAGACAACTACCTTCAACTTGATGAATTTCCTCTTCTTTTTGCTCTTCTACCTAATTCCTTTCCATAGCCGTTTCGCAGGGCGTGATGGGATGTCACTCTTCGAGCCGAGGTGCATTCTGTTTAAATGCCACATAAGCCCGATGTAGATACGGCTAACACGCGAGTCCAACCCGCTATAAGGTTGCTTGGCGCTTCATCAGACCCGACCCTAACACATTTTACCAAGTGGGTCATGTAAACCTCGAGCTTTTATCCCCAATAAATACAGTGCTCCAATGCAAAATAAGTGGAAGCAGGTCACTTGCACATTGAAAGTGAACGTGGAAACTTGCCGCAACTGGATACGAGTGTGCGACTCGAGAGAACCGATGGGGAACCATGCGTACGTCGGTCGCGGAGCATTTGTAGAATGCCACGTCGATTCTCTTGTGGAGTGAGTGTCTTCAGAGCCTGCCATAACCCTTGAACTCCTTCGTTTGTGGTTGAAGCTAGCCTTCGAAATTGCAGCAAGTAGCAGCATCGTCTCACCATAATTGGATGGTAGACTGATAAGACTGAAAAGGTTGCAAACCACTCCGGAGTACATGAACACGCTGGAGAAAAAAGCGACGCAGGTCATTTGTTCTGCAGCTCATGAATTACGTGGTGGAAGGAAGGCAACCGGTGTGGATTGATGAGAACAACTTCAATTTAGTTTGCGCCAACACTCATGGCCGCTCACGACGTGGTATCCGAACGCAGTGCATACCGGTGAACAACCGGGGACCGAATGTTCATCCTGTCGTCTCCATGACCAACGACGGCTTGCTAGCGTGTTCTGTTTTCAGAGGAAGTTACAACAAACAAAGTTGCGCTACGTGGCTATGACAGATGCTTGATACCAACGGAGCAGGGTTTGTTGTAAGGTGCCTTTTGGTTTGCGACAAAGAACCGTTGGCCGTAAGTAGTTTGAACCGCCAACCAACAGCTTAGGCCCCTGAGAGATGGGGACAGCCCCGGGCCGTAATTAGTTGCAAGCTGACTGCGCGTCTTATCCGCCAAGGCCATGCAACCTAACGTGAGTTGAAGCGGCCCCAGTTGGCCCTGATTGACACCACATCCACTAACATTGGCTATGTGCGACATAACATTTAGAAACTGTTAGGACGGAAATATTGATGTAGTCATGATCAGGGGAGTTGTTATGTCATTAAAGGAGATATCTTCGCCCCAGTATCCAAATCAAATAGCCCTCTACATCAAAACCCCTTCGATGAGTACGCAACCACATTTGGCCAAAGTATGTCTACCTCTCTCCTGGCCACATCAATACATCACATAACGTTTCTTTTCATCCAAAAATGTCAATTCCTAAGCTTATCTGTTCATGAATGAGTCCTTAGTTGATGACTGTTCAAGCAAATGTGGTTGGTGGCCGGTATCGGACAGTGGCATGAGCAACGTAATGACTCACTGCCAACACGATATAGTGGAATTCAGCCTTCTATTGTTTTGTGCGCATGGCATACATCACCTTCGAGCGGTAAAAATAAAATCAGTGAAATCTGCACACTATAGCCTGGGGTAAACAGTCATGCATCGGGATCAAGCTAGTGGTGAATCAATCCCGTCAAATAAACCATGATTTTTTCAGAATTACGTGGTACACTGCGTCATCAAGTTCTGCAAAATAGTGACAAGAGCGAGTTAAAAAGTGGAAAGACGAGATTAAAACACAGGTCACACAAAGTGGTTTGAAGAACAGCTACACAAAATGTATTTGATTAACAGTTAAATCAAGAATGTGAATGCTTCCCACTGACTGCTTGAAATTCGTTTCGGTTCTGAGCAAATGCGGACATGGTGACAAGATCGCTAGAACACTTGTTGAGTTAACATATTATTCCAATGAAAATTTGGGAGCTACATTTGAATTTGTACGCACCAATGTTAACCAGACGTGTCCCTGTGTTTCGAGGTATATTAATATTTTGAATATAACACGGCTGTCTACGGCAGCGTTGTTTGGATTACTCCACAGATGAACAAAATCTTAGAACTCATTTCTTGAGATCAATCATGCAGTCGATCGACGCAACCCATGCACTGAATGGTTTATTGCTGAGCTGCTTCACTTGTGAGAGTACCACCGTTACTTGCTCAGCCACACGCACATTCACCAGTATAAATACAAAAGACCAAGGATCGATAGACAAGGAATACTCAACATGATAGGTCAACTCTATTTATTAGTGAATGAAGCGTACTAATTTTGGAAGCCCAGGCCATCCACGATTCGGAGTGTGGTTCTCAGCTAATGTGAGTGCATTCCGTCCCACGGATTTACCATATTTGGCAGATGGGTTCGCCGCCTTTGACGCGGGCTTGTATTTACTGGCCAATCGATTCGCATCCGATTCCCATATTTGGCGGAAAGATCGAGGGTCGTTTCACACCCAGGCTGATGAGCTTCACGTGCAGCAGACAGCTCACGTGCTACACGGTAAGTCTGCGCACAACCTAGTATCAGGACATTGGCTCCGCTTACCATTCTATAACCCCTCCTTCGAATTGATTGCTGCTACCTATTTTCTGCACTTGGGCTTGGTCGTAGCTTTTTACCCTGGGATCCACTTGCAGCCATCGCGGTTTCCTTCTTCTTCAACTTGGCCTGCATGATGGGTCGTGTGGCGCTTGTGCGACTGGCTGTGTTCCGCTTTAGCGATCAGTTCCGTTTTCCAAACTAAAGGTATCTAGTAGTACGTCCCACTGTAGTGCTGCTGGTTCTTGAGGTCCTTGAGTGTTTCCATGCTGCGGTCGCAGGTGATTGAGGTGCCTGGTCCACTTGTCCTTGCCGACCATTTCCCATTAATAACTTTACCCCTCTTACCAATAACTTTTCCGCTAGACCATTTCCCTGGGGTCTGGAAATTTCAAGCGTACACCAACTTGCCGAGCTTGAACCTACGAAGCCTGCTCCTCTCTCGTTTGTCCCTTGCGTTTTCCAACATTTCTGGGGATCACGCTATCAATTATCGCTGCACTTTTTGTCCAATAGATGTTCAGCAGAAGATTTGCTCTCCGGTGTGTTTGGATTCGGCGTGATTCCACACATCATCAAAAACGGTTTATTTGCCTCTCGTGACATCCTTTTTGCTTCCGCTTTGAAAAGAACAAGTTCGATCTTCGCATTCGATGGTGGCTAGTACTGCGGCGAAAAAATGCGTTAGATTCCGTTTTGCATGCAAAATTCTCGGGACAGCGTTGATATGAACTGTGCTCCGTTGTTCGTAACCAGTATTTCCGGTGTGCCAAAATACTGGAACAGTTTGTTCAGCTAATTGGGTGTGCCGGACAGTGATATTTTGCATCGAAATCACGTCTACCGATTGTGTGTAGGAATCACGAAAAGTCAGGTAAAATTGACCGTTGATTGGTCCCGCATAACGCAAGTCGAATCACTGCTAGGGCTTCTCCGACTCAGGACAAAGTTGCCGCGAACAGTTTGGAGGGGGCCTTTGCCGCTTGAAAAAATGTTTCACTACGCTGGCAAAACTGTTCGAATTCTGAATCCCTCTGAACCCAATACACAAAACTTCGCGCCGGCGCCTTCATTCCGCTGGTTCCCCGATGTCCTGAATGAAACTGCTGTAAGGTGCGCTTCCGCAATTTCCTTGGTACCACGACTCGGTCTCCAAATATTAGACAATTGTCAAGGACCGAAAGAGATCCGCGCCGATGGAGGAAAGGTCGTAACTCAGTCGAAAGTATGACATTAGGCCAACTGGACTGCACAAACCCCATCAATTGCAGTAAGATTTTATCTTTTGCCGTCACCGCACAAATTGTGTCCGAACCTACTAGCAACTCCCTTACGCTGTCAACCAGGATCCGCTGAACTTCCGACTCGAATTTGACAGGTGCGATCATGCAGTCATCGTTTTCCTTCAAGTGGGAACTGATGAAGCGAGATAGAGGGTCAGCATCGCTGCGTTGTTGCGTAGATCGGTATTGTATACTAAAATCGTAAGCCATCCCTGTATCCGACTTGCTGTGAAAACAGAAATACACAAATCCAAACATCGAGAGTAAAGATTTGTGGTTCGTGATCAGTTTGACATGTCCACCATACAGCATCTTTCGAAACCGTTTCACTGTGAAAACAATCGCCAGCGCTTCCTTCTCAATCTGGCTGTAATTTTTCTCCGCCACTGTCAGCGACCGTGCTGCGTGAGCAATGGTCTTCTCTTCTCCACCTGGAAACACGTGGGAAATGGCAGCACCTATCCCAGATTTGGAGGCGTTCGAAGCAACAACAAGCTCCATGTTTGTGATGAAGTTTGTAAAGGGTAGATCAGCACTAAGCGCTGCCTTAACTCTATCGAAGGATTATTGGCACGCCTTTGTCCATCACAGTGCTTTCCTTTTCATCAATGACTCCTTCAGAGGACCTCTTGTCCGATGTAGACTTGGCAGAAATGCACTATAATGGGTTACAAGACCGAGAAAGGAAGGAAGTTGGGCAACATCTTTTGGTGGTATCATCAGCTTATCGGTTTCTATAGTAGCGGGATCCGAACGCCGGACATGTTTATCAATGATGCACCCAAGAAACTTGACACCATCCATGAGGAAATTGCATTTTTTCACTCGTAACCTGAAGCCAGTTTCTGCTAAACGTGAAAGCACTTTCTCTAATGTGGTCAGCAAATTTTGTTGGTCAGACCCCATAATCAATGCGCCATCCAAATATGCTGCGGCCCCAGGGATATCGTTCAGCAGCGTATCCATGATTCGTTGAAAAATAGCGGGAGCGGTTTTCACTTCGAATGGCAAATGATTGTACTGAAAAACATTCGTGTTAACCGTCAGTAGTATTCGGCAGTTCTTGGCTACTGGAACTTGTAGTTAAGCATCAGCTAGATCGCAAACCATTTACCACCGTCAAGCGTGCTGCACTACTCTTCAGGTCTAGGCAAAGGATACTTGTGATTCACCAACATGGAATTTAAGCCGGTTGAAAGGTCTACACAAATAGGTACCTTGCCATTTTCTTTCTTCATCACAACGATAGGAGTCGCCTATTCTGATTTATGTACGCGCTCGATGTTGCCTTCCGACTGCAGACTATTTAACTCAGACTTCAATAGTGATTGGGTTGTGTACAGAACTGGACGTTTAGATCTAAAAACTGGTCTGGCGTCTGGTTTGAGGTTCAGCTCCAATCTGTCTATCCGGTAGCATCCAAAACCGAGTTGAAACAAACCTTCGTGGCGTCGCTTTAATTCTTCAATTTGACTGTAAGGTTCGAGGTTCATATTCGGCGTCTGTGCGGTTTCTCGACTTGTAATTTCTGACATATACTCTTAGTTGACTGGTCAAGTAAGTTCAATTTCCCCATTCTAATCGAGACACAGCAAATACAATCCTGGATGATCTGCCACAAAGCAGGTTCTACGCATGTGCTGATCGCGGAAACAAACCCGACAATGCAACTCTCCGAGTAATTTCAAGATACCCCGAATGCGTTTCGTGCTGCGTGGTCTGTGTGGAAAAACAGTGGTCCTCTTAGCATACATCATGTGTCACGACAAATCCCAGTGATGTCTCTCGCAATATACAGTCGCTGCTTAACGTCTTTATCATTGATCTTCAACAGTGTAAATTTAGGCCTACTGGCTCCGTCAACCTTGAAAGTCGCCGTCACAGTTTTGGTCTCGTCTTGACATTGGGAACTCAACGGGATTCGACACCGTTTTCCGCCCACTGTTAGTCGCTTCGCAAGACAACACGATTCTCTGTGTGCTCGCTTACCACAGCGATTGCAAATATGATTCCGGAACCGGCAATTTCGAACAAAGTGACGTTTCCTGCAAAACCAATTAGCAGAAAGGGGTTTCGAATGTGATGAACTCACATGAACCGCTTCTTTCTGAGGATTTCGACTGACCCTGCAAGTGATATCCTGGCTACTAGTGGTGAACGACTGTTGCATCATAGCAGCATCATGTTTCAACTGCATCAAACTTTGGCATTCGTTCATCGCTGCCTGCAGTGTGACCTCAGGATTTTGCTCAATTCTGTTTAGTACTCTTGTTCGGGCATCAGCATCTTTGGGCGCTTGAAGACCATACACATAATTAAGGCACTTGTAATGATCACCTATCATCTAGTGGAACAGCGACCGTTCACACTCACGATTCACGCGACTCGAGTAACTAACTCAGTCATCACCGTCTTGTTTTGTCATTGTCGGGCACCTGTATCGGATATTGAATAGTGCCGACTGCTCTCCAAATATCTGCGACAAAGTAGCAACCACCTCATCACATGTTAAATCAGTGCTCCTATTCGGGAAGCTAAAATTCATGGACGTTTCATACTCGACCGCGTCCAATTTCCGCACCATGAAGCGAACTCACTTGTCCTCTGAGACACCGGCTAAATCAACGCGAAACAGGTCTTCGTATTCATGGAACCAGGATTCAAAGTCTATACCGGCATCGGCATCGTAACGGAATTCACAACCTTGCTGGTAGAAGTTTCTGTTGGGAGCCAGTTTCACTTACTCCTGTTACCTAGCCTGATGTAGTGACAAATTCTTGGTCAGAGTTTCGATCAACTTGGACCGTGCTTTCTCAAACTGCGCTTGCTGCTGCATCAACATAGCATGAAATATGTCAAAACGGATTGTCATCATTGGATTCTTTTGGTTTCGCCGTCGCCACTGTCGTACTGCTACTTTGTTCACCCATGAGACTATGACAAGCTGTCCGCTCGGCCACGCGCCCGTCCACCCTATAGAAATACAAAAGACCAAGGACCGGTAGACAGGGAATACTCTACAGGATAGGTCAACTGTGGATTCGCCTGGCATGAAGAAGCTCTCGTGTCAAGGGCGAAAAGTTGCCACAGTAAAACCTTACCAAAACCGATTTGTATTCAAAACCTTCAGAAATCATGAAATCCCAGTCGGTCCCAAGCATATTCCGAGATAGGTCGACTCTAGTTATTAGTGAATGAAACTTACTAATTTTTGAAGTTCAGACCACCCACGCTTCGGAGTCTGGTTCTCAGCCAATATGAGTGCATTCCGTCCCACGGATTTACCATATTCGGCAGATGGAATCGCCGCCTTTGACGCCGGCATGTATTTGCTGACCAAGCGATTCGCATCTGATTTCCATATTTGGCGGAAGGGTCGAAGGTCGTTTCATAACCGTGCTGATGGGCTTCACATGCCGCAGACAGCCCACGTGCTCCGCGGTACGCCCGCGAGCAACCTCGTATCCGGACACTGGCTCCGCTTTGTTCTCTAGTAGTGACATTAGCTATTGTAAGATAACTTTCCGCGATTTCCGGTCAGCTCTGTAGAAGAGCCAACATTATATTGCAAAATTGTTACACTTGGTTATACTTTTCACACTAGGCCTCAGATTACAATAAGGCGATTATTTCGCACTTTTACCGCCCTAGTAAGATGTATGTGTTGCGTTTTAATGCAACTACAGCATTTGAAGGAAATATTTGACGGTCTGTTTATTAGTTAAACGACCAGCATTATAGCTTACTTCCCAAATACTTTGTTTGCATTCATCTTCAGGCACTCCTTTGTAGATTCCCAAGCTTGGATGGCATGTTTTGCACAATCGTGCACATTAGATTTCAGCGTTAATATTCGCTGCAACCGATGTATTTTTTTGTACACGTTGCTGCCAGGCTAGAATATCTCCAAAATTAATGGACTCATATTAGTATATCAAAAGCACACTCTGAGGATGGGCCCTGATTTGTGGTAGCCCAGACTAGATCGCAAATGACAACTTGATCCTATCCACAGGGAAAATCAACATAACCACTGCAGTCCTTAATACGTCTTTGGTGTTTCGTAGTCATGCATAACTTCGTGCATCCCTACGATTTGATGCCACAAACGGAGATATGAAACTGCGAATAGATCATACTGGCAAACTTATGCACAAACAGCAGAAACATGCTCAGTCCTAGCACTCCAGTCACTTAGTGCATCGCAAGCGGTTTAAAAGGACTGGAAACAAGTTGTCTAATGTTTTCTTTGGGTTTTCCTTTAATACAAATGATTGTGCTTCACCTCATAACCAACGTATTAACGGTAATTACGAAAATACAGCAGAACACGTTAATTACGTCTATTAAATCTGTGTAAGATATCGTGTATATGGCATAGATTTTCAATCCGTAATGGAGCAATTTGATTCCACAAACTCATAAGATAGTTTGTGACATGACGTCGTCATTCCTTGTATTCTTATCAGTCCCAAACATGTAGGTTTGATAGATAAACCAAAACAAAATGAGAAACGATCGTACATGGCAAGGCGCTCGCACTTCCAAGGTAGGCTTAGAGCTGCAGTCAACTGTTTTTGAATGCACAGCAGTGGCATTCGCTATCGATAACGATGGTCTCCAGTTGACTAGAAATGTGGGACCGTTGATCGCGTATTAGGACTGTGAACGACTCCTCCACATTGCCCAGTGGTGAGTAGGTACCTTTTGACTACCAATGTAGCTCGGTTTCCCGACTCAGTTGATTCCATCATCACAGATCCCATTCTACTGCCTAGCCACTTGAGGATGTGTTCCTTGATTCTACGACCTAAATTTAGGTAAGTGTGCCCAATATTATCTGAGTGAATTGGTGTAGACAGTGCGACATGTACTACCTTATCGTTGTTGTCTGGATTGAGTAAAAGTATATGTCTCGTAGAAATGAGAAGCTGCAACTCTACCATATTGTGCGTTTTTTGAATGAAACACATTCGTTTCTCGGTAACCATCATAAGGTGGTCAATTTTGAAAGGCAGCTCAATAGTGATGGTGTGTCGACTTGTACTACTCCGTGATCCACGTGGTCATTCGATCTCCATTGAAATTTCGCAGCTACAGCCCTCATGACCAGCTTCGCCAGAAGCAGAACAATTTCGCCTTGCTTACAATGTACACAGCACTGTGAATGTAGTTATTTCATCTGCTTACAACTCTGATATAGTTGGCGTATTCGTTGTCTTCCTGACTTCCTAGATCTGCTATACACTCAAGGCAACTGGTTTGGTCAAGCCTATGCGAATGCTGACAAGGTGTCAACCGAGCCTAGGTCGTGACCTGGAGTGTCCTGCGCAAGTGCCTGACAATTCTTAGTATGATTATGAAAGAAAACTGTTAACAGATAAGCGACATGCTTTGTCTGGCTGATGGTTTTGAAAAACTTGCCATTAACTAAAACACTTCAAGACCATTTGAGTGTTCTCCTCGCTCGAGCAAAGGAGGCATTATCGCCTCTTTGAAAAACGCTGGAAATGTATGCCCAGTGCATCTGACGGCGGACATTTTCCCCGCTCCCAATTCTCGTTACAGTCACGGAGGAACTGATGGATGAAGGCTTGATTGTTTATGCCAGTCATTTACAGCACCTCCGAAAAAGATGAATGAGATGTTTCATGACCTGATTGTTATAGAACTCCTGATCTGAATCTCAAATCCATTAGATGTACAGCCTTGCGAGGCAGCAGCTAAAATCTAAGAAAGTCGGATAAAGCTCCAGTGACACATTAGCAGAACCCAAATTCACGCAATATAAATGGGATTTTTGGATAAAGACTGATGCCCCCCCCACCAAGTATCCCAGACTGTGGGAAAGAGCTTAAATATGTTTCCTTGCTTTTCCATCCAGCTATTTTGTTGAATGTATATTCAGCAGGGTGGTCCTCCTAACAAAAATTGAAGCAGATTTGACATCACAACAAGAGATCTTCGACTATTGTTGTCAAGTCTGGAGTGGGACATAAGCAAGCTTGCTCATGGACATCAGCCTCTAGGTTCGCTTTCATATCTCGTCAAAAGTCTTTTTGAGAAATACTGACATATCCTACTTCATGCCATCCCTTAAAGTTATAAGCCAACAACAATGAAATGCAATTTTACCTATTAACGATGACTTTTGTGTAATTACAAACAAGTGGTTTAATGTTATCGTGTGTTATCTTGATGCTGTGTGAATATCCAAAAAGAGGTTTATAAGAGAAGCAGCAGTGATAACAAAATTAACAATTTAGCCATTATAACAAAGACAACATTATGACCACTGGCAATCACAGATGTACCCCTGTTAGGCGTTGAGGATCGCTGGAACTGGGGTGATCAAGGTTGGGGTCCATGAGAAAAAAAGGTTCCCAAAGAGGCCAAGGCTGAATAGAGGTTGAGAATGCCTGTGTTAGATCATCGTTTCATCATTTCCGGGCTTGTTAGCAGTGGCCATTTAACCGGCTCATTGGGGGAGATAAACCCCGGACCTAAACAAAGCGTTCAGACGTTTAATTCGGTATTACTCCGTCACACCCGCTACAACTCCTGCATAATCTTGGCTCAGGCTGATCTAGATGAACTGAGTGCCAATTTTAGGCTGTCAGTCCAAATGTCCAGCCAGAAACCAGGTCTGCGGTAGAATTAACTTGCTTCTGTGTATATTGCCTCCAGGAAGCAACTGATAAACCTACCATGGCTGTTAGGGATACAAAATATGCAATTGAAGATGTAAGTAAAGTTCCCCAGAGTGTAACCGCACCTCCGATGTAACCCTACTCGTGACGGTCAGTATTGATTCAGTGTAAATCGTAAGTTCACTTAAAGTAGGTTGTCGTCGTACAAATAAGCGACGGGCAATCCAACACTTTACTGACCGCCGCATTCCCTCTTGCGGCATATACATGCAGATACATGCAGAATTCCTCTGGTGCTCCTCATGGTGCGAACCATACCCATTCGGGGGCGCATATTCAGTTACCTCCGAAGACTTAGGCATCATTTGTTCCTACATAGACTTCACAAAAGCGATGGACTTTTACGCCAACCACTCACCCTCAACCCTCCTCGCTAACATATAGTTTGAACAAAACATCCTTTTGCGGTCAGGGAATTCCAGCAGTTCTGGGACATGCTCTGCTCCTATGTAGTGATATGGAGACAATCACTGAGTGTCCTATTATGGCTCGTACACGGAGCATACCACAGTTGGTGTGCATGTATGGTTATGTCCCTTCTATGGAATGCGCGTAGTTGAGATTACGAATATTCCAGAGTGTGCTTTTTCAACCTACCCGACTAAACTATGACGGATTTTCAAGGGACTGTTAGCCGCTGGCCACATGTAAATCATGTGGCATCTCTAATTCAGTTTGCACACAACGATTTTTAATAACTTCACTACAATTCTCTCTGTTCAATGCGCTTTACAATTTCTCGTACCAATTATCGGCTCGATAAGGACAGCGAGTAGGTGCCAAACTACTCCGAAACAATGTATTTCGTCACTTTGGAAGCAGGAGCCCCATAGTGGGAACATCCGCTAGGCACCGCATATCTTCATGGGCTTAGAATCACCGTATCCTAGAAACGATTACACGTACGGTGGTTTGAACAGTGACATGGTTCAGATGCTATTTCGTGGTGCCATATAGTACACTTGTAGTTAAACGTGTAGGATCTGCACACGACTCATAGACATCGGCGTTAACTGTAAACGTTTTATAACTGTATCATGGTGACAATAAACGAGTGTTCCGATCTTACTTCGCACCCACTAAACGTCTCCGCTTGCAATGGCTGTTACCTTTACATATTAGACGGCGGCTCCTGTTACGGTGCACTACAAAATATTTCCTATTTACCACAGAAGTACGACCTTGGGTGTTGCCGGTCCAAAACCACCGCACTTCGGTAGGACAACACCTAATGGTCCTAATGATCGAATTGATCAACGTTCGCTTTAATGCGAATCACAGTCCACACGGAAATTGCGCGACGCAATCCATTCACGCGATGAATACTTCAAAATGGCTCTGCAAAAATTAGGGTTTATTTATGATGTATTTTACGCTATAATCTCAACTATCACGTTCCTTTACTGGTATCAGCTCCAGTTTTAGAGATTTCATTTAAATCATTCGTTTCAACGAGTTTAGTATAGAACGCTTCAGCAACAGCATTGCAAGTTGCAGCAATAATGCTTTAATTGTAATCAGGACCCTAAACTGGGTATGCTTTTCGAAACTGCTGATCATTCAATTAAATTGCAGTAAAACCTCCCATGTTTACCAGCTCTCTGTGTGCACCTTTTTCCTTCCCATTGCCTGAATGTCCACCATGTAAATCTTAAAGCTCCAGTCCTCGGTAGGTTGGCCAGCTCCTTAAATTGGCCATTTTGGTCCAGTACCCTTAATGGTAAACATACCGAGGTTTCCTGTATATGTCTAATTAGTATAATATTTGTCGGATTAACTTAAAATAATCGCGTTTCTTTCAACCATCTATGAAGTACCCTGTTGGTTTCCGTTACGTATGCGTCGAGTATACTTTCAAAGAGAACACCACAAGTGCATCAGATGAACATGGTAAATTTTTGAACCTGAAAACAAAAGTATGTCCACATAGTAGTTTACCCTTGAGTTTGGAATCCGATATTCTTCCGACTTGCGCCCAATGCCAAATAGCTCGGGCGAAAAAGTCCGTGGCTAACATATGCCACAAAAGCCATACAGTCCCTCCCAGATTGGAATTATGTAAAACAGTCACTCATCCTACTCGCGAATACTGCAACTTCACCTATGGCAGTATGCGGAAGTTAGACAGGAAAGCTATAGAAAATTTACAGAGGTTATTTAACAAACGTTTGTTCAATAGCACATCCACACTAAACTATCACGAGAGTTGCAAATGGCTTCACCTCGAAGCTTTCTGGTTGTGACGTCTAAAGTAAAACTTTCCTTTTCGCCACAATTCGCTGCATCAGAAAAACTACTCTTACTACATAACTGAGATAAGACACAATAACCAGCACAAACTCCTCAACGAACATTTACGCCTATGATACCAAGGACTAGAACCATGTGCCTTCAAGTTTTCCCCATCAGATGTGCCGTCTTGTGGAACAGTCTACCGACCGTAATCAGGACATGTGAAAACCCTACATCATTCCATGCTAAACTCGATAGATTCCTAGATCTAGATGGGTTATTATCTGTGTTCCCAGCTTACAACTCACCTGATACCACGTTTTAGAGTGGTCCAAAATCTCCAAAAGCGAACAACTCGTGTCAACATCTACTCATGTAAAAGCATGATCATTTCGAAATGCTTACGAGCCGTCGTGCAGTCACGGTAAGCGCTGATACTCCCACAACACTAGTACACATGACTCACTAGTGCCTTTTGAAAGCGGTCACCTCTTATATACTCAAAATGTACGTGTACCTACTCATTAATCCGTTGATCAGGACTGTGTTTTCACCAATGAAATGCTCAGGTGGATAGATGCCCATTTAAGCAATGCGAGAACACGTTAATCCCTTATGAATATATTTCATATTGAAAGAGACGGAAATGTTTAAAACGTAGATTGCAATATAGGGGTACAGGAGTTGCTCGTAGAAGCACAGTTTGCCTTTGAGCGCAACTAGGTTACTACTAGGTTCAACACCACCAGAGGACAACAAGGAGCATTATTGCAAATTAGCTCATCTTCGGAAGTATTTGAGCCGGTCTTCCGTTCATTCACGTCGGCCGGTGACCGAAAGGGTTGCACGCATGGCTTGTAATCCTTAGGTCACTGATTCGAAGCCGCATAGTGGCGAGTGCCCACCCGGTATACTCAGTCCATGCTCGACCGGTGGTGGTCGCGTGGCGGCGAGGCGTCGGGACACTGTGTCGGCTTACTGCTGATGACTTCTTTCTTTTCTCTTTCTGTTGATTAATAATCTCCAACACAAGAAGCAACAGCACCTTGCAACACATCATATGTTGCATTTCGCGCTTCAAAGCGATCTGCAGGAGCACTGAATAGTGTAAGTTGGTGGCAGGTCAAGTCCGTCTGTAGTCCATCGAACAATTACTATGCGTTTGGATGACTGCACTGGAACAAAGAATTCAAAGCGTTGTGAAATCTTTCGCATCAATTGATGGTTTCCGCTGACTTCTGGAGAGGGGCTTGGTGATGATACCACATTTGCAGGAGCAACTGCTGTTCTCCGCCTGCTGCTCCTTCTATGTAAGTAGAGAAGAAATAAATGCGCACCGCATTATTTGATTCTTTATTTCGAACTGTGCTAGCAAGCTGAGCAAATCTCCTCTCACTTCAACGACTGG
>OX104061.1:58192263-58221678 GCA_944474145.2 Dicrocoelium dendriticum
GGCGAAGCAGGTCATGAGGGCTGTAGCTGCGAAATTTCAATGGAGATCGAATGACCACGTGGATCACGGAATAGTACAAGTCGACACACCATCACTATTGAGCTGCCTTTCAAAATTGACCACCTTATGATGGTTACCGAGAAACGAATGTGTTTCATTCAAAAAACGCACAATATGGTAGAGTTGCAGCTTCTCATTTCTACGAGACATATACTTTTACTCAATCCAGACAACAACGATAAGGTAGTACATGTCGCACTGTCTACACCAATTCACTCAGATAATATTGGGCACACTTACCTAAATTTAGGTCGTAGAATAAAGGAACACATCCTCAAGTGGCTAGGCAGTAGAATGGGATCTGTGATGATGGAATCAACTGAGTCGGAAAACCGAGCTACATTGGTAGTCAATAGGTACCTACTCACCACTGGGCAATGTGGAGGAGTCGTTCACAGTCCTAATACGCAATCAACAGTCCCACATTTCTAGTCAACTGGAGACCATCGTTATCGATAGCGAATGCCACTGCTGTGCATTCAAAAACAGTTGACTGCAGCTCTAAGCCTACTTTGGAACTGCGAGCGCCTTGACATGTACGATCGTTTCTCATTTTGTTTTGGTTTATCTATCAAACCTACATATTTGGGACTGATAAGAATACAAGGAATGACGACGTCATGTCACAAACTATCTTATGAGTTTGTGGAATCAAATTGCTCCATTACGGATTGAAAATCTATGCCATATACACGATATCTTACACAGATTTAATAGACGTAATTAACGTGTTCTGCTGTATTTTCGTAATTACCGTTAATACGTTGGTTATGAGGTGAAGCACAATCATTTGTATTAAAGGAAAACCCAAAGAAAACATTAGACAACTTGTTTCCAGTCCTTTTAAACCGCTTGCGATGCACTAAGTGACTGGAGTGCTAGGACTGAGGATGTTCCTTCTGTTTGTGCATAAGTTTGCCAGTAGGATCTATTCACAGTTTCGTATCTCCGTTTGTGGCATCAAATCGTAGGGATGCAGGAAGTTATGCGTGACTAAGAAACACCAAAGACGTATCAAGGTCTGCAGTGGTTATGTTGATTTTCGCTGTGGATTGGATCAATTTTTCATTTGCGATCTGGTCTGGGCTACGACAAATCAGGGCTCATCCTCAGAGTGTGCTTTTGATATACTAATATAAGTCCATTAATTTTGGAGATATTCTAGCCTGGCAGCAACGTGTACAAAAAAATACATCGGTTGCAGCGAATATTAACGCTGAAATCTAATGTGCACGATTGTGCAAAACATGCCATCCAAGCTAGGGAATCTACAAAGGAGTGCCTGAACATGAATGCAAACAAAGTATTTGGGAAGCAATCTATAATGCTGGTTGTTGAACTAATAAACAGACTGTCAAATATTTCCTTCAAATGCTGTAGTTGCATTAAAACGCAACACATACATCTTACTAGGGCGGTAAAAGTGCGAAATAATCGCCTTATTGTAAGCTGAGGCCTAGTGTGAAAAGTATAACCAAGTGTAACAATTTTGCAATATAATGTTGGCTCTTCTACAGAGCTGACCGGAAATCGCGGAAAGTTATCTTACAATAGCTAATGTCACTACTAGAGAACAAAGCGGAGCCAGTGTCCGGATACGAGGTTGCTCGCGGGCGTACCGCGGAGCACGTGGGCTGTCTGCGGCATGTGAAGCCCATCAGCACGGTTATGAAACGACCTTCGACCCTTCCGCCAAATATGGAAATCAGATGCGAATCGCTTGGTCAGCAAATACATGCCGGCGTCAAAGGCGGCGATTCCATCTGCCGAATATGGTAAATCCGTGGGACGGAATGCACTCATATTGGCTGAGAACCAGACTCCGAAGCGTGGGTGGTCTGAACTTCAAAAATTAGTAAGTTTCATTCACTAATAACTAGAGTCGACCTATCTCGGAATATGCTTGGGACCGACTGGGATTTCATGATTTCTGAAGGTTTTGAATACAAATCGGTTTTGGTAAGGTTTTACTGTGGCAACTTTTCGCCCTTGACACGAGAGCTTCTTCATGCCAGGTGAATCCACAGTTGACCTATCCTGTAGAGTATTCCCTGTCTACCGGTCCTTGGTATTTTGTATTTCTACAGGGTGGATGGGCGCGTGGCCGAGCGGACAGCTCGTCATAGTCTCATGGGTGAACAAAGTAGCAGTACGACAGTGGCGACGGCGAAACCAAAAGAATCCAATGATGACAATCCGTTTTGACATATTTCATGCTATGTTGCTGCAACAGCAAGCGCAGTTTGAGAAAGCACGGACCAAGTTGATCGAAACTCTGACCAAGAATTTGTCACTACATCAGGCTAGGTAACAGGAGTAAGTGAAACTGGCTCCCAACAGAAACTTCTACCAGCAAGGTTGTGAATTCTGTTACGATGCCGATGCCGGTATAGACTTTGAATCCTGGTTCCATGAATACGAAGACCTGTTTCGCGTTGATTTAGCCGGTGTCTCAGAGGACAATAGAGTTCGCCTCACGGTGCGGAAATTGGACGCGGTCGAGTATGAAACGTGCATGAATTTTAGCTTCCAGAATAGGAGCACTAATTTAACATGTGATGAGGTGGTTGCTACTTTGTCGCAGATATTTGGAGAGCAGTCGGCACTATTCAATATCCTACACAAGTGCCCGACAATGACAAAACAAGACGGTGAGGACTGAGTTAGTTACTCGAGTCGCGTGAATCGTGAGTGTGAACGGCCGCTGTTCCACTAAATGATAGGTGCTCATTACAAGTGCCTTAATTATGTGTATGGTCTTCAAGCGCCCAAAGGTGCTGATGTCCAAACAGGAGTACTAAACCGATTTGGAAACAAATCCTGAGGTCACGCTGCAGGCAGCGACGAACGAATGCCAAAGTTTGATGAACATGAAACATGATGCTGCTATGATGCAACAGTCATTCACCGCAAGTAGCCACGATATCACTTGCAGGGTAAGTCGAAATCCTCAGAAAGAGGTGGTTCATGTGAGTTCATCACATTCGAACCCCCTTTCTGCTAGTTGACTTTGCAAGAAATGGCACTTGGTTCGAAACTGTCAGTTCCGGAATCATATTTGCAGTCGTTGTGGTAAGCGAGCACACAGAGAATCGTGTTGTCATGCGAAGCGACTAACAGTGGGCGGAAAACGGTGTCGACTCCCGTTGAGTTCCCGATGTCACGACGAGACCAAAATTGTGACGGCTACTTTCAAGGATGACTGTGCCAGTAGGCTTAAGTTTACACTGTAGAAGATCAATGATAAAGACGTTAAGCAGCGACTGTATATTGCGAGAGACATCACTGTGATTTGTCGTGACACATGATGTATGCTAAGTGGACCACTGTTTTTCCACACAGACCACGCAGCACGAAGCGCATCCTGGGGTATCTTAAAATTACTCGGAGGGTTGCATTGTCGGGTTTGTTTCCGCGATCAGCACATTCCTACAACCTGTTTTGTGGCAGATCATCCAGGATCGCATTTGCTGTGTCTCAATTAGAATGGGGAAATTTAACTTACTTGACCAGTCAACTAAGAGTATATGCCAGAAATTACAAGTCGAGAAACCCGCACAGACGAAGAATATGAACCTCGAACTATACAATCAAATTGCAGAACTGTAGCGACGCCACGGAAGTTGGTTTCAACTCAGTATTGGATGCTACCGGATAGCCAGAGTGGAGCTGAACCTCAAACCAGACGTCAGACCAGTTTTTAGATCTAAACGTCCAGTTCTGTACGCAACCCAATCACTATTGAAGTCTGAGTTAAATAGTCTGCAGTCGGAAGGCAACATCGAGCGCGTACATAAATCAGAATGGGCGACTCCTATCGTTGTGATGAAGAAAGAAAATGGCAAGGTACCTATTTGTGTAGACCTTTCAACCGGCTTAATTCCATGTTGGTGAATCACAAGTATCCTTTGCCTAGACCTGAAGAGTAGTTCACCAAGCTTGACGGGGGTAAATGGTTTGCGATCTAGCTGATGCTTAACTACAAGTTCCAGTAGCCAAGAACTGCAGAACACTACTGACGGTTAACACGAATGTTGGACTTTTGCAGTACAATCAGTTGCCATTCGAAGTGAAAACCGCTCCCGCCATTTTCAACAAATCATGGATACGCTGCTGAACGATATCCCTGGGGCCGCAGCAAATTTGGATGGCGCATTGATTATGGGGTCTGACCAACAAAATTTGCTGACCATATTAGAGAAAGTGCTTTCACGTTTAGCAGAAACTGGCTTCAGGTTACGAGTGAAAAATGCAATTTCCTAATGGATGGTGTCAAGTTTCTTGGGTGCATCATTGACAGCGTGTCCGGCGTTCGGATCCCGCTATTATAGAAACCGATAAGCTGATGATACGACCAAAAGATGTTGCCCAACTTCCTTGCTTCCTCGGTCTTGTAACCTAGTATAGTGCTTTTCTGCCAAGTCTACATCGGACAAGAGGTCCTCTGAAGGAGTCATTGATGAAAAGGAATGCACTGTGATGGACAAAGACATGCCAATAATCCTTCGATTGTGTTAAGGCAGCGCTTAGTGCTGATTTACTCTATACTCACCTCAACCCAAACATGGAGCTTTTTGTTGCAACGAATGCCTCCAAATCTGGGATAGGTGCTGCTATTTCCCACGTGTTTCCAGGTGGAGAATGTTATAAGACACGGACACGATCAAAAAGTCACGATGGCGGCGGGCGGAAAACAGGCGTTTATTCAGTATAGGGTAGCCTATTTAAAAGAAATAAACACTGTTAATCTTCGAGCCTTCTCAGTGGGTCTTCTGTTTTTCGGTTCACCTCATTGGTCGCGTTCCCCTTTTATTTCATTGGGCTATGCTATTCCTCTTCGGTCGCTGTCTTCCTGTCTCGCGCAATGATCACATCTTTCGTGCGTGGCATCTGATTGGCCGTATTTCTTTGGACCGCTCATATTCGGCTTTGCACTCTGAAACTTGCCGTTAATAGCGATTTTCGAGTTGCCAGTGCGCCCTCTATGTTCTATTGTCCAATCCGGTTTGTCGGTTTCTGGATACGTGTGCCTCTCGTGATTCGCTGTCCAGCCATCGCTGTGTCTCCCGGTGGGTTCACGCGTTCTCTCGATCGAACTGATCTGCTGACTCCGGTAACCTGCGCTTAGGTGGTAAGGTCGAGCATACTGGACCGGTTTCCTAAACCCCGTTACATCCTTTTCCTTTTGTTTTGTTAGGATTGCGCCGCAGTATGTCCCATACTGCTTTCCGCTGCGTGTGAGTTTCCTTCCTTCTGCAGGGGTGACGCGTATCTGTCTTGGCTGCTGTTGTCCGTTTTCCATCTGGGTAACACGCGTACAACCTGCTTTCCGGACCTGTACTCGGTTCCGCTTAATTGTAGTGTCCCCAACCTTCACTTCGTAGCTTCTCTCTCCCTTGCGGCTCTGAATAACTCCCTTCCTCCAGTGTCCCTCTGATCCTGGTACTGGTTGCACCCACACTTCTTCTCCCAATGCTAGAGGTTGGAGATTTCTCGCCCCGCGATCGTAGTATCTCTTTTGCCTAAGCATTCTGTTTCGTAACCGCTCGTGTATCGAGGTCGTTGGTGATACTTCAGGTGTTAGCAGATTTGACGCAGTTGGTATCAACGTTCTTGTCCTCCGGCTGAAGAGTCGCTGCACCGGACTTGCCCCAATTTCTGTTGATGGCGTGTTTCTGCGTTCCAGCAACATAATATAAGGGTCCTCCTGAGTCTCCTTAGCTTTGGTGAGCACCTTCTTTGCTTCTTTTACCGCCGACTCGGCTTTTCCATTTGATTGGCTGTGATATGGGCTAGTAAGCCGGTGATGGAAATCCCACTTTCTGCTGAACTCTCGGAACTCTGCGCTAACGAACTGCGGCCCGTTGTCCGAGACTACTACCTCCGGTATTCCGTGACGAGCAAATTGACATCGTAGCTTATTCACCACTGCGTCTGTACTGGTCGTAGCTAGAGCATCGATTTCAAAGTAGTCACTGAAATAATCAACCAACACTAAGTAACTTTTTCCATCGTGGATGAAGATGTCTACTGCAACCATCTGCCAAGGCCTGTCCGGAACGTCACGGAGCATCATCGGTTCTTTTGACTGACGTACGTCGTGTGTTCGGCATGCCAGACAATTTGAGACGTAATCTCGTATTTGGCTGGTCATTCCCGGCCAAAACATTAGCTCTCGCGCTCTGGCCACACAATTGTTGACTCCCAAATGTGCATAGTGGACAAGCTCTGTCATCGCGCGCTGCAACGCTTTGGGGATTAGTATCCTATTGCCTTTGAATATCAACCCGTCTTGGACAATGAGTTCATCACGAAAATGGAAAAACGGGGTCAGCACTCCTGGTAGATCTTTCTTGTTCTTGGGCCAGCCACTTAGTATTGTCTGCCTCAGTAGCTTGCATAACTCATCTTCCTCTGTGCACTGCTGGAGCTGTTTCAATCGTTCCTCGGTAACAGCTACTAGTTGTGCTGCATGAACGAAATCTGAATCTTCGTCTTCCTCTGGTGTGTCTGACAGATATGCCCTGGATAACGTGTCTGCGATATGCATTTCGGGACCAGGTCGATACACAATCTCTAGGTCGTACTTTTGAAGGCGAATAAGCATTCTCTGTAAGCGGCGGGGAACAACATGTAGCGGCTTGTTGGCGATGGAAACCAACGGTTTGTGATCTGTAAACACTGTAGTCTTCCGGCCAAATGTATAGTCATTAAAACGTTCGACGGCGTAAACAACTGCAAGCATCTCTTTTTCTATCTGGGCGTAACGACGCTCGGTCTCTGTCAACGTCCTACTGCGAAAATCGATGGGTTTCCCATTCTGCATGAGTACGGCCCCGATACCAAATTGACTGCTGTCACATTGAATCTCGAGGGAGAGTTGCGGATTATAGTAGGCGAGAACAGGTGCGTTAGTGATGAGTTCCTTGATTGCCTGGAAGGCCTCTTCTTGTTCTGCACCCCAGTGCCAGCTTTCGCCCTTATGAGTCAACTTCCTGATCGGTGTCATAACATCAGCTAACTTGGGCAGGAACCGGCTCAGATAATTGATCATCCCATTTAGCCTGCCAACCGCTTTCACATCTGTGGGGGACGGCATATCTCTTATAGCTCTTACTTTCTCAGGGTCTGGTTTTAGCCCTTCCGCGCTTAACACATGCCCATGAAATATAACCTCTGTACTGCGTAGTTCGATCTTTTCACGTTTCAGTTTGATGTTTCTTTCAACACAACGTTGTAAAAAGCTACGAAGGTTCTGATCGTGCTCTTCACGAGTAGCGCCAAAAACCAACACATCGTCCGCTACGCAAAATACTCCCTGTAGATCGTCCAACGCTTGCATTAGTCGCTTCTGGAAGATTTCGCTAGACACTTTCAGTCCAAACGGTAAACGAAGCCAACGGTACCGCCCGAATGGTGTTCCGAAAGTTGTCATGTAGCTTGACTCATCATCTAGTGATACGTGCCAGAACGCAGAGGCGAGGTCGACTTTCGTGAACACTTTAGAATTGCATAACACCGGCAGCATGTCGTCTAGTGTCGGTAACGTAAAATACTCTCTTTTGAGTGCGGCATTAAGCGGTTTCGGATCAATGCATATACGCAGCTCGCCTGACTTTTTTGTAATAATCGCCACCTGGCTGACCCAATCAGTCGGTTCGTCAACTTTAGCTATCACTCCCAGACTACAGAGACGTTGCAACTCACTCAAGAATTTTTCGCGCAAAGCAATTGGCACCTTCCTAGCTGGTAACGCCACCGGTGTTGCTAGCTCGTTTAACGATAAGTGAGCGGGTCCCTCGAACATCCCTACTCCGCCATCAAACACACTCGAGTACTTATCAAAAATATCTGCCTCGATGTCACACGCATGAACAAAACGTTCGTGGTTAAAAGAAACAAAACCAAAACGCTGGATAGAATCAATGCCCAGAATGGGCATAAGGTCTTCCGAAACAATCAGGAACTCCAGCGGGTGCTCTGTTCCTTCCTTTGGATTGACCGTCTCCAAAATGACGATGCCCTTCGGTTGTAGTCTTGAGCCGTTCCACATTTTGAGACACTTTTGAGTTTCTTCACATCGCACCCCCTTGCAGTATTTTTCAGGCAAGATGTTAACCGCAGCCCCGGAGTCTAGCTGAAAACGTACCGGTTGTCCTCGAACCAAAAGTGTTGCAAACACACACTTGCTTTTCGCCCGGCCATCCATGTTGTTTATCAACAATTCTTGTTCCCGTTCTCGGGCATCGTCGGCAACCGAACTCACTCTGTATGATCTACAGCAACGAGCAAAGTGACCTTTCTTGGAGCACTTCATGCACGTCCGACCCCACGCTGGACAACTCTCCTTCTTCTTTTGGTGCCTGCGGCCGCAAAACTGGCAATCAGTTACCTGTTCATCGGGTGATCTCGGGATACGTCCCTCGGTTCGGGATACTGCAAACAACTCCGTATTCTTTTCGGCGCGCAGATGTTCGACTTGCTGATCTGTTCTGGCCTCACTGAGGCAGATGTCGACACACTGTTCCAGTGACAAGTTCCTTTGTCGCAGAAACCGGCGTGTGAATTCATCGTTCCTTATCCCAATAACGATGCGATCCCGTATCAGTGACTCCTTCATGCATTCACAGAAATTGCAAGTTCGTGCCAGGAGCTTCAGTTCTGTGATGTATCTCTCGAACGACTCCCCCGGTAAACGATCGCGTCCAAAAAACAGATATCTTTGGTAGGTCTCGTTCACACGCGCTTCGCAGAACTCGCCAAATGTCCGCATCACTTCGGAAAGATCCGCCTTCTGGTCGCCAAACTTCAGTGTTTCAAGAACCCTCCTTGCATCGTCACCAATAGCGTGCCTAAACATTGCGAGTTGGTAGTTCATCGGCTGGGCGTCCAGCTGAGTCAGTGTTGCGAAATCCGCCCACCTGCTCTTCCAAATCCGCCAACTGTCTGGTAGAGAACTCTCAGTCATCTGCAAAGGGGATGGAAACGGAATCGCCGGTTGACCTCCAACTGCAAGCTGCATCTTGGGCATCGGTTTCTTCTTCTCCTCTGTCACCATGTTATAAGACACGGACACGATCAAAAAGTCACGATGGCGGCGGGCGGAAAACAGGCGTTTATTCAGTATAGGGTAGCCTATTTAAAAGAAATAAACACTGTTAATCTTCGAGCCTTCTCAGTGGGTCTTCTGTTTTTCGGTTCACCTCATTGGTCGCGTTCCCCTTTTATTTCATTGGGCTATGCTATTCCTCTTCGGTCGCTGTCTTCCTGTCTCGCGCAATGATCACATCTTTCGTGCGTGGCATCTGATTGGCCGTATTTCTTTGGACCGCTCATATTCGGCTTTGCACTCTGAAACTTGCCGTTAATAGCGATTTTCGAGTTGCCAGTGCGCCCTCTATGTTCTATTGTCCAATCCGGTTTGTCGGTTTCTGGATACGTGTGCCTCTCGTGATTCGCTGTCCAGCCATCGCTGTGTCTCCCGGTGGGTTCACGACTTCTCTCGATCGAACTGATCTGCTGACTCCGGTAAAATGCGCTTAGGTGGTAAGGTCGAGCATACTGGACCGGTTTCCTAAACCCCGTTACAGAGAAGAGAAGACCAATGCTCACGCAGCACGGTCGCTGACAGTGGCGGAGAAAAATTACAGCCAGCTTGAGAAGGAAACGCTGGCGATTGTTTTTGCAGTGAACCGGTTTCGAAAGATGCTGTATGGTGGACATGTCAAACTGATCACGAACCACAAATCTTTACTCTCGATGTATAGTTTTCTGTATTTCTGTTTTCACAGCAAGTCGGATACAGGGATGGCTTACGATTTTAGTATACAATACCGATCTACGCAACAACGCAGCGATGCTGACCCTCTATCTCGCTTCATCAGTTCCCACTTGAAGGAAAACAATGACTGCATGATCGCACCTGTCAAATTCGAGTCGGAAGTTCAGCGGATCCTGGTTGACAGCGTAAGGGAGTTGCTAGTAGGTTCGGACACAATTTGTGCGGTGACGGCTCAAGACAAAATCTTATTGAAATTGATAGGGTTTGTGCAGTCTAGTTGGCCTAATGTCATACTTTCGACTGTTACGACCTTTCCTCATTCGGCGCGGATCGCTTTCGGACTTTGACAATTGTCCAATATTTGGAGACCGAGTCGTGGTGCCAAGGAAATTGTGGAAGCGCACCTTACAGCAGTTTCATCCAGGATATCGGGGAACCAGCGGAATGAAGGCGCCGGAGCGAAGCTTTTGTGTTTTGGGTTCAAAGGGATTTAGAAATCGGACAGCTTTGTCAGCGTTGTGAATCTTTTCGGCAAGCAGCAAAGGCCACTCCAAACTGTTCGCGGCAACTTTGTCCTGAGTCGGAGAAGCCCTGGCAGAGAGTCCACTTGCGTTATGCGGGAGTAATCCATGGTCAATCTTACCTGACTTTGCTTGATTCCTACACAAAGTGGCTAGACGTAATTCCGATGCAAAATTTCACCGCCGGCTCACGCATTTAGCTGAACAAACTGTTCCAGTATTTTGGCACACCGGAAATACTGGTTACGAACAACGGAGCACAGTTCACTTTAAGGCTGTCCCGAGGATTTTGCATGCATATCGGAATCCAGAACAGATTTTCGCCGCCGTTCTAACCACAATCGCATGGGAAGGTCGAACATGCTGTTTGGAAAGTGGAAGTAAAATGGGTTTCATGAGAAGCAAATCGGCCATTTGTGAGGGTGTATGGAATCACGCCGAATCCAAACACACGGGAGAGCGAATCTTCTGCTGAAAATTTATTTAGACAAAAAGTGGAGCGATATTTGATAGCCTGATCCCCAGGAAGGTTGCAAAACGCAAGGGACAAACGAGAGAGGAGCAGGTCTCGTAGGTTCAAGCTCGGCAAGTTGGTGTACGCTTGAAATTTCCAGACCCCGGGAGATGGTCTAGTGGAAAAGTTATTGGTAAGAAGGGTGAAGTTAATTATGAGAAAATGGTCGGCAAGGACAAGTGGACCAGGCACATCCATCACCCGCGACCGCAGCATGGAACGCTGAAGGACCTCAAGAACCAGCAGTACTACAGTGAGACAAACTACTAGATACCTTCGGTTTGGAAAACGGAACTGATCGCTAAGGCAGAACACATGCAGTCGCACAAGCGGCACGCGACCCATCCTGCAGGCCAAGTTGAAGGAGATGGACACCGCGATGGCTGCAAGTGGATCCCAGGGTAAAAAGCTACGACCAAGCCTAAGTGCTAAAAATGGGTAGCAGCAATCAATTAGAAGGAGGGGGTGATAGATTGGTAAGCGGAGCCAATGTCCAGATACGAGGTTGTGCGCGGGCTTAGCACGGAGCACGTAAGCTGTCTTCTGCACGTGAGGCTCATCAGCACGGGGGTGAAACGTCCTTCGACCGTTCCGCCAAATACGGGAATCGGATGCGAATCGATTGGCCAGTAAATACAAGCCCGCGTCAAAGGCGGCGAACCCAGCTGCCAAATATGGTAAATCCATGGGACGGAATGCACTCACATTAGCTGAGAACCAGACTCCGAATGGTGGGTGGCCTGGGCTTCCAAAATTATTCTGTTTCATTCACTAATAAGTAGAGTTGACCTATCCTGTGGAGTATTCCCTGTCTACCAATCCCTGTTCTTTGGTATTCCTTCTGGCGGTTGGACGCGTGGCTGAGCAAGTAGACGGTCGTATTCTCACAAGTGAAGTAGCTCAGCAGTAAACCATTCAGTGTATGCGTTGTGTCGATCGACTGCATGATTGATCTCAAGAAATGAGTTCTAAGATTTCTTTCATCGGTGCTATAGTCCAAACAACGCTGCCGTAGACAGCTGTACTGTGCTCAAAATATTCATATATCACGAAACACAGGTGCACCTCTGTAACTTTGGTGTGTACAAATTCAGATGTAGCTCCCACATTTTCATTTGAATAATGTGTTAACAAGTGTTCTAGCGGTCTTGTCACCATTTCCGCATGTGCTCAGAACCGTAAAACGAATTTCAATGAGGCCGAGTCCGTGAGAAACATTCAAATTCCTGATTTAAATGGCAATCAAATACATTGTGTGTAGCTGTTCTTCAAACCCATTTGTGTAACTTGTTGTTTTTATCCCCTCTTTTCCTTTTTTAACTCTCTCTTGTCACTAGGCTGCAGAAGTTGATAACGCAGTACTCCACGTCCTTCTGCACAAATCATGGTTGGTTTGACAGAATGGAATCACCACCAGTTTAATCCGTTGCATGACTGTTTCCCCTAGGCTTTAGTGTGCATATTTCACTGATTTTATTTTTATCGCTCGAAGGTGATGTATGCCATGCGCACAAAACAATCGAAGGTTGAAGTCCACTATATCGTGTTGACAGCGAGTCATTACGTTGCTCATGCCACTGTCCGAGATTCGCCACCAACCACATTTGCTTGAACAGTCATCAACTAAGGACTCATTCATGAACAGATAAGCTTGGGAATTGACCTTTTTGGATGAAAAGAAACGTTAAGTAATATACCGATGTGGCCAGAAGAGAGGTAGCGACATTTTGGTCAAATGTACTTTTGCACTTATCGGAGGGGTTTTGATGTAGAGGGCTATTTGATTTGGATTCTGAGGTGAAAAGATCTCCTTCAATGACATCACAACTCCATTACACATGATACATCAGTATTTCCGCCCTGACAGTTTCTAAATGCTGTGCCGCACCTAGCCAATATTAGTGGATGTGGTGCCAGTCAGGGCCAACTGGAGCCGCTTCAAGTTCCGTAACTTGCATGGCCGTGGCGGATAAGACGCGCAGTCAGCTCACAAGAAAAGAAGGCCCGCGGCTGTCCCCATGGCCTAGGGGTCTAAGCTGCTGATTAGCGGTTCAAACTGCTTATCCTCAACGGTTCGTTGTCGCAAACCAAAAAGCACCTTACAAAATACCTTGCTCCGTTTTTATCAAGCATTTTTCGGAGCCATCGAGCGCAACTTCGCTTACTTCAACTTCCTCTCAAAACCGGACACGCTAGCAAGCCGTCGTTGATCATGGAGACTACAGGATGAACATTCGGTCCCCGGTTGTTCACCAGTGTACACTGCGTTTGGATACCACGTGAGCGACCATGTGTGTGGGTGCTAACTAAGTCGAGATTGTTCTCATCAATCCACACCGGTGGCCTTACTTCCACCTCGTAATTCATGAGCTGCTGAACAAATCACCTGCGTCGCTTTTTTCTCCAGCGTATTCACGTACTCCGGAGTGGTGTGCAGCTTTTCCACTCTTATCAGTCTACCTTCCAAGTATTGTGAGATAATGCTGATACTTACTGCAATTTCGAAGGCCAGCTTCAACCACAAACGAAGGAGTTCAAAGGTTATGGCAGGCTCTGCAGACACTCACTCCACAAGAGAATCGACGTGGCATTCTCCAGATGCTCTGCGACTGACGCACGCATGTTTCCCCATCGGTTCTGTCGATTCACACACCCGTATCCAGGTGCAACAAGTTTCTACGTTCACTTTCAATATGCAAGCGACCTGCTCCCACTTATTGTGCATTGGAACATTGTATGTAATGGGAACATAAGCTCGAGCTTTACATGACCCATAGGGTAAAATATGTTAGGGTCGGGTCTGATGAAACGCCAAGCAACCTTATAGCAGGTTGGACTCGCGTGTTAGTCGCATCTACATCGGGCTTGTGTGGCATTTAGACAGAATGCACGTCGGCTCGAAGAGTGACGTCTCACCACGCCCTCCGAAAAGGCTATGGAATGAAATTAGGGTGAAGAGAAAAAAGAAGAGGAACTCCATCAAATAGAAGGTAGTTGTCTCAGGGAATATTGCGGCGTGGCTCGGCCAGATAACAATCCAGGCGGGTCTCTTAAAATCCGCCACATTAGGTGGCGAGACTAAATCATCAGGCAGAGACTTCCACGGTCGGGAGATTCTCAAAGGGAAGAAGTGTCGTCTGCAGTTCAGCCGAATGTGTTGATGTGTGAGTCTCAGTGGGTGGCCATGTAGGTGAGAGCACAATTGGTGCAGTGTGAGTGGGCAGCGGCAAGGATGTTCAGGGTTGGATGAGATCATAAATACAAGGGTCAGATAACCCCGGAGACGTCGGCACTTAAGCGAGTAAAGGCCCAGGTAGTGAGGTCGTTGTGGATAATCTACGTATTTGAAACCTCGGACCAGTTTGGTTGCTTGACCTTATCGGGCTTCGATTATACGTTGGCCATTCAGCAATCAGGGGCTCCAAGCCTGCATAGCAAACTCCAAGTTTGGTCGGAGAAAAGCATTGAGGAGGAGGCAGAAATTGCTAGGATCAATTTGACCGAAAGCTCGTTTCAGCAATCCAACCATAGGGTAAGCAAGAGAAGTTGCTTTCCCGCAGGAAGCGGATACGTCTGAATAATCATATCCAACTCCCTCTCGGTTGACGAGTTCTGGAGGATAGACGCTCAGAGGAAATATATCGGGGAAATAGCGGAAGAGCGGGTAGAAAGGACGCGACATTTCGAAGCATAAATTGGAAGGCCATTATCTATTAACTACTAATGTATACAGTCGAGGTCCGTCTGAAGTGCGTGGAAATCGTCCGGAACGTTACTTGTGCGCCACAGCGTCTCCACATCAGCATATGGCAGCAGCGAAGACTCTACTTGCGGCGTGACAACATCAATGAAGGTTAGGAAGAGGTCCCGTCCGAGAACCGACCCCTGTAGAACTCCGCTCGTGGCAAGGATGCTGGGGGACAGTGCTGCGTCGACGCGTACTTGGACGGTATGGTTTTGGAGGTAGTTCCGGATCCAGTCCATCAAAGCCCCTGAAACCCCGTAAGACTACTTTCTGTAGTAGAATACTGTGGTCGACACTGTCGAATGCTTTGTCAAAATCCAAGAATACGACACATGTTTCTGGGTCAGAGTCTGCAGCAGTCGTCCAGCTATCGCTTAGAAGTAGTAGATTACTCAGGCACGCCCGTTGCCGCCAGTAGCCTGCCGGCAGTCTGAGAGAACTTTCTGGACTCCATGTGGTCCAGTAAACTGTCTGCAATGATTGATTCCAACACTTTGGAGATCGTAGAGAGGAGAGTTATCGTTTGGTAATTGGCCGGAATTTTGCGAGTACCATCTTTGTAGATTGGTGTAATAGTGCCGCATTCCCAATCACTGGGAATTTTGCCTTGCGAGGGGTAGTGGGTGAACAGGTCCGCTAGGAGTAAAGCTAGAGCTGCAGCTCACGCTCGTAAGAGTGTTGGGTGGAAACCATCAGTACAAGGAGAGGCCGTCAGCCGTAGGGATTTGAGTTTAGCCAGGACCCGGCGTGGACTGAACAGTCGTCATGGAAGTTGAGGGTGAGACCGAAGAAGGTACTATCGTTGTACGCATTGATGGAACAGAGGATGTGGTTGCGTACTGCTGGCACAGAAATTCTGCTGCCTCGTTCGCTGAATTGTGAGCCCTGTGGTGGTCGCCAGCATGGTGACACTATGCTTCACTTGTCGAAGACTGTTGACGTGACTATACAAGTCTTTGGGATTTGGTGAAAAGTTGCGCATAAGCTGACACTGATGCTCACTATTGTCTTCGCGTAGAAGGTGAACGCATTGGTTACGGATAAAGCGGTAATATTTGCATTGAATAGGCGTTGGAAAAGAGCGATAGTTTCTCCATGCCGTGTCTCTGGAGGCAATCCACTTCCGTGTACCACTCCGGATGTGTAATGGGTGTCTCTTCCCTAAGCAAAACGTGCTGGCAGGTCGTGCTAATGGAGCTGAGTTCACCTAGATTAAGGCAAATTGTTGATCACACGCTGTTGGCACTCGATTGGCACTCGGGTGACCAGCTCTTAGCCGAAATGACAAACTTCAACATTCTGTTATCAGTCCAGCGTTTGGCATTAGTTGACGTCTCCTTCCTCGAAGGCTTGCAGTATTATGTACTACCGTATTGCGTGCTTGCACTCCTTCCGTTCATTGTGCTTCCATCATGCAGCCTTAGGTACCTCTCTTCTGTCGAGTAAGCATAACTCCTGTGTTCTGTGCAAAGCCTCTCCTAACCTCTCCATCCTAAACGTTCATTTATCCATTACTCGCTCCTTGCTAGATGCTCAGCTGTTACTTACTCGTCTGTGACACCCAAATAACTGTAGTTCAGTTCTCTCACTGGCTTCGCCTGGCTCAGGCTTCCTTAGTTATATTCCATTAGCACCATAGCATGATTTCATTATCTGCGTGTCGCCGCCTCTTGTCCTCTAATGTTCTGAACTATTTAACAAACATATTGTATGCTTGCGTTTCTCCCGTTCGCTGTCCTTTCTACATGAAGCATTCCTTAGCTTTCTTCTGTAGAGCAAACATAACTCATGTGGTCTGCGCACAGCCGCTCCTTAGCCTCTCATTTCTAAACGTTCATTCATTCGTTGCTCGCTGCAACGTTTGTGACACCTGCTCATGTAGGAGTCCAGATCCTGCACTGGCATTTTCCGGCTCAGTCTACCTTAGCACTATTCTCTTAGCACCCTAACAGGACTTCAGTATATGCGCGCCTCTGCTTCACATGCTGCGATCTCCTCAGTAAACTTAATGTATGCATGCATTCTGCCTGTTTGATGTCCTTTCTTCATGTAAACTTTTAGCTTTCCCTTAGCATTCCTTCCTAAACCACCAGGTGAGCGCATAGACGCTCCTTAGCCTCTAGATTCTAGACGTTCTCATATCCCTTACTCGTTGTAAAATCTGCAACTTTTCCACCTGCAAGCGTCTAGTTCTCGGACTAGCTTTCCTTGATCCAATACAAAGTAGTATTATCCCAGCACTCTAGCATGAATTGTGTACCTACGCGTCGTCGCGCTTCTGCCTTATATGATATAACTCCCTCAGGAAGCTTAATGTATGCTTGCATTCTTCCCGTCTGCTGTCCTTGCTTCATTCAAACTTTTTCATCTCTCTTCTGGCGATCTTCCTTGTCACATCAGGTCAGCGCACAGCCGCTCCTTGCTAGATGCTCCGCTGTCACCCAGTCGTTTGCAACACCTAATTAATTGTAGTTCAGCCCTCTCACTGGCTCCTCCCGTTTCAGCCTTCCTTAGTTATATTCCATTAGCACCCCAGCATGATTTCATTATCTGCGCGTTGCTACTTCTTAGCCTCTAATGCTCTGATGGTTTTAACAACCTCATTGTATGCTTGCGCTTCTCCCGTTCGCTGTTCTTCCAGTATGAAACCGCTCTTAGCTTGCTTCTGTCGTTCAAGCATAATCTATGTATTCAGCGCAAACTACTAGTTTGCCTCACATTTCTAGATGTTCAATTATCCCTTACTCGCTGCAATTTCTTAGACTTTTTTTGCCTGCAATCCTCCAGCTCTCGGGCTAGCATTCCCTGGCTCTAACCAGTTTAGTACTATTATCTTATCATCCTAGCATGACTTGATTTGCTTCGCGCTGCTGCGGTTAGGACTCATGCTCTGATATCCTCGGTAACCTTGATTTATGATGCTATTCCGGCCATTCGCTGCCACTTCGTCAATTAAACTTTCTTGGCTTTTTAGTTCATCGATTCGCTCATTTGGTCAGCAGACAGACGCTCGTTAGCTTCTCATTTCTAGATGTTCAATTATCACTTACTCGCTGCCATGTCTGCGACACTTAGTAATGTATGAGTCCAAAATACTCACTGGCTTTTCAGGATCAGCATACCCTAGTACCATTCCCTTAGCAATCTAGAATGACTCGTTTCTTTGCGTGACGCTGCGTATACATTTGTTCCGCACGTTTGCTTTCCTTTAATTGAGCTTTATTACATTACTTTTATCGATCAATCCTTTCTCACCTAGTCAGTACATCAGCTCCTTAACCACTCCTTTGTAGGTGTTCTGTTTCCGTCTCGCAGCAAAGGTTTCGACACTTGCTCATGTAGGAGGTTAGCTCGCTCAGTGACTTTTCCCAGCTCAGTCGGCCGTAGCACTATTCACTTAATACTCTCATATCGTCTTTCTGTCTAGATCCCCCCGGAACATTTTTACTCCGCGCTTGAGTCCTATCTTTCCGCTACTTTACCACCAATTTAGCTTTGAAGCTTTCTCGTCGCAAGCTGTTTATATCTCTACTTAGTTATCCTGTGCTCCCTATCGAAGTACCCTGGCTATCAGCTGTTCATCCAACATTAAATCGCCACCTGTCTTTGAACTGCTTTCCGTCTTCCTACGCAGTAGTTGCATCATAGTAAACCAATACCGCGTGGTTTGCTTAATGGCGCAACGCTCTGTATTCCATGTAGATGGTGGCAATCTAACCATACGTCCATTGCTTTTCGTGGAACGTTCAAAAGACGCTTTCAGCACAATCATTTTTGCCAATTGTACAGCATTTTGTCTCCACTCTAAATGTTACAACATAGGACTTTGACAATGTTTATTGCCAAGCCTGTTCTTTGTGGTCTTGAATGGCCATCACTTTCCCTTTTATCCGAGATCCGGAACTTCTTGGGGATCTGGGATTGGACTGAGCAACAGCGTTTTCGTCCGGGACAGAACAGAATAACCCCCTAGGACCTACAAAGAACATGGTTGTACACCAAATGGATACAACTGCACTCACTACCACCACCGTTGTCCCGTATTGATAGCTGGACACGATGCCTTTACACTCCTGAAAAGTATACATAACCTGAAAAATCCAGACATAAGAAGCTGACGTTTCGCTCAACTGGGCACTCACAAAGAAGGCTCTTCCTGAATCTCCCATCCTCGATTGATGTCAGCGATTATGGCGGCCCTGACCAGAATATCTTGTCAACTAACAGAGGAAATTGGAAGTTATTTGACTGCGGATAACCAAGTGTGAAATCAGTCGACAAGCTGTTCTGCCAGTTGTACATTAGTGTACAAACGGATTTATGACAGTGTTCCAGGAGGTGGTGAGTTTTCGCCTGGCAAGCGTTCTCCCTATAAAAAGCCACAAATGTCCGTTTAACAACATTGAGACGTGGCAAATGTGACTAGCCACTGAATAAACTCACTGCCCAGAACTACATACTGGCAAGTCGACTAGAATCATAGTTGAATATTTTCTTGACAGGTACAAGAATAAGATACGCCCTGTCTACATGTATCGTTTTCACTACACATATAGTGCCCTGCTGTTCGCTCTAGGCACGCTTGAACCCAACGTATCGTCATTCCGTGGGGACTTTATTCCTCATGATCACTTCTACAATTTCCACATACTGTACAACCTCCGGTTTACTGCCAATTACATACATAGCATCGTGTTTGTTGCGAAACATAATTGCATGTAAAGGCTGATCATACGTGATTTGGTGTGCCGCGATAACTTCGAGAACAAACTATTTATTTATTTATGTATTTACTTCACCTCTATCGAGAGACGCGCATACAATCCAACCGTTGCGTTTACGTGAACTGCAAGTTCAAAACCACCCGGCAAACTTATTTGGCTCTGGCTCCTTACCCCAACCCAATCGAAGTTCAAAATCTTACTCTCGTCCTAATGAGTGAGAATCGCTCCTTGGACAGTGGAAAACACGCCCACATAGGGCATCGGCCACTGACACTGTACCAAGTAGGATCAGAAGCGTCCCACTTGCACCCCTATGACTTACGGTGAACACACAGTGCGCCTGAGGCCATATTGGCCGTAGGCGATGGAGTATACAGGCACCCACACAACTACGCAAGTGAAAGTCACACTTAAGGGTCAAAGCAGTTGAGTAAAGACTATCCTTGTTTGACCCTCAGATCAACTCCTACGCCGTTTGGTTTAATTTGCTTGCCCAAGGGGACGACTTGACCGATAATGTTATAGTTCACTATTTTTCGGGATAACGTGTGTGGACGCGGCTGACCGAGCGAACATGACCCAGACCAGGATAGTATTCGAAGCCCCTAACTGATTGCGTTGTACGTATGAAAACGGGATCACTAAGAGCTCCTAAACACCATTCGCATATTGACTCCTTGATACTCCGCTCAATCGCAGTCAAACGGTTTAGCGAAAACAGGCTACGGCATTTTAACTTATGTATACCTTCGTCCAGCTGAAATAGACCCAGTCGTTTCGCGTTAGAGAGCCTCGTTGTATTTCTGTTCACTATGAACGCAAATCATAGCTCAACCCAAGCGTGAGTTCGGATGCTCTTATTCAGCTTTGTTACCGTAGTCTATGGATTACAAAAGTCACACTTTACGGTGAATAACGAATTTACTATAATCGCCGATATCCATCGTTATTTGAAGTGTTACATGCCATGTGTGTCCAGCTGCTCACCGTTATTTCCGACTGAGGTGCCCAACTTGTCTGCAAATCTGCGATAGTATCGTATTCGGCTGGTCACCTGTTTATCCTTCTCTCTTGACCCACCCTCCACCGCTCCACCTTCGAGGTCTCCGTTTATGGCCATGATGGTTCGCCCGAAACCCCAGTTGGAATGCGAACAAGTGCTGCGGTAGATATTGGTGTGCGCACATTTGTTTGAATTGGGCTGTGTCATCCAAAACCATATAGCCGAAGCGAACCCCACCTCACCGTCTTCAGACACTCTGTCTGGATCGTTCAGTAACGTTGATCGGTTGCCGTAGTAATGTTCACTGAATGCCCCGTAATTGAAATCCCAGGTCAGTTGTATGGGTCCCCGACCATAATACCTTCCGTACGGTTGTCCGCTTCGATTGACTTCTGTGATGTGATAGAAATTGCCGGTCTCGTGTGCACAATTGGCAAGGAAAGCGGCCAATTCACGCTTTCGTTCGTTTGTACCCCCCACACGGAGAAATCCACTTTCTCTCTCCCTGGCGGCAGCTCTTCTAAAGTTGTCGTAGGAATAGTAGCTACCATCTCCAACAATATCTTCCCATTGTGATCGACTGAAGTGAAGTGATAATAAGAGCCAAGTGTATACGTGCTCAGTGAATGGCAATGTAAAGTCTGGAAGAAATGCGCTGTAGGCATGTGTCACAAAACTCACTAATGCATGTAATGCCTTAAAGTGCATGGTGGTGCGGACGTTAATGAAGCTCGCAGCGAAACAGTAGTTCACATGAGTATAAACGCTATGGATCAAGCAGTCAAACAGATTGAGAGAAAATTGTTGTCATATGTGCGCCAACCGCGATGATCATATTAACCTGAATGTGAATTTCTCTCCATCGATTTCTTGAGGTGGTGGTGCGCGCCACGTACTCCAAACAAAAATTTATCCGCAACTTTAAGTACGTAACTGCTGCGGTAATCCCAGCCCAATGATTTGAGTGACTTAGTAACCACGGAGTCAGCCGTTTATCGCAATACTCCATGTTCCACTGCCCGACCAGGCTATCTCTACCTGACGAATATTTACGTGGATGAAATCAGTCTGGTGCCGTCACAGCTGAGAGGATCAGCACCAAAACTCCTCCATCACAATCTTTGGTTGCGTCTTTTAGCTATCAAAATACAATGGGCTAGGGCCTTTAGGGCAAATAGCGTAACGCATTGTCTTTTTAACGAGAAATCTGGGTACAGAAATCACCCAAACCGACAAAGCGTTCCATGTCTGATAACTTCTAAGGAGGGGTATTTTCTGCGGCATCAAAGTCCAACAGCAGCGCCGCTAGCTTCAGCGGGTTACCTAACGGATTGCAGCTATAGCTACGTTTCATTAAGTGGCGCTAAAGGTGACTGTAATAATTCAGATTCCGGTGTCACTACGACGTCTCTATGAGAATGGAAACATTCCACCGTACAAAAACTGAAACACCAAAATGCTGCGGACAATAACGTTCGACTTAGGTCTGGATTTCGATAAGAAAATTACGCTAGTCTAACCATGTGCTAGCATGCAAGTTAAGGAAATTAAATCAGCTACACTGTTCCTATAGTTTACGTACAATCGTTTGGATTTCTGGAGGATTAGGAAGAATAGATTATGTGTCTCTTTAGTAAAACGGAACCTAAACGCTGAAGTGAAATAATCGTTTGTAAATGAGCTGGCGCACTAACCCAGCAGCATAACGGTTCGCTTGGAAAACGATCTGCTTGTTTTGAAGAGAGCAGAGTCCAAACTATCGACGAATTTACAACAACTAAACCTGTTCAGCGTTGTCGTTCATAATTATAAAATATGGTTTTCCATATATTATTATAAGCTGGTAACTATGTTCAGTTTCATGTCCCCTACGAGAGCGTCAAATGAACCCGTCACAGCGTACCCAAACGCGACAATACAAACGATTCATGTATTAGCGTTGTCAACATAATGTCCGACTGAGTAGTTTGGGCAGAGTGTATCTTAAATTATCCCTTTGCTGTTTTCATGCAACCAGTATCTCAATTAGAACCATAAAATAATTGCAGAAAGCCAGTAATTTGGCGTAAAAATTATCAGTGAGAGAGGCAAAATAACGGAGAGAGTAATTGAGCATGTGGGGATAGGATAATACCAGAAGTGTTAAAAGCCCTCTATTGGTTGAACTCAGTGGCAAATACTCACAAGCAGTGCTTTCAACAGTAATCCCTACATAATTGTGGCCCAGTCTTCGCGATTAAAAAAAAGCCCTACTACACATCTTTCTTGTCTTTATAAACATTCGCATCACTGTCGCATAAAACTATCGAAAACCATTGCTATATATCATGAAAGCAACACGATCAATATTCTCTGCTTTAAACGGTCGCAATTGCTGGATTCCAACACAAGGGATAAATTGTCCACATGCGTTCGCAGCACACACCGCGAGTGCACAACAAAAGGCGACTACAAAAATATTCCATGCTTAACAGCATGGAGCCAGTAAGGATAGATGGCATGAATCAGTCTAAAAAGTACTATCAATAAATCTTGACAGTAAGACCATAACTTAACAATGCACAGGATGCCTCACCTGATGTATTGATCAACCATGATATAAGCTGCTACGCATACTGCGCCAACCGCTTTATATGCATGCGTCGTACGAAGTAAGCGTGTGGGCTGGTTGTGGTGCGTTCAGAATATCCACCGTTTTGTTGTCATATGTTTGTTTTAACGAGTCGCGACCAGACTGACCTCAGTTCAGTCAGACAGTGGTAAACTTGAAGTGAAGTATGCCGAGTTGCGAGGTCAACTGCCAACAATACATTCCTAACATGCGCTGCTTTTTCGATGGCAAATGAAAATAATATTGAAGCTAGTATTAGCAAAACTATTAGTTGACTGTCTTATTGTAGCTGACGGAGCAGTGGGCCGAAGAGGTCTGTGATGAAATGTGGACCAAAAATGCTTTTCCTTCACTGATCGTTGTAAACAAACGATACTTGTTTAGTTATGATAAATGCTGGTACATAAACGTAAATATAGCGACCAGGAAAGCGTCGGCATCTTCGGATGCCTGTCTAAACCAGGAGAGCAAAATATAGTGGCAGTTTGAAATCAAAGGATGTTGTTAGGAGGCTTGCGTGACCAATGGAATAGGGTGGGTTTTGCTACATTTTCTGGAACTGACGGTCTTCAATTCAAGTTCATTCCAGTATGGCTTCATGCACCCACGAAGGGTGAATATTCAGCTCAGACACACACGTCAAGGACAGAGAGAAATAAGTTAAACGAATAGTTTATGAGGATATATATATATATATATATATATATATATATATATAATGTATCAGCTGTGCGCCGTAACGGCACTTCGCTGCCGCGTGGTTGCCACCAGTCGCGCGCGGGCAGTATACCGCGAGAACGCCAACCCATACGCGGATTCGAACCGGTGAGATTATGCTTACAAACCGGGCGTGAGTACCGTTTGGCCACTGCCCGAGCAGGACAGATATAACAGCACGATCGTTAAAAAATTGCATAGACAATATCACGGGAGTGATTTACCAAACAGTTTTGCATGACTGGATTGCCTTCGTTTAGAAAACGTGACTTTCAAGGAACTGCTTGTGTTCCATAGAACCTTGTAGCTCTGTCTGATCGAGGAAGTTGATATCCATTCGGAAAAACGTCATGTGCAGGTAGTGGCTAACATCTGTGAGTGTATTAGATGCAAGCTTGTTACATGGCTGGCTACAATGATGTGGGCAAATTCCAGTCTTGAAGTGCCTCTATCCCGGGATAGATGCATCACTGCTCTGACCATTACTGAGGACAAGAGACCGGGTAAGATCACGGGATAACAATGGGTCCAGTGTAGTAACCCACATACGGATTTAGTGGATAACCAAGTTGCTTAGTTTATTACTACACGTGCTAGGTACTTATACATGGGCCACAAATGAACTTGAGGAGAATATAAACCTCGTTACATCGCTTTCGTAAGAAGGCAGTGAGCAGACTCGTTGTTTGCGTCTCCTCTTTATCCAATGAATACAGCTCATGGCACGTAGTGAAATGGGCGCGATGCATTGTTGAATCGTATTTTAGTGCATGAAGTGTGCATGGGAATGACCTACGTTGACAGTATTTCCCAAGACAACCTAGCTCGGCATATGGCGTGGCCAGCTTCAGCTGATGGACCATAAGATATCTGCCATAGCTGAGTTTCAGTAAATGTGTGGAGGACACCTTTTTCCAACATTCTACCTAACAACGCTTGTATTTCTTGCGGTATCTAATTAGTAATGAAAGAAGGACTCCAAGGCTTAATTAGAATAACCATTTGAAGCTGTGCCTGCGCATGTACCCAGCAGTGTTACATATCGCTGGAAATCGATCTGTTGGTTGTGAAGGCAGCAGATCCCCAACTACCGATATTTTAACAGAACTACAAACCAGTGACCTTGAACGAGCGAGCGTGCTAACTGTGCACTTGCGTACACCAGGATTTTTCGCTATTTATCAGCCGCATTCTGTCGCACACCACTAGATGCATACATTTTCGTTTTGAATTGAGAAGCCCCACCTCGTGATACTATTTTCTCGTGGGCACTACCAGTACATCAAACATTTACACAGAACACGTCAATTTTAGTTTCACTTGATAGAGCACTCCAGAGGCGTTCGAACGAGCTCTCACCCATTCCAGTTTATCACTGTGGGAGCATCTACGGAATAATCTACGTATTCCTGTAACGAATGCCTATCAACCCTCCGGCAAGTCTGCTTTGCCTACTAGTTTCTTGACCGTCAGCGATCAATAGATCAAGTCAACACGTCGTTGCAGCACGAACATACAGCCGCACACTGCCAACAAGCATCACGGTCACAGCAGAGACGGGAACTGTGTAAATTGTTTCAACGTGACTGCTGATCACTGACCTTACAACCAAGCCTTACAGTTATCGGATAATAAGACGTGGTCACCCAAATGTCCAGTGGACCAGAAAGACCAATCAGCACACAGAACGGTCAGTTTCTATCGCACTTCTACCAAGTTGATAAATTTCGGCCACTTTCTTAGTGTTCAGTTCCATACTGCATACAATTGTCGACAATATAACTCGATTTTCAACCACTTCTAACGGTCAGAAATAGCACTGAAATGCCTGCTAGCTCTATTAAAGTGTGAAATGTCATAGTTAGGAAGGAGAACAAACAGGAATCACTGACAGTCTGCAACGACAATGCTACTAAAACGAGAAGTGCCTCAGCTAAATTGACGCAAAGCAAGAAGCATTAGCTGCCTGCTCTGACGATAAAGTTGTTTTATTATCTGAAATGCAAAACCGCATGATTACACTTGAGGAATAACGTATATCAGGAAAAACCGAACTGCTGCGCTTTGGCGCGCAATACGGTCAAGTCTTGACTTTCTGCGAATTACCTACATGTTCGAAGTATGTGAGCTTAGATACACTACACAAGGTTGGCTCTATTCTATCCTTAATCACAACTGAGACCCAGGAATATTTACGCAGACCAAAGGACGTTATTAACACACCTGACCGAATGAGCATAGAAAGTCAGAAATATTTTGCTCGCTGCATACAATCTGAGTTACTCTAACTTGTACCGTACTTAAATCGTATCGCTCACCCTCTTTGCTTGCAGCGTCGAGTGGTAAACTATTGGTGCAGGTTGTCGGAGACTCCAGTCGAGGCGAAATCGGTGTCGGAATGTAAAAATTCCTTGATACGCAATTTGCGGACTACAGGTGTAGGGAGCACATTGCACACGGATAAGATGTAGTGCAGCCGTGATACGCTGTAAACGCGCAGGAAGCAGTGACGTGATTCCGCGCATGTGCCCTATCCAACTACTATGGGGCAACAAAGATTCTGATCTTCTCACTCTATTCTCAGTATTCAGTACTCAGAAGGTGAAAATGAGATCATGCCCCATTCTCCTTAAATTTCCGGATGAGGCGATGGCTGAACATTTTATACGTAGCAAACGGCTCATTGCAACACGAACCGACTTTAAGAACATTTTGATTAGATGCGATCAAACGCCACTACAAAAGGCAGTTTTTAAGTAAGGCGAATCATTCAGACGCTCGTACATCTCGCACGGTAGCCTAGAAGTAACGAGTTGCTCTCGTAATCTTGCGGTGGGTGTTCGTATCCGTGTAGCGGTGGGCGTCCTCGCGGTTTACTCAGCCCCCACGCGACGGATGGTGGCCGCACGGATGCGAAGCGTCGTTACAGCGTACAGCTGACACATTATTATTTATTTTATATCTCGCACCGACGCCATTCATACTGCCAACGATGTGGACCTTGACAGATAATCAACACCGCCCCTAGCTAAAGATACAAGCACCCAGTCCACCAACCCACCCATGAGGTGTTATTGCACGATAAAGCTACCCGGTCTAACCAGAAGATACTGGACACGAGCATAAGTACTATAATAATCTCCGCAGAAGTTAGTGCCATATCCTATGCCCTTTCTGCTCGAAACGAGCACGTGAATTGCTTGGTACCAATTCAGCACCAAATTGCAGTCGGAAGCTAACACTGTTGAAACTTTGAGTGAACTATCCTTAGCGTATATCACAACAACTATCCCGCGTCCCAAATAAGTATAGCCGATATCGCATAAACGCCGTCTGCCTACAATATACCACGTTAAAGCCCAACAACGGATATCACCTAAGCAGTCTCCATGGTAATGTAAAAACGACTTCTTAAATCAGAGAAGGAAAGCTGTACGCTGTTGCACCTCAACATACGTAGTTGAAACCGAACTTGGGGTCAGTATTAACCATTCGACCTACTACCAACCATCACAAAAGATTTTGCAACCTACCTCTCCGAAGCCGAAGTGGCGACTTCGCAACCGTAATAACGCTGTAACTCGTGACGGACTTGAAGATCCGTATGGTGGCATACGTCCTCATACCTCTACTAACTCCCAACGGCAACCTCAGTTTCTAGCCTACCCACCATCGTCACTTCCCCCTGCGGAATATTCTCACTATTTACTAAGTGACCCTTTTTGGGCCGACATCCGCCTATACCAATAGGGCTCTACAAACGACCATACTTAACCCATGATGGTCCAATTGTTCCAGCATTTCCTTCGCTGGAGCCAGGAGATCGTAACGCACGACAGAGCCCAGTTGTTTCACCACGGCACACCACCCACGTTCATGAGGACAACGGGGTGTGATAAAACCAAATTGATATACCCTACCTCATCCCGTTTACTTAAATCCGCTATCATAACTAGTCGTTCGCTATTACCAAAACTGGATATCCTTACAACGTTTATGTTCCTTAAAACTCCTCACATTGTTTTTATCACCGAATCATGATGCACATCAGCTATATGTGACTTGCAACTGGAAATTTTGGGTTATCAGTTGTTTCTGAAGCACGGTCTACACAAACGAGGTGGTGGCTTTGCCCTCTTCATACGTAATGGCATAACAACCATCTCAGCTGACCAGTTTAGTATTCATTGATTTGAATCATTCATTATGCTTCACTATTCTAACCTATGATTTGCTAATGAGCTGTATTTATAGACCTCCGGATGCAACTAGTCATTAACGTTGCCTCCAGCGCTCCACAAAAGTACAAATTCCCATGTGGAGATTTCAGTATACCATATATAAATTGGATGTCACACAGGCCTACAACAACTGGGGAACTTGTGGAAATGATACAATTGTGTCTGTAGCAATGATTGGACCCTACAGGTTAAACAACCTATTTGGTTCGATAACAATCTAGATCTGGTTTTCACCATGGGTATTCCATCTGTTTGTGTATTAATTGAAGACCCATTAATAGGATGTGATCACAATACGGTGCTCTGCAACAGGAATATCAAGCCATCTATAAAGACCAGAGCAATAAGGAAGTCAGTACCCCGAATGCACTTTATTGATTGGAACACACGTGACAAGCTGTTTGGGTGAAAGCATTGACACCGATTCTTGTACATATCAGATTCGGTCATAGGCGTAGGCGAATTTGCTAAAAATATTCTCACATATACGGACATTCTAGCACATACAACGAAAGTAAACACCGACTCCTTTGACGGCCAATACCAAAGCTCATGCATGGTCGCTCACGAACTTAAGTAGTTGAGATTACTGTACTGCAAAAACAAAGACATCGTCACATTAATCTAAATACACGAAACCTTACTGAAACTTGAACACCAAACACAACAGTGTAGGATTGCCGAGGAAACCCGTACCATCACTAATACAGATAAAGCTCGTGTCCTGGTGCTATTATTTAAAAGAAGAAACTTTGAAACACTACGAAATTCCGAGCCTAATTTTAAACGACACACCAACAAGCGATATAGTCCAAATTTGTGATTGAACTGAATTCTTACTTTGCCGCATTGTGCACCACTGCACCATCTGTATCCTCTCATCTCCTTCCAAGAGAAACGGAAATGGTATTATGTACCATTCCTCTGGATCTAAAAGACGTAGACATGACTATAACAGCTAGCAAACCGACTTTCCATCCATGACCTGATGGCCTTCCCCCTGCAGCTATAAGTCTAAGGGGTACAAACATATCTCTCCTCATGAAGATCTTTACATTGTCACTAGACACTAGTTGTCTCCCACCTCAGTGGAAAAATTCCATCATTTTACCGGAACACAAAGGGGGTCCGCAAGATAGAATGGCAAATTCTCGACGGATAAACTATCCCTCCGTCGCTTCTAAGACCTTAGGCAGAATCATCAAGACTCGGGTAACACAGATTGCGACAAGGCGAAACCTGCTCAGCAGTTCCCAACATATGTCCAAAACAAAACATTCTTGTGTCACATGCCAAATACAATTCCCCGATCATGTTACAGCAAAATTAGATGACGACATGGCTATTATCATCATCCTTCTGGATATGCAAAATGCAGTTGACTGTGTACCGCATAAATCATTGTTGGACTGGTTGGAGCCTCACGGAACCAGCAAACATCTGTTGAACTGGTGCGAACCACATCTTAACGGCCGAATACAAAGAGTACAGATTGGTC
>OX104061.1:58221854-58244181 GCA_944474145.2 Dicrocoelium dendriticum
CTCACTGCATGCAACGCAACTGGGCTATTGCGACCTAATTGCTTGTAAACTTTTCACCATGGCTTATATGGTGTGCTTTGATGAATTCGAGAATAAAATAATTATTTTATTTATTTGCCCCATGTACACTTTAGTGTGCTTTTAATGGAGGCCTCGATGTCGAGACAGCAGGAATGTATATTTAGCTTACATATAGTTCACATTCTTGCATTCTTCCTGTCCGCTATTATTGCTTCATTCAACCTTTTTTGTTCTCATCTGGCGACCTTTTTATCTCATCAGGTCAGCGCACAACCGCTCCTTGGTAGATGTTCAGCTGTCACTTACTCGTCTGCGACATCTAATTAATTGTAGTTCAGCTCTCTCACTGGTTTCACCCGGTTCAGGCTACCTTAGTTATATTTCATTAGCACCCCAGCATGATTTCCTTATCTGCGCGTCGTTGCGTCTTAGCCCCCTAATGCTCTGAAGTATTTAACAAGCATATTGTATGCTTGCGCTTCCGTTCGCTGTCCTTTCATCCTGAAACCTTTCTTAGCATTCTTCTGTCGTGGAAACATAACCCATGTATTCAACGCAAGCCGCTATATTGCCTCATATTTCTATACGATCATTTGTGCCATACTCGCTGCAATGTCCTAGACTTTTTACCTGCAATCCTCCAGCTTTTGGTCTAGCATTCCCTGGCTCTATCCAGCTTGGTACTATTATCTTAGCACCCTAGCATGACTTGATTTTCTGCGCGCTGCTGCGGTTAGGCTTCATGCTCTGATATCCTCAGCAACCTTAATTTATGCTTGTATTCCGGCTATTCGCTGCCATTTCATCAATTAAACTTTCTTAGCTTTTTAGTTCATCAATTCTCTCATCTGGTCAGCACAGATGCCGGTTAGCTTCTCATTTCTAGGTGTTCAGTTATCACTTACTCGCTGCTATGTCTGCGACACTTACTCATGTATGAGTCCAACATACTCACTGGCTTTTCCTGGATCAGCATACCTTAGTACCATTCCCTTAGCACCCTAGAATGACTCGTTTCTCTGCGCGACGCTGCGTATACATTTGTTCCGCACGTTTGCTTTTCTTTAATTGATCTTTATTACTTCACTTTTATCGATTAATCTTTTCTCATCTAGTCAGTACATCTGCTCCCAAACCATTCATTTGCAGGCCTTTTGTTTCCGTCTCGCAGCAAAGGTTTCGACACTTGCTTATGTAGGAGGTTAGCTCTCTCACTGGCTTTTCCCAGCTCAGTCGGCCATAGCACTATTCTCTTAGTACCCTCGTGTCGTCTTTCTGTCTAGATCCCCCGAACATTTTTACTCCGCGCTTGAGTCCTATCTTTCCGCTGCTTTACCACCAATTGACCTTTGAATCTCTCTCGTCGCAAGCTATTTATATCTCTACTTACTTATTCTGCGCTCCCTATCGAAGTAGGCTGGCTACCAGCTGTTCATCCACCATTCAATCGCCGCCGGTCTTTGAACTCTGCTTTCTGTCTTCCCACGCAATAGTTGCATCATAGTAAACCGATACTGCGTGGTTTGTTTAATGGCACAACGCTCTGGATTCCACGTAAATGGTAGCAATCTACCTATACGGCCATTGCTTTTCGTAGAACGTTCAAAAGACACTTTCAACACAATCATTGTTGCACATTGTACATCATTTTGTCTTCCCTCTAAACCCCATAACATGGGACGTTAACAACGTTTCCATGCCTGTTATTTGCGGTCTTGGTTGTCCCTCACTTTCCCTTTTCTCCGAGATCCGGAACTCCTTGAGGATCTGGGACTGGACTGAAAAACAGAGTTTTTGCCCGGGACAGGATATAATAACCCACAGAGACCTACAAAGAATGTGGCTGTACACTAAATGGATACAATTGTACTCACCACTACGACCTTTGTGCAGTAATGATAGCTGGACAGGATGCCTTAACATTCCTGAGAAGTATACATAACCTGAAAAATCCAGGCACAAAATACTGACATTTAGTTCACCTGGATACGCACAAAGACTACTCTTCGTGAATCTTCCATCCTTGATTGGCCTCAGCGATTATGGCGGCCCTGACCAAGACATCTGCTCAACAAACAGAGGAGATTAGAATTCATTCGATTGTGGATAACCAAATGTGAGATCAGTCGGCATGCTGCTCTACCAGTTGTATAATAGTGTACAAACGGATTTCTGCCAGTGTTCCAGGACGTGGTGGGTTCTCGCCTGGCAAACGTTCTCCCTATAAAATGCCACAAAGTTCCGTTTAACAACACTGCGACGTGGCGGATGTGACGCGCCACTGAATACATTCACTGACTACAACTATATATTGCAAGTCGACTAGAAGCATAATTCAAAATTTTCTTGACACCTCCAAGCATAAGATACTCCCTGCCTACACGCAGCTGTTTCACTACACATATAGTGCCCTGCCTGTTTGCACTACGCACGCTTGAACCCAACGTATCGTCATTCATTGACGAATTTATTCCTCATGATTACTTTTACAATTTCCGCAGCCTGTACGACCTCCGGTTTACTGCCGATTACATACATAGCAACGTGTTTGTTGCGAAACTTAATTGCATGTAAATGTTGATCATGCCTGGTTTGGTGTGCCTCGATAAATTCGAGAATAAACTACTTATTTATTTATTTAGTTACTTCACCTCTATCGGGAGACGCGCATACAATCCAACCGTTGCGTTTACGTGAACTGCAAGTTCAAAACCACCCAGCAAACTTATTTGACCCTGGCTCCTCACCCCAACCCAATCGAAGTTCAAAACCTTACTCTCGTCCTAATGATTGGGTATCGCTTCCTTGGACAGAGAAACACAGGCCCACGTAGTGTATCGGCCACCAACACTGTACCAGGTAGGATCAGAAGCGTCCCACTTGCACCCCTATGACTTATGGTGCGCACACAGTGCGCCTGAGGCCCTATTGGCCGTAGGCGATGGGGTATACAGACAGCTACACACCTGCGCAAGTGAACGTCACACGTAAGGCTCAAAGTAGTTGAGTACAGACTGTCCTTGTTTGACCCTCAGATCAACTCCTATGCCGTTCAGCTTAATTTGCTGGCCCAAGAGGTCAAGTTGACCGATAATGTTATAGTTGACTATTTTTCCGGATAACGCGTGTGAACGCGGCTGACCGAGCGAACATCACCCAGACGAGGATAGTATATGAAGCCCCTTACTGATTGCGTTATACGTAGGAAAACGGGATCACCAAGAGCTCCTAAACACCATTCTCATTTTGGCACCTTGCCCTTCCGCTCAATCGCAGTCAAATGAGATAGAGAAAACAGGCTACGGCATTTTAACTGAGTTATACCGTCGTCCAGGTGAAATAGACCCAGTCGTTTCGCGTTAGAGACCTTCATTCTTTTTCTGATCAATATGGACCCATGTCATAACGCAACCAGAGTGTGAGTTCCGATGCCCTTATTCGGCTTTGTTACCGTAATCTATGGATTACAAAAGTCACACTTTACGGTGAATAACGAATTTACTATAATCGCCGATATCTATCGTTATTTGAAGTGTTACATGCCATGTGTGTCCAGCTGCTCACCGTTATTTCCGACTGAGGTGCCCAACTTGTCTGCAAATCTGCGATAGTATCGTATTCGGCTGGTCACCTGTTTATCCTTCTCTCTCGATCCACCCTCCACCGCTCCACCTTCGAGGTCTCCGTTTATGGCCATGATGGTTCGCCCGAAACCCCAGTTGGAATGCGAACAAGTGCTGCGGTAGATATTGGTGTGCGCACATTTGTTTGAAGTGGGCTGTGTCATCCAAAACCATATAGCCGAAGCGAACCCCACCTCGCCGTCTTCAGACACTCTGTCTGGATCGTTCAGTAACGTTGATCGGTTGCCGTAGTAATGTTCACTGAATGCCCCGTAATTGAAATCCCAGGTCAGTTGTATGGGTCCCCGACCATAATACTTTCCGTACGGTTGTTCGCTTCGATTGACTTCTCTGATGTGATAGAAATTGCCGGTCTCGTGTGCACAATTGGCAAGGAAAGCGGCCAATTCACGCTTTCGTTCGTTTGTACCACCCACACGGAGAAATCCACTTTCTCTCTCCCTGGCGGCAGCTCTTCTAAAGTTGTCGTAGGAATAGTAGCTACCATCTCCAACAATATCTTCCCATTGTGATCGACTGAAGTGAAGTGATAATAAGAGCCAAGTGTATACGTGCTCAGTGAATGGCAATGTAAAGTCTGGAAGGAATGCGCTGTAGGCATGTGTCACAAAACTCACTAATGCATGTAATGCCTTAAAGTGCATGGTGGTGCGGGCATTAATGAAGCTCGCAGCGAAACAGTAGTTCACATGAGTATAAACGCTATGGCTCAACCAGTCAAACAGATCCAGAGAAATTTGTTGTCATATGTGAGCCAACCGCGATGATCATATTAACCTGAATGTGAATTTCTCTCCATCGATTTCATGAGGTGATGGTGCGCGCCGCGTACTCTAAACGAAAATTCATCTGCAACTTTAAGTACGTAACTGCTGCGGTAATCCCAGCCCAAGGATTTGAGTGACTTAGTGACCACGGAGTCAGCCGTTTATCGCAATGCTCCGTGTTCCACTGCCCGACCAGGCTACCTCTACCTGACGAATACTTACATGGATGAAATCAGTCTGGTGTTGTCACAGCTGAGAGGAACAGCACCAAAGCGCCTCCATCATAATCTTTGGTTGCGTCTTTTAGCTATCAAAATACAATGGGCTAGGGTCTTTAGGGCAAATAGCGTAATGCGTTGTCTTTTTAACGAAAAACCTAGGTACAGAAATCACCCAAACTGACAAAGCGTTTCATGGCTGATAAATTCTAAGGAGGGGTATTTTCTGCGGCATCAAAGTCAAACAGCAGCGCCGCTAGCTTCAACGGGTTACCTAACAGATTGCTGCTAAAGCTAAGTTTCATTAAGTGACGCTGAAGTTGACTGTAGTAATTCAGATTCCGGTGTCACTATGACGTCTCTATGAGAATGGAAACATTCCACCGTACAAAAACTGAAAACACTAAAATGCTGCAGACAATAACGTTCGACTTAGGTCTGAATTTCGATAAGGAAATTACGCTAGTCTAACCATGTGCTAGCATGCAAGTTAAGGAAATTGACTCAACTACACTGTTCCTATAGTTTAGGTACAATCGGTTGGATTTCTGGAGAATTTAGAAGAATATATTATGTGTTTATTTAGTAGAATAAGACCAAAACGCTGAAGTGCAATCCTCGTTTGCAATTGAGCCGGCGCATTTACCTAGCAGCGCTACGGATTGCTTGGAAATCGATCTGCTATTTGTGAAGGCAGCAGAGTCCAAACTATCGATGATTTTACAACAACTAAACCTGTTCAGTGTTGTCGTTCATAATTATAAAATATGGTTTTCCATATAGTATTATAAGCGGGTAACTATGTTCAGTTTCATGTCCCCTACGAGAGCGTCAAATGAACCCGTCACAGCATACCCAAACGCGACAATACAAACGATTCACGTATTAGCATTATCAACATAACGGCCGACTGAGTAGTTTGGGTAGAGTGTATGTTAAATTAGTCCTTACTGTTTGCAGACAACCAGCCTCTCAATTAGAACCATAAAATAATTACAGAAAGCCAGTAATTTGGCGTACAAATTATCAGCGAGATAGGCAAAGCAACAGAGAGAGTAACTGGGCATGTGGGGAGAGGATAACGCCAGAAGTGTTAAAACACCTCTATCGGTGGAACTCAGTCGCAAATACTCACCAGCAGTGCTTTCAACAGTAATTCCTACATACTTGTGTTCCAGTCTACGCGCTTAAAAATGACCTGTTACACATAATTCTTGTCATCATAAACATTCGCATCAATATAGCGTAAAACTATCGAAAACCGTCGCAATATAACATGAAATCAACCCGATCAATATTCTCTGCTTTGAACGATCGCATTTGCTTGATTACAACACAAGGGACAAATTGTCCACATGCGTTCGCTGCCCACGCCGCGAGTGCACAACAAAAAGCAACTACACAAATATTCTGTGCTTAACGGCAATGAGGCAGTAAGGATAGATGGCATGAATCAGTCTAAAAAGTACTATCTATACATCTTGACAGTAAGATCATAAATTAACAATGCACACGATGCCTCACCTGATGTATTGATCAACCATGATGTAAGCTGCTACGCATACTGCGCCAACCGCTTTATATGCATGCGCCGTACGAACTAAGCGTGTGGGCTGGTTGTGGTGAGTTCAGAATATCCACCGTTTTGTTGTCACATGTTTGTTTTAACGAGTCGCGACCAGACTGACCTCCGTGAATTCAGACAGTGGTAAAGTTGAAGTGAAGTATGCCGAGTTGCGAGGTCAACTGCCAACAATACATTCCTAACATGCGCTGCTTTTTCGATGGCAAACGAAAATAATAGCGAAGCTGGTATTACCAACAATATTAGTTGATTGTCTTATTGTAGCTGACGGAGCAGTGGGACGAAGAGGTCTGTGATGAAATGTTAACCAAAAATGCTTTTTCTTCACGGATCGTTGTAAACAAACGATACTTGTTTTGTTATGATAAATGCTGGTACATAAACGTAAATATAGCAACAAGGAAAGCGTCAGCACCTTCGGATGCCTGTCCAAACCAGGAGAGCAAAATATAGTGGCAGTTTGAAATCAAAGGATGTTGTTGGGAGGCTTGCATGAGCAATGGAGTAGGGTGGGTTGTGCTACATTTTCTGGAATTGACAGGCTTCAATTCAAGTTCATGCCAGTTTTGCTCCATGGACCCATGGTGGGTGAATATTCAGCTCAGACACACACGTCAAGGATAGGGATGAATAAGGAAGACGAATAGTTTATGAGGATATATATATATATATATATATAATGTAACAGCTGTGCGTCGTAAGGGCGCTTCTCTGCCGCGCGGTCACCACCAGTCGCGCGCGCGCGCTGAGTATACCGCGAGAACGCCAACCCCTACGCGGATTCGAACCGGTGACATTATGCTTGCAAACCGGGCGTGCGTACCGTTCGGCCACTGCTCGAGGAGGACAGATATAACAGCGGGATCGTTAAAAAATTTCATAGCCAATATCACTGGAATAACTTACTAACCAGTTTTGCATGAGTGAATTGCCATCGTTCAGGAAACGTGACTTTCAAGGAACTGCTTGTGTTCGATAAATCCTTGTAGCTCTGTCTGGTAGAGGAGGAGACGTCATGTGCAAGCGGTGGCTAACATCTGTGAGTGCATTAGGTGTAAGGTTGTTATATGAATTGATATGGCTGGCTTCAATGAAGTTAACAATTTCCAGTCTTGAACCGCCTCTACACCGGGATAGATGCGTCACTGCTCTGACCATTACTGAGGTCACGAGACCGGGTAAGATCACGGGATAACAATGGGTCCAGTGTAGTAACCCACATACGGATTTAGGGCATAACAAAGTTGCTTAGTTAATTACTGCACGTGCTAGATACTTATATGTTGGTCACAAATGACCTTGAGGCGAATATAAACCTCGTTACATCGATTTCGTAAGAAGCCAGTGAGCAGACTCGTTGTTTGCGTCTCGTCTTTATCCAATGAATACAGCTCATGGCACGTAGTGCAACTGGCGCGATGCATTGCTGGAGCGTATTTTAGTGCATAAAGTGTGCATGGGAATGACCCATGTTGACAGTGTTTCCCACGACAACCAAGCTAGGCATATGGCGCGGCCAGCTTCAACTGATGGACCAATAGGTAGTTGCTATAACAGTTGAGTTTCAGTAAATGTGTGGAGGACACCTTTTTCCAACATTCTACCTAACAACGCTTGTATTTCTTGCGGTATCTAATTAGTAATGAAAGAAGGACTCCAAGGCTTAATTAGAATACCCATTTGAAGCTGTGCCTGCGCATGATCCCAGCAGTGTTACATATCGCTGGAAATCGATCTGCTGGTTGTGAATGCGGCAGATCCCAAACTATCGATATTTTAACGGAACTACAAACGAGTGACCTTGAACGAGCAAACGTGCCAACTGTGCACTTGCGTACACCAGGATTTTTCGCTATTTATCAGCCGCATTCTGCCGCACACCACTAGATGCATACTTTTTCGTTTTGAATTTAAAAGCCCCACCTTGTTATACTATTTTCTCGAGGGCACTACCAGTACATCAAACATTTAGACAGAATTGTCAATTTCGGGCAGTGTTTCACCCACACCTACTCGCGAATAGCTGCACAACTACACATAAATCAATTTTAGTCTCACTTGATAGAGCACTCCAGAGGCGTTCGAACGAGCTCTCCCCTGTTCCAGTTTATCACTGTGGGAGCATCTACGGAATAATCTACGTATTCCTGTAACGAATCCCTATCAACCCTCCGGCAAGTCTGCTTTGCCTACTAGTTTCTTGACCGTCAGCGATCAATAGATCAAGTCCACACGTCGTTGCAGCACGAACATACAGCCGCACACTGCCAACAAGCATCACGGTCACAGCAGAGACGGGAACTGTGTAAATTGTTTCAACGTGACTGCTGATCACTGACCTTACAATCAAACCTCACAGTTATTGGATAGACAGACGTGGTCACCCAAATCCTTAGGGGACCAGAAAGACCAATCAGCACACAGAACGGTCAGTTTCTATCGCACTTTTACCAAGTTGATAAACTTCGGCTACTTTCTTAGTGTTCAGTTCCAGACTGCATACAATTGTCGACAATATAACTCGACTTTCAACCAGTTCTAACATTTGAAAATAGCACTGAAATGCCTGCTAGCTCTACTAAAGTGTGGAATGTTATAGTTAGGAAGGAGAACAAACAGGAATCACTGACAGTCTGCAGCGACAATGCTACAAAAATGAGAAGTGCCTCAGCTAAATTGACGCAAATCAAGAAGCATTAGCTGCCTGCTCTGACGATAAAGTTGTTTTATTACCTGAAATGCAAAACCGCATGGTTATTCTATGGGAATAAGTACATCAGGAAAAACCGAACTGCTGCGCTTTGGCGCGCAATACGGTCAAGTCTTGACTTTCTGCGAATTACCTACATGTTCGAAGTATGTGAGCTTAGATACACTACACAAGGTTGGCTCTATTCTATCCTTAATCACAACTGAGACCCAGGAATGTTTACACAGACCAAAGGAGGTTATTAACACACCTGACCCAATGAGCATAAAAAGAAATATTTTGCTCGCTGCATACAATCTGAGTTACTCTAACTTGTACCGTACTTAAATCGTATCGCTCACCCTCTATGCTTGCAGCGTCGAGTGGTAAACTATTGGTGCAGGTTGTCGGCGACACCAGTCGAGGTGAAATCCGTGTCGGAATTTAAAAACTCCTTGATACTCACTTTGTGGACTAAGGAACGCATTGCATCTGGATAAGATGTATTGCAGCTACGATACGCTGCAACCTCGCAGGAATCAGTGACGTGATTCCACGCATGTGCCCGCTCCACCTACGATGGGGCAACACAGATTCTGATCTTCTCACTCTATTCTCAGTATTCAGTATTCAGACCCCAGCAAATGGCGAAAATGAGATCATGCCCCATTCTCCTTAAATTCCCGCATGAGGCGAGGGCTGAACATTTTATATGTAGCAAACGGCTCATTGCATTACGAACCGACTTCAAGTACATCTTGATTAGGTGCGATCAAACGCCACTATAAAGGCGGTTTTTAGGTAAGGCGAATCATTCAGACGTTCGTACATCTCGCACCGTAGCCTATAGGTAACGAGCTGGTCTCGAAGTCTTGCGGCGCGGGTTCGGATCCGCGTAGGGGTCGGGCGTCTTCGCGGTATACTCTGCCGGCCAGCGACGGATGGTGGCCGCACGGAAAGTGAAGCGCCGTGCTGACACATTATTATTTATTTTATATCTCGCACCGACGCCATTCATACTGGCAACGATGTGGACCTTGACAGATAACCAACTCCGCCCCTAGCTTAAGATGCTCATAAGCACCCAATCCATCAACCCATCCATGAGGTGTTATTGCACCATAAGCCTGACCCGGTCTGGCCAGAAGATACTGGACATGGGTCTATCATAAGTACTATAAAAATCTCCACAGAAGTTAGTGCTATATCATATGCCCTTTCTGCTAGCAACGACCACGTAAATTATTTGGCATCAATTCAGCACCAAATTGCAGTCGGAAACTAAGACTATTGAAACTTCGATTGCACTATTCCTAAGTGAATATCACAACAACTATCCAACGTCCCAAATAAGCATAGCTGATATCGCATAAATACCCTCTCCCTACAATATACCACGTTAACGCCCAACAACGGATATCACCTAAGCAGCCTCCATGGTAATATAAAAAGACTCCTTAAATCAGAGAAGGAAAACTGTACACTGTTGCATCTCAACCTACGTAGTTGAAATCGAATTTGGGGTCCATATTAACTATTCGACCTACTACCAACCAATCACAAAAGATTTAGCCACCCACCTCTCCGAACCCACGGTGACAACCTCCCAACCGGAATAACGCAGCAACTCGTACCGGACTTGAAGATCCGTATGGTGGCATACGCCCACATTCCTCCACTACCTCCCAACGGCAACCTCAGTTTCTAGCCTACCCTCCATCGTCACTTCCCCCTGCTGAATATTCTCACTATTTACTAAGTGACCCTTTTTGGGCCGATAACCGCCCACAGCAATTGGGCTCTACAAACGACCATAAAAACCCAATGATGGTCCAATTGTTCCAGCATTTCCCTCGCTGGAGCCAGGACATTGTAACGCACGACAGAGCCCAGTTGTTTCACCACGGCACACCACCCACGTTCATGAGGACAACTGGTGTGATAAAACCAAATTGATATACCCTACCTCATTCCCTTTACTTAAATCCGCTATTATAAATATTCGTTCGCTATTACCAAAACTGGATAGACTTACAACGTTTATGTTCCTTAAAACTCCTCACATTGTTTATATCACCGAATCATGATGCACATCAACTATATGTGAATTGCAACTGGAAATTTTGGGTTATCAGTTGTTTCGGAAGCACGGTCTACACAAACGAGGTGGTGGCTTTGCCCTCTTCATACGTAATGGCATAACAGCCATCTCAGCTGACCAGTTTAGTGTTCATTGATTTGAAGTAATCATTATGTTTGGCTATTCCGGTCTATGATTTGCTAATGAACTGCATTCAGAGACCTCCGGATGCAACTAGCCATGAATCTCAGCAGTTAATGTCTGCCATTAACGTTGCCTCCAACGCTCCACAAAAGTACATATTACTATGTGGGGATTTAAATCTGCCATATATAAATTGGATGTCACACAGGCCTACAACAATTGGGGAACTTGCAGAAATGATTCAATGCGTCTGTATCAATGGCTGGACGTAACACGTTAGACAATCTACTAGGTTAGTTAACATACTAGATCTGGATTTTACCCAAGGGGCCCCATCTGTTTGTGCATTAATTGAAGACCCATTAATAGAATGTGATCACAATACGGTACTCTGCAGCAGGAATATCAAGCCATCTATAAAGACCAGAGAAATAAGGAAGTCAGTAGCCCCGAATACAGTTTATTGATTGGAACACACTTGATAAGCTGTTTGGGTGAAAGCATTGACACCGATTCTTCTACACATCAGATTCGGCCATAGGCGCAGGCGAATTTGCGAAGGATATCCTCACATGTACAGACATTCTAGCACCTACAACGAAGGTAGACACAGACTTATTTGAGGGCCAATATCAAAGCTCATCCAAGGTCGCTTACGAACTTAAGAAGTTGAGATTACTGCATTGCAAAAACAAAGACATCGCCACATATATCCAAACACACGAAATCTTACTGAAACTTGAACATCAAGCACAATAGTGCAGGATTGCCTAGAAAACCCGTGTCATCACTAATACAGCTCGTGTCCTGATGCTATTATTCTAAAGAAGAAACCTTGAAACACTACGAAATTCCAAGCCTACTTTTGAACGATGACACACCAACAGGCGATATAGCCTAAATATGTGGTTCAATGCATTCCTATCTTGCCGCGTCGTTCACCACTGCACCATCTGTATCCTCTCAGCTCCTTCCAAGAGAAACGGAAATAGCATTATGTACCATTCCTCTGAATCTAAAAGACGTAGACGTGACTGTAACAGCTAGCAAACCGACTTTCTAACCGGAGCCTGAGGGTATTCCCCTGCAGCTGTAAGGCTAAATGGTGAAGATATAACTCACCTCATGTTGAAGAGTTTTACGCGGTCACTAAGCACTATTTGCCTCCCACCTCAGTGGAATAATTCCATCATTTTACCGGAACACAAAGGCGGTCCATGAGATAGAATGACAACTTATCGACCGATAAACCATACCTCCGACATTTCTAAGGTCTTAGACAGAATCATCAAGACTCGGGTAACACAGATTGCGACAAGGCGAGACCTGCTCAGCAGTTCCCAACATATGTCCACGACAAAACATTCTTGTGTCACATGCCAAATACAATTCCCCGATCATGTTACAGCAAAATTAGATGACGACATGGCTATTATCATCATCCTTCTGAATATGCAAAATGCAGTTAACTGTGTACCGCCTAAACCATTGTTGGACGTGTTGGAGTTCTATGGAAGCAGCAAACATCTCTTGAGCTGGTGCGAATCATATCTTAACGGCCAAACACAAAGAGTACAGATTGGTCAATATCGTTCTACCCCCAGAAATGTGACCAGCGGTGTTGTTCAGGGCAGTCTATTGCGCCCATTGCTTTTCCTCCTTTACATAAACGATACATATGATTACATTAGACACGGGCACCTATTTGTATTTGCGGATGACATCAAACTAGTGTACTCATTCCTAGCTGATCATCTGGAACTATGGTTAAAATATTTGCGCGACGACATCATCCCTAGACAAAAGGAGCGAAAGCAGATCAATACGGTTTCTGCAGATACATCTCAGATACTCTGCCATCAATGCAGTATACCAAATGGATCTATCACTCTCATTGGCACTCCCATCCCCCCTACGTATTCCGTTCGAGACCTAAGCATTTCATATTCGAGCAGCTTCAACCTCTGCAAACACATCTCATACCAAGTTGCGAAAGCGAAGCAAATAACAAGCTAAGTCATTTCGCGATCCTAAACACGACATGAATGATTCAAACTCGTTGTACCACCTACTCAAGATGATTGCACCAGCATGCATAGTCACTCATGTAAAACAGATGGAATTGCTTTGGAAATGCCCAGCGTTCATTTACCAAAAAGCTCATAGGGCGCTCATCATCGCTTACCTGTGGGGAGCGATGTTCCCACCTCCAGCACGATCCACTCCGGCTTCGACAGCTGAATGTCAATCTCATTCTTCTCTACAGCATAATAATCGCGCGAGTTTGCTCAACCAGTACAACTGTCGCATTACATAATGGCTCAACCTATCCCACCTGTAATTGGAAATGTTTACTATCCGTACAGAGTATCAAGAAAAAGATCCGCCCCAAATTCTTCCTGCTGAGGTACGCCCATCTGTGTAATAAACTCCGGTTGCAATTAAGGACCAACGAGAGCTTGCCCAGTTATAAAACTAAATTAAACGTTTTTCTTTCCATGCTAGATGTGCTCAAATTTTTCGATCTTCAACAATCCACTGCGCGCTTATGGAATCGGGCCCGAACAGCACATGACACTAGTAATCAACAAATATTGTTACCTAATCCATACGCAACAAAAGGTTGCATAACTGTTCCATACTGAATGCAGTTCATAAATGAAATGATGATGAAACTCGCTGTACAAATGATCGTTCCACAAAAGGGAACGTATCCCGCTTGTAGGGAAATATACCCATTTATTATTTATTTATTTTTAACAACTAAACATTCTCAGCGCTGCTTTCTCAATGGCGAACGCAAATAATATCAAAAGTAAGTATTGCCAAAAAGATTATTTCATTGCCTTATTGCAGTTGACGGAGCAGTGAGATAAGGAAGTCTGCGATGAGGAATGGACCAAAAATGTTTTTGCTTGATGGATCGTTTCGAACAACCGATACTCCCTTTGCGTAATAAAGGCTTATGCATAAACGTAAGTAAAGCAATAAGGAAAGCGTCAACAACTTCGACACCTGTCTATACCAGGTTGGTAAAAATATTTCCAACTTAAAATCAACGGACACCTTTGGGACGCTTGCAATAACTATGTGACTAGAAGTTGAAGCTGATCACATCTTACAATGGGACAACGAGGTAAACATTGATGTCGTTTACGACAGCCTCACCTGATACCGCCGCAGCTTGCACCAACGCGACAATACCAACGATTTAAGTGTTAGCATTGTCAACCTAATGTCAGACCGAGTAGTGTGGGCATATTGGATCTCCATTGAATCCTTAATGCCTACAGAAAAGCAGCTTCTCCGTTGGGACCAAAAATAATTGCAGAAAGAGAGCAATTTGGCAAAAAATGCTCGGTGAGCTTGGCAAAGCAACGGAGTGATTAACAGGCCGTGTGGGAATAGGTTAATTCCAGAAGTGTTAAAAGCCCTCTATTGCTTGAACTCAGTCGCAAATAATCACAAGCTGTGTTTGCAACAGTAATCCCTCAGTCCAACACAGTTGAAGAACTATGATCTGAGCACCGAAGTGCGGTGGATCCAGCTGCCATTACTCGCATCGCAATAATTACAATAAATAACATCGGCGACATAGTGAGGCTAAGGTTAAATAGAATGCAAACAAAGGGAGTAAGAAGAAATTGCTTTCAACCAATTAGAATTAAATGAAAATTAACAACCAGATGCAATAAACCAAATCCTGGAACTCCACTGGTTTTGTGACCACACTTGTCTGCTAAGGTACTTAACCATCAGCACTAGCCTTATCAAGTATCTCAGTCGATTTGCACACGTCATGTACTGGCCATGTCGCAGTTTCGGCCAACTTAGTGCAGCCACGGCGTATAACGCACACCCAGGAGACCGGTCAAAGGGCATACGCAGGAGACGGCCTAAGCAACGTAAGCAAATAGGATTCAGTGAACACTGGAGTGAGGCACCAAAAGGCTTCTTGTCAAAAACCCACTGGCGGACCTTAGCATTGCTCATCCGGTGTTCCCGCCAGATACGGAAAATTCTCCGCAAGCACCGGCGATCAAACGCGGCCAACCGTCTAGTGGCTTTCCCACGAACTGACTGGATCTCTGATCCATACAGTACGACCGGGCTTACCGCATCGTTATACACCCTACCTCTCACTGACAGGCTATTATTTTGTCGTCTCCATAGATGCTTGAGTCTCTGGCAAGTCACACGGGCTTTGCTGATACGCGAAGTGACTTCCTCAGTGATATTCCCACCAGAGGTGGCACAGCTACTAAGGTAAGTGAACCGATCCAACAATTCCAGTGGATGTTCGGGGATAGCTAGAAGCGGAGATGTGTCGATCTAGTCCGGCAACAATACTTCGCACTTTGAAGGTGCAAAGCACATGCCGAAGCGTGGAGCGTTCTGCATCTACGTCAGACCCTAGGAGAGTAATGTCTTCCGCATACTGCAGGTGTATCAGTCGGTCACTTGGCAGAACTTCAATCCGGTAGATGCTGAAAGAACGGAGTCATTCATGGTCATTTCGATAACAAAGTTGAAGAGAAAAGTGATATAGGAACAACCCTGGTGAACCCCACTTATCGTGCTGAACTCAGAAGACAGTTTCTCTAAAGCCCTTTCACAGCCTTGGAAATCACGGTAGAGAGACCACAGAATGGAAAGGAATTTAGCCGGCACGCCCTTCATGGGTATGCAGTGTCACAAGCTGGCGCGGTCAAAAGCGTTGAAGGCGGCTTCCAAGTCAAGGAAAACCATCATGGTTAGTCTTCGGGTATGTGTCTGCTCGAAAACTTGGCGAAGCGTAACTATGTGGTCCATACAACCACGACCAGGACGGACGACAGCTCTGGTTTTCTGTGGTTCGGCTCTCACGGGGACCAATATTTCGTCGGAGAATGACATCCGTAATAAGTTTGGAGGCAAAAGGAACAAGGCTGATGCCTCGATGATTTTTGCACAAAGTACGCTGATGCTTCTTAAAGATCGACACAACAGTTGACAGTTGCCAGTCAGAAGGCACATCTTCAGTGCACCAAATCGTGTCAAATAGCGAAGCAATTCCAGCCAAGAAAGAGTCACCACTATCCTTCAGCATAGATGGGGGAAGGTTGTCGGGTTCAGGAGCCTTGTTTGTTTCAACACAGAAAGCTTAATTCGAATCTCTTCTAAAGTGACAGGTGTAACATGTAGTTCTCCCGTCGGCTAATGTGATTCGGCAAGAGGCAGTATCACTAAAGGTCTACTGAAATGTTTTCAAAATCTTCCGTCCAACGGGTTAGTCGACGATGTTGAGAATGAATCAACTCTCCGTCTTTCTCAGCTATTGTCTCGCTAACTGATGGCTTTCTTGGACCCGTGTACCGGATGAGTTGGAATTGCACTCGGCTGTCCCCAAGAGCACTGTCTTTTTCCATCTCACAAGCACTTACCATCCACTAACGTTTCCGGTCGATTAGAACACTCCTTGTCAGACGTCTTTTCAAAGATCTACGGACTCACTGAAACTCAGTGTTAATCGGAACATGTTTCGGTGCTTCGATCAAGCTTATCGATGCTCCAGAGATACATTCACAGTTAAGAAATCTCAACTCGGTTGCGCGGCTAGCGTCAAAGGTACCCTTCATAACACATTTGAGACGATCCCAGTTTGTAACGCGCTTATTTACCCATGAAATTCTTCTACTCTTCGCTTCTTGGTATAGTCTACAGACCTTGGCCGATCGTTGATGGATATCGACCAGCGTTCATGTGCGCCTCCTTACATTCCCATTGTTAGCGTTGTAGGTGTGTCTGTGTGTGCATGCCAATCCCGGCACTGGTTCCGTGCGTGTGCGTCTACCGACGACCTTGGATCTCCAACCCTACTCTTCGCCGAACAGGACACGTCCAGCCCGGAGCATGTGTCGCATCCCCTCCCTCGTTCACTGGTCGCTTGTCCATACACCATGTTTATGCGTGCCATTAAACGATCACCCTGTGATTGGACTATCCCTTGATTGGTCAACGCCATTAGTCTTAATACTCGTAGCATCCAAGTGTGGTGACTTATTCCCTTGATTGTCCGGCGTAGACAACTCGTCCCTCCTATTGTTTACTGACACCTTGTTGTCAACTTGCATACACCGGGATACTGAACCATTGAAGTATGTCCCAATTATCAACTGTATGTATTTTAATAGGGCCGTAGTATTTGTGATCCGACTTGTTTTGATTTCGGGATCTTTGGCTACGCGTTATTCAACGTTCACGGTGGACGTTACACAGTTAGCGTTGGGTCCACCAACCGCACTCATCACTGACAATTAGTAGGCCATTTCGTTAAGATATTTTTGTATGACTTATTCTGAGTTCACGTTGCAGGTACTAAGATTAGGAGTTAGGCACTTACCTGAAGCGGGAAGAGTGTTCGTCATGCGTGCGCGCACTAGAGCATGGTCGGAATTCAGGCAAATGCTCCAAACTGTCTGACAGCCTTAGACTGATATGCGCCACCTGTAGCTACTAGCAATGTGGTCAATTTGGGCCCGAGTCATTGATGGATTCAGTTGACGCCAGGTGAGGTGGTGTGAACATTCGTACTCGCAAGCAGTGCTCCGAGTGTAAAGGTTGTGGTCGACGTACTGTCGCAGGAATCGTTCACCATTGCATGTTCATTGTGCATCGACCCAGAAGCGGCCTCCACATGTTGTTCAGAGTCTGAAAAACGATCCACTTTAGCACTGATATAATCAGCAACAAGCAAGACGTCTATATTGATAGTCATGCGAAGAAGGGATGAGACAGTTTCATAGAAATCGTCTTTAATATCCTCTGAACTTCATTCGATCTGGGGTATAAAATGTGGCGATGAAAACGTACCATGTCTTCCGACAGTGCTTATTAACTCCAAAAGGGATTCGAAGTTGAACCACGCACATGCGGCTGTTCACCGGTATTCAGTCGAGAGGACTGCCTTCAACACGTTTGTTGAAGGCGATATCAACACCGTAAATATCATGAGTTCTTGAATCAGTATCGCCAGAAACAAGGACAGTTTTGCCATTATCGTTAGATTCAGAACGAGGAAGTCGAAGATTCGTCACAGCACTTTTATCTTGTACGCGCAGTTCGAAGACACAGAGCACATCAGTACCAAAAGAGTGAAGGGTGAAAGTCATTGCTACCTGCTGGCCGACCTGACTTAGAGTGCGGCGTTATTGGATGCGCTTCATATGTCTAACCCAGCTGCATTGTTATGGAATTGGTGACCCAATCCTCGGTTGGATAGGTAACTTTTGCTTCAACGACATCTGAATGTAAGAGTTCGCGGCGTCATCTCTGACCCAATCGACGTTAAGTCGGAGTGCGTCAGGGCTCAGTACTTGGTCCACGACTATTCCTGATTTACATAAACGATCTCGCGACAGTAATCACTTCTAACTCCTTACTCTTCGTTGATGATCTCAAGATATGGCGAACCATTAGAACAACCAGCAACAATGCAGCACTTCAGGATGATCTTGACAGGGTCTACGAATGGTCGACGCAGAACGCTACAAAGTGCAAGGTGTTGAGCATGCGCCATAAACCCACTTGCGAATACAGACTGGGGGCTCAAATATTGCGGCGCACTACAACGGAATGCGATCTAGGAGTGGTAGTGCAGGAAGACCTGGGCTGTTCCCGTCAGTCCGATAAAGCCTCCAAAAAAGCTAACCAACACCTTGGCCCTTTGCGGAGGGCATTCGGGCGCTTCGATCCTTCCATCTTTTCGGAGATGCTCAACGCCTACATTTGGCTTCATTCTGAGTACGCCATCCAAGCCTGGCAGCCATGGCAAAAGCAAGAAATTACCGCTCTGGAACTGGCACAACGAAGGGCGACCAAGATCCTAAAGGGCCTGTTTCATCTCCCTTACCGATTGAGGCTGAAAACCCTCTGGGTATACAGTGGACAATATCGACGCCTGCGTGGCGACTTGATAATGACTTATATGATCCTGAGGAATCCGAACCATTCTTGTCGTCACCTACTAAAGCTGAATAGCAATACAACACTCAGAGGACACCAGCCAAAGCTGGCCACACAATACAGCCGGTTGGAATGCCGCCGGAATTTCTTTTCTCTTTGTATGTGCCAACACTGGAACGCTCTTCCCACATACGTTGTTTCTTCCCCCACGCTAACGGTATTCAAAAGAGGTTTGGATGATCCGTTTATCCACCTACATTACGCTATGTAATCAGATATGTCTACGTCAAACAAACACGAAACAAACCGTGCTCATTCTCAGCTTTTGTGCTTCCCTATTTACACACTGCTGTTGTGGAATATAGTTTCGGATATATTACAACTGCGTTCATCAGTTACCTCAGTCCAAGAAAGCGGCGCACGAGTAAGCGTTGTCGTTTCTTTTGTTCTTAAGACATGCTTTCCCCATATTGCTTCCCATATTACTCTACAGTAACAATTCAGCACACCTTCTAAAATGTCTATATGAATAAGGGGCACCTGAATCACTAGACGCTTAAATTGACGATTTACACTTATGTTTACCTTCACTTCAACCGTCCTACGGGACTTGTAAAGCCATCCATTTTTACCTGTAATATATCATTGTTCATTGTTCAGCTGCGCTGTCAGCCACAGTAACTTGCTTTATAGACGGGGTAGAGGAGGAGATGCGAAAGACAAAGCAGAAGAGAGAGTAATGTCGAAGTGGTCGAGAGGGTAGATTATGCTCTCGGACTGCCCATTCTGAGAGAGAGTTTGACCCACAAGACAATGAGATATATGGATGTTCATCTGAGGGACTCCACCAGAAGTTTTCGGCTCAATAGCATGAACTACAAGGCAGTGGGCAGCAAGTCTAGCTGAAGAGGGCTTACAGCGACCCATTGTGATATGCTTGAGGCCTGTCCCACACAGGCTTTGAAACTGAGTACGGTTCACACCTGCTTGACAACCGTATTATGTTATGCACCTGCAACCACAACCAGCTGCAGATGAAAGTTGGCTGGTTCGCACCGTTCTGACCAGGGAATGCTTAGCTTGAGGCGGGCAGTAACAAACCATTGAGCACCGGAAGGTGCCCTCCCACCGTCAAAGAAAATGCGTGGCGCTCGTGAGCTACGGTACTTGAGTGGTGAACTTATAACCCGTAGACTTGTTGCCTCCCACGGCTAGGTTTTAAAAGAACATGGTCATCTGCATCTTCCAAATCTCAAGAAGAATGGGTTGTGAAACTGAGTTAGTCGAAATCATAGCCATTGACATATCTAGTATGATTGGCTCTGAAGGCAATTGGAAAATACTACCCAGCATGGCTAAAAGGATCATTCGGGTTCGCAAACCAACGTAACAAGATAAGGAAGGGTTATCCCTAGATAATTGTGGCACAGTCTACGCGCTTAAAAATGACCAGTTACACATATTTCTTGTCATCAACAACATTCGCATCACTGTTGCGTAAAACTATCGAAAACCATCGTAATATTACATGAAATCAACACGATCAATATTCTCTGCTTTGAACTACCACAGTTGCTGGATTCCAACACAAGGGACAAATTGTCCACATGCGTTCGCTTCCCACTCCGCGAGTGCACAACAGAAGGCAACTACACAAATATTCTGTGCTTAACAGCATGGAGCCAGTAAGGATTGATGGTATGAATCAGTCTAAAAAGTACCATCTATACATCTTGACAGTAAGATCATAAATTAACAATGCACATGATGTCCCACCTGATGTATTGATCAACCATGATGTAAGCTGCTTCGCATACTGCGCCAACCGCTTTATATGCATGCGCCGTACGAACTAAGCGTGTGGGCTGGTTGTGGTGCGTTCAGAATATCCACCGTTTTGTTGTCACATGTTTGTTTTAACGAGTTGCGACCAGACTGACCTCAGTTCAGTCAGACAGTGGTAAACTTGAAGTGAAGTATGCCGAGTTGCGAGGTCAACTACCAACAATACATTCCTAACATGCGCTGCTTTCTCGAAGGCGAGCGAAATGCTATCTCTGGTCACGATGTTAAGAAAACCATTAGCCCCGTATTTTGGGCGTGTTTGCTTCACTCACCCCTATTCATCCCGCCCTCGTTTATGGCTCTCCGCATTCGTGTTTCGGTTTGTCTCACCTAAGTGCTTAGCAGGTATTGTCACTGAATTTTATGCTTATTATCTTTTCTCACTGTGTCTAGTTTGCTCGTTCGTAAGGCACCTTATTGATCGATCGCTTTTGAATTAACCTGCTCCGATTAATGTGTATATGCCCCAAGTTGAATCCTTCGGTTGATTCGTACTCATGGACGCATGGGTGCCGATTCGGCTCGCGTCGATTAACATTGTGCTGTACATGGATTGCTTTCGTGTTCTCAACACCGTTACTATGCGGTAGCAATCGTGGAGCCGACGCAATACTATCAAAGCTAGTATTTCCAAAAAGATTAGTTGATTGCCTTATTGCAGCTATCGGAGCATTAGAACAAGGATATCTGTGATGCGAAGTGGACCAAAAATATTTTCACTTGATGGTTCGTTACAAACATACAATACTCGTTTTGTTGTGATAAAGGCTGGTGCATAAACGTAAATATAGCGACAAGGAAAGCATCAACACCTTCAAATGCCTGTCTAAATCAGGCGAGCAAAAATTATTGACAGCTTGAAATCAACTTGTGGATGTTGGGACATCTGCAATATTTTCATCTCCAGTATGGGAGGGTAATTGGTAGGTTTTTCCTAAACTGGCGGATTTAAGGATAGCGATGTGTCTTAAGTTGTTACGGCACTTACTGTGCACTTATGTGTTGACCATACATGACCTTAGCATCAATCACCTTTGGTACATTATTCTTAACTCTAAATCGAAAGTAACGAAGCTAGGTGTACCCACACCATTATAAGTTTTTGCACTAAACTTAACAAATTTTATATTCTGCTCAACGGCGTTCAGTGCTGTAAACTTATATGCTCTGAGTAGTACCTACGGAATACTCCTAGTGAATCCGTTGTTTTGCATCCGTCTGCGCGAAGTGACGAATTGCGTGTGGCTATATGCTAGTATAGTGTTGATTCCTTTGTTCACTTCCTGCACAGTCTCACCGTGTGATTTATTCGCACGTGAGGGAAATTTTACACATTCGAAAAACGAAACAGTTTTTGCTCGAAAAGTTCACGTTCTTGGTGCTCTTGATG
>OX104061.1:58244681-58267772 GCA_944474145.2 Dicrocoelium dendriticum
ACAACCAGATGCAATAAACCAAATGCGGGAACTTCACTGGTTTTGTGACCTCACATGTGTGATACGGTAACTAGCCATCAGCACTAGCCTTATCAAGTATCTCAGTCGATTTTCAAATGCCTCTAGGCGGTACGTCTGCGTACTGGCGAATGTCCGCAGTTCCGGACAAACTCTAGTGCAGCCACGGCTATAAACACACACGCAGAGACCGGTCAAAGGTGGCATATGCCGGAGACGCCTAAGCAACGAAGAACAAATAGGATTTCAGAGAACACTGGAGTGATGCATCAAAAGGCTTGCGTATCAAAAACCCACTGGCGGACCTTAAACATGCTCACCCCGGATGTGTTCCCGCCAGATACGGAAAATTCTCCGCAAGCACCGGCGATCAAACGCGGCCAACCGTCTAGTGGTTTTACCACGAACTGACTGGATCTCTGATCCATACAGTACGACCAGGCTTACCGCATCGTTATACACCCTACCTCACACTGCGACAGGTCTATTATGCTGGTCGTCTCCACTAGGATGTCATGAGTCTCTGGCAAGTCACACCTGCGGGCTTTGCTGATAACGCGAAGTTGACTTTCCTCAGCCTGATGTTGCCCACCAGAGGTGGCACAGCTACTAAGGGCAAGTGAATCCATTCCAAGCCAATTCCAGTGGACATGTTTCGGGTATAGCGAGTAAACCGCGAGCTGCGTCGACATCTAGCTCCGGCATCTATACCTTCGCAACTTTGAAGGGTGCAAAGCACATGCAGAAGCGTGCAGCGTTAACGCTACCGTCTCTAACCAGTAGTGTTTTGTATAGTCATCTTGCGTCAGACCGCTAATAAAGATGCAAGTTTTCTTCCAGCATGCTGCATGCTTTGTCAGATCCGGTACACCTGCCAGAACTTCCACTCCGGTAAGCATCTGAAAGAAACAGAGTCATCCTCAATGATCATTTTCGATAACATAGTTGAAGATGGAGCGAAGCAGTCTATTAGGACCAATACCTGGTGAACTCCCCATTTATCGTGGTGAGAACTCAAGGAGACATTTTCTTCTTAGGCCCCTTATCTTCGGCCTCCGGAAATCACGGTAGAGACGACCCTCAGAAGGGGAAAGGAATTTAGGCCGGCAACGCCCTCATGGAGCAGCGCAGTGCCACTAGCAGTGCGCTGGTCCATAAGAGTTGAAGGCAGCTTTCACGATCAAGGAAAACCCGTCATAGGTGAGGTACTGCGGTATGTGGTCCTGCTCGAAAACCTTGGCGCGAAGCGTAACTATGGTGGTCCATGTACAACGCACGACCAGGAACGGACGAACAGCCTATGGGTCATATTCCTGTGCGTTAGAGTTCTCACCGGGCTGACCAATTTTTCCGTCGGATGAATGATATCCGTATACAGATTTGGAGGCAACAGAAATAAGGCTAATGTCTCGATGATTTTTGCACAAAGTATGCTGATCCTTCTGGAAGATGAGCATAATAGTTGACATTTGGATCAGGTCAGTAAGGCACCTCCACTAGAAGTGTACCGTATATCTTTGTGTTTCAATAGAGAAGTAATTCGAGTCAAGAAAGAGTCACCAAGATTCTTATCAGCAGTATGATGGAGGAAGGTTAGTCGGGGTTCCAGAGCCTTTGTTATATATTCAACACAGAAAGCTTAATACGAATCTCTTCCAAAGTGACAGGTGTGAGCACCTACTTCTCACATCTACTAAGGTGATTCGGAAAACGGCAATACCACAGAAGACCTACTGAACTGGTTTTCAAAATCTTCCGTCCAACGGGTTAGTCGACAACGTTGGGAATGAATAAACTCTCCGTCTTTCTCATCTATGGTCTCGCTAACTGATGGTTTTCTTGGACCCGTGTACCGGATGAGTTGGAATTGCACATTCGGCTGTCCCTCAAGGACACTGTTCTTTTTTCCATCTCGCATTGCGCTATACCATCCACTAACGTTTCCGCTCGATTAGAACACTCCTTGTCAGACGTCGTTTCAAGGAGCTGCGGACCTTCGTCTGAAACAATTCACTGCTTAATCGGAACCATGTTTCCGGCAGCTTTGATCAAGCAGTAGTAGATGCTTTTCAGAGATCCATGCATAGTTAAAGACCATCTCAACTACCAGTTGCCAGCGCAGAGCGACGTCAACAAAATGCACTCTTCATGGCACAATTGAGACGATCCCAGTTAGCGTTCAGTCGATCATCCGCACTCATCACTGACAATTGGTGGGCCATTTCATCATGCTGTTGCTGTACGGCTGATCGTTGTGTCAGGTTACAGGTACTAAGGTTAGAAGTCAGGCGCTTACTTGAAGCGGGGAGATTGAGCGTCAAACGTTCACTCACTAGAGCATGGTCGGAATTCAGGCAAGTGCTCCAAACTGTTTGTCAGCCTTCGACTGATGTGCGCCATCTGTAGCTAATGAAAATATGGACAGTTTGAACCAGGGTCATTGATGAATTCAGTTGGCGCCAGGTGACATGGTGTGAACATCCGTACTCGTAAGCAGTGTTGTTAAGGTAAAGGTTGTGGTCGACGTACGGTTGCTAGAATCGATCACTATTGCATGTTTGATGTGCATCCACCCAGAAGCGGCCTCCACATATTGTTCAGAGTCTGAAAAACGACACACTTTAACACTGATATCACGAGCAGCAATCACGACGTCTATGTTCTTAGCCATGCGAAGAAGACATGAGATTTTGATAGAAATCGTCGTTGATACCCTCTGAACTTCATACAATTGGGGTATAAAATGAGGCGATGAAAGGGTATCATGTATTCAGACAGTGCTTACTAACTCCATATAGGTCCCAAGTTGAACCACACACATGCGGCTGTTCACCGGTATCCAGTCGAGCAGAATGCCTTCAGCAAGTTTGTTGAGCGCAATATAAACACCGTAAATATTATGAGTCCTTTTATTCGTATCGCCAGAAACGCGAAGACTTTTGCCATCAGCGTCAGCTTCATAATCAGGAAGTCGAAGATTCCCCGCAGCACTGTTATCTTGTACGCGTAGATCGGAGACACAGAGCACATCAGTACCAAGAGAGGGAAGGGTGAAAGTCATTGCTGTCTGTTGGCCGACCTGACCTAGATTGCGGACGTTAATGGAAGGGCTTCATGTGTTGATGGCAGCTGCTGCGCTGCCAGCCAGTCACTTGCTCTATAGACGGCGTAGAGGAGATGGGAAAGAAAAAGAAAAGAGAGTAATGTCAAGTGACTGAGAGGGCAGATTATGTTATCCGGCTGCCCATTTCGTGAGAGGTGTTTGTTCGAGCTGCGCTGCCTGTACCCTTTGACTTGACAGTTTGGCCCACAAGACATTGGGGGTACATGGATGTTCGCTTGAGGGACTCCACCAGACGTTTTCGGCGCAATAGCCTGAGTTACAAGACAGTGGGGAGCAAGTCCAGCTCGATAGTGATTATAGGGACCCACTGTGAACTGCTTGAGGCCTGTCACACACAGCCTTTGAAACTGAGTACGGTCCACACATGCTTTACGACCGTATTATGTTATTCACTTGCGACCACGGCTAGCTGCAGGTGAAAGTTGGTGGGTCCGCACCATTTTGACCACGGAATGCTTTGCTTGAGGCGGGAGGTAGCAAACCAATGAGAATCAGAAGGTGTCCTCCCACCGTCAGAGAAAATGCGTGTCCCTCATGAATTACGCTACTTGAGTTCGGAGCTTATAACCCGTAGACTTGTTGTTTTCCATGGCTAGGTTTTAAAGGAAGAAAGTCATCAGCATCTCCCAAACCTCAAAAGAGGATTGGATTATGAGATCAAGTTAGTCGGAATCCTAGCTATTGACACCTCGTCTGAGCAGCTCTGAAGTCATTTGGCAAGTACTACCCAGCATGGCTAAAAGGATCACTCAGGTTCCCAAACCAACGCACCACAATAAGATACAATAGTCCCTACATAATTGTGGCCTATTCTACGCGCTTATAAAAGCCATATTACACATATTTCTCGTCAACAGAAACATTCGCAGCACTGTCTCATAAATCTACGGAAAATACCATTGCAATATAACATGAAAGCAACACGGTCAGTATTTTCTGCTTTGAACGATCGCATTTGCTTGATTGCAACACAAGGGACAAATTGTCCACATGCGTTCGCTGCCCACGCCGCGAGTGCACAACAAAAAGCAACTACACAAATATTCTGTGCTTAACGGCAATGAGGCAGTAAGGATAGATGGCATGAATCAGTCTAAAAAGTACTATCTATACATCTTGACAGTAAGATCATAACTTAACAATGCACACGATGCCTCACCTGATGTATAGATCAACCATGATGTAAGCTGCTACGCATCCACATGCGCCAACCGCTTTTATAGTGCATTGCGCCGTACGAACTAAGCGTGTGGGCTTGTTGTGCTGCGTTCAGAATATCCACCGTTTTGTTGTCACATGTTTGTTTTAACGAGTCGCGACCAGACTGACCTCCGTGAATTCAGACAGTGGTAAAGTTGAAGTGAAGTATGCGGAGTTTCGAGGTCAACTATCAAACATACCTACATAACATGCGCTGCTTTCTCGACGGCGAGCGAAATACTAGCAGTTGTAATGCTGTTAGGAAAACCACAATCCCGTTGTTTTGTGTGTTTACCTCCCTCAACCCCTATTCATCCCGCCCTCATTTATGGTTTTCCCCATTCGTGTGTTGGTTTGTCTCACATAAGTGTTTAGCTTGTATTGTCACTAAATCTTATGCTTATTAAATATTTTCTTACTCTGTGTATTTTGCTCATTCGTCAGGCACCTTATCGATCGATCCTTTTTAACTGACCAGCCTTGATTGACCGGATGTCAACCTTTCTGTATAGCCTGTGTATATGCTTCATGTTGAATTTTTCTGGTGCTTCGTACTCCAGGACGCATGGGTGCCGGTTCGGCTCTCGGTGCATAACACTCTAGTGCACGTGAACTGATCGTGTTCTCACCACCGTTAGTACGCGGTAGCAGTCATGGAGCCGACGCAATACTATCGAAGCTAGTATTGCCAAAAAGATTAGTTGATTGCTTTACTACAACTGACGGAGCATTAGAACAACGAGATCTGTGATGAGGACTGGACCAAAAATATTTTTTGCTTGATGGTACGTTGCAAACAAAGGATACACGTTTTGTTATGATATAGGCTAGTGCTTAAACGTAACTATGCAACAAGGAAAGTGTCAGCACCTTCGACGCCTCTCTAAATGTGGGCAAAAATATTGGCAGCTTGAAATCAACTTGTGGATCTTGGGACATCTGCAATATTTTCATCTCCAACGTAAGAGGAAAATTGGTATATTTTTCCTAAACTGGCCGATTTAGGAATAGCGATGTGTCTCAAGTTGTTACTTCACTAACTGTGCATTTACGCGCAGCCCATTCATGATCTTAGCATCAATCTCCTTTGGTACATCATTCTTAACTCTAAATCGAAACTAGCGAATCTAGGTGTACCCACACCATTATATGTTTTTGCACTAAACTTAACAAATTTTTTATTCTACTCAACACCGTTCAGTGTTGGGAACTTATATGCTCTGAGTAGTACCTACGGAACACTCCTAGTGCATCTGTTGTTTTGCATCCGTCCGCGCGTAGTGACGAATTGCGTGTGGCTAAGTGCTACTATAGTGTTGATTCCTTTGTTCACTTCCCGCACAGGCTCACCATGTGATTTATTCGCACGTCAGAGAAATGTTACAAGTTCGAAAAGACGAATCACCTTTTGCTCGTAAAGTTCACGTTTTTGGTGCTCTTGACATCAGCCATCAACCACACCCTCAATCTTCACTACCAGAAGAGTTCAAATGGGATCAAGGCCGTTCGTGAAAAGCCCCACCGTTAGCTAGCAATACAAAGGTTGCTATTTAAGCTACATTTCTCGTCATCGGTAACAGACTCAGTCTACGAAAAGGGACGTTAACAAACGTAACTCGGCTCTGGCATGACTACCAATCTTGGTAATTCTATGGCTTACGAAAAACCCTCACCCCTTTTGCGGATCATAAGATCACCGGATAAAACCCAATATTGGTTTTCCCCTCTAGAGAGTGCCAGCAGCACGGTCACGGCTTTTGATATCCGACACAGGCAGTAAGAAGCAATCAAAACTTGATCTAATTGAGAACAATTTGCCATCAGTTTCGGTTCCGCGCTGAGTTTATGTAATATAGATAACGTCTGACTGTCCATTATATATATACATATACTACGTTGTTCAAAAATAAAGTGAACTTTTGCTATGACATCCGTATTTCTCACTGTTCAACATTTTAAACACTATCTTAGCCAAAGGAGTCCCCTCTACTGGCCATGTTCCTTTCTAAACGGTGCTATCTATTTTGGAAACTTTCTTGGAACACACTTTTTAGGAAGACGGACAGATCTTTTGTCGCATTGTCCTTAAAGTCCTCTGTGTTTTGGACACGGCCTCCTTACTGCGTGATTTTAAGGAAAGGAAACGAGAAATGATCTGCTGAGGCTAGGTCCAGATAAAACGACGGATGGAACAGAGTGGGAGTTTGTTATTTTTCTAGATAGCTGCAGATAATGGGCGATGGGTGGGCCGGCGTATTGTCATGATACGACCACCAAGTTCGCACTAATACGCCACATCTCAGGTTTGTCGAGCAAAAGTGATGGTATTATCCGAGCTGATACCCACGTCGTCAGCAAATTTCGAATAGTTGGACGACAAGTTCCCTTGTCACACATGAATTTTCTTGGTGTGGTCATCGTCTGTTTATGTGCAATGCAATCTAGGCTTCAGGTCTTCACCGACTGGCACTACACTGCGGTTTAAAACGCTCAAACTACTCGGTGAACTGTGTGAGGTTCATATAGTCCTCCTCATATTACTGGCTGCTCGACTACAATGTCTCGGTAAATGTTTTAACCAGTTTGTAGCAAAAATCAGGGTCGCATTATTTCCTTGGCACTAAGCTGACGAACAGCTTGCGCAAGGGCTCACTTCAGTGGATGTAGCATGCCAACTAGCAATCAGAGTGAAACGCGGCAAATAGCAGTTTATTGTTTAAACATATGAATACGTGCGCCCAGTATTTGCAGCGCGCTAGCTCTGCCGGTTGGTAAGCAATTTCAAACGTTCGCTTTATTTTTGAATACAATTGTATATATACATATATATATATATATATTCCATCTTTCAATTCAATGGTATTCCATTGGGAAACTTCGCTGCTCGCTTGATTCTCACCGACCACAGATCTATAGCGGTAATATATGTCTAAGCTCAAATACAAAGCACAGTACATCCACTATCTCTAGTGAACATTAAATGCATATACACCGGTGCCACTCAAGAACGCAGTGAATCATAATGCGTTTAGATACATGCCGCTTTTCCAAAAACAGTTCTTTTCAAAATATGCTTTATGTATCCAGATGGGTACATTTGCAGAACTTTATAATTTAGACTAGAGATGGGCTAAAATCCCACTATCAGAACTGTGAATTTGCACGTGTGAAACGGGACACAGTTTGTACCGATGTCACTTGAATAACCCGTAAGTAGAAACTAACCATAACTAGATATTTCCGGACAGAATAATTCAAAGTTGCATTCTGTTGATAGGCCAGAGTTGCAAGCTAGATTTCCAATCCGGACGGTTCATCTTCATTTGCGTAGTAACTTGAGTTTTTCTCAAAAAGTAAACAAAGGACAGTAGTGGTGATCTTGTAGCTAGTTTGACAAAGGTCCCTGTTAAAATATTCCATTGAAACTATGTATCGGTGTAAATATTATGCAATCGATATTCAGGGAAATAGCAACGGTCAATTTGAAGGCCTCACCAGTTTAAAAATCCTCCAACATTTTCCGACTGAGAATACAGGTAAGGAGAGTGGGAAAGCAGTGCCGGAGAGCTCGTCGTAGAAACTACTTAGTAGATACAATCAACTAGATGTGTATACAGCGACTAGCTTAGCACATGTTGTCCAAACTTTGGATCATACAGAGACCAACTCGTGTAATTCGGCTGGAATTTGCTATATACATAATCTGTGCTTTAACTCACGTGGAAATGCTGCTTCAGTCTAGTCTTGCGTTAAATTCCTCAATAAATCTTAAGAGCTGACACTCACGGTTAAGAAATCAAATGCTATCCTTTACGGGCAGCCCTAATCTATGTGCTCTGTTAGGTTATTAACCATTGAATCACTTATTGGTAGAACTTCGTCATATCTAGTCTCACTCAGGCACTCATCACACGCCCGGAAATGCACTGGATGCGCGTTTCATCCTTTCGGAAATCATCAGCAGTGCGCCTTCCATCGGACCTTGTTGGGGCTCGAAACCGCATCTCGACTGTTGCCAGTCCGTGGTTGAGATCACTGAGCTACGGGGACGGCAACGATCATCGTGAATAACTGAATAGATGTGATATACAGGGTGTTTTATTAATCTGGTCCGGAGCTAGGAGCGTCTGCATTCAAGTGCTGACGTTCACCGGTAGGCTGAGTTGTTGACTGTCCAATGTCACAAATTGCTCTGCCGGCAAGGGTGAGATGGGACTCAGATACGCGACATGTGTGCCTACGATCGTAGCGCATACCGAGCCGTTCGGCTGTGAGGGGTTAACGTTAGCAAACACCACAGCCGCACTGAACGTGTCATGCTTCGATCGATCGGTAGTCGGCCTTCACCCAGGTGGAAAAGCAGTAAAAGTGTTCCCTCTGAAGGGGTTAGTGGGTCGTAGTGCTGGTAACTGAGAAAAGCAGCCTGGCCGTATGTAATGACCGATCGATGGGGGCCGTATTACTATCGTGAATAGCAGAGTTGAAGAGGAGAGTTGACAACTGGAATCCTTGTCTCACACACCTGGAGATATTGCAAGGTGGCGACAGCTTGCCGTAATCCGTCACTCTGTCCGTGGTATGTGCGTATAATGCTCGGATAATATTTACATACGTCATGGACACACCTTTAATGACTAGACATTCCCACAGGGCAGTTCGATCAACCGAATCGAAGGAACCGTTGCTGTGAAGGAATACGACTACAGTGGGCCGCACATATGTGTGACAGTGCACCAACAAATGACGCAAAATAAAAATGTTGTCGATACAGCCACGACCCCGACGGAACCCTGCTTGCTCCTCACTAAGCTGGCTTTCACGAGCGCCAGTCAGTATGTCAAGGATTACAGAGGCGGGTAATTTGGAGGCGATGGGGATCAGACTGCTTCCTCTATGTTTGTGGCATTTCGAACGGAAGCCTCCATTGAAGATGGGAACAATAACGGAGCGGCTCCAGTCGATTGTAACAAATTCCTGCTCCACCCGTTTCGTCAGTAAAGCGTATAAATCATCAACAAGAGCAGGGGCCCCGAATTCGTAGAGAGCTGAAGGTAGATCATCTGGTTCCGCGGCTTTGTTCAACTTCAACCGTTCGATCTAACGTTCGAATTCTGAGCGAGAGGGCTTATCCAAAAGGACAGCTCAGGGAGCAGGGCGATCACTGGCAGATGAGGAATCAAACACTTCTGGCCAATTAACTTGTTTTTCAAAATGCTCAGCCTAACGCTTCAAACGTTTCGATAACTTGTGGATTAGCTGTCCACTATCCTCATAAGTCACTTCACTAAGCCCAGGTCTCCTGCTGCCCGTTTTCCGTATCAGACGGAATAACTTCCAAAAGAACACGAGACCATCGGTGAACAATTGTTTTCGCTGATTCTCTTCAGACCATTACAATCATATTTAAGGGTAAAATAATGAACTTACATCGACTCGTTGGCTCGAATTTCATAGTTAATTAACGGTTCAGTGAGAGAGGCTAAAAGTTGTCCTTTGATCTGACAGGTCGATTGCATGGTACCGAGCTTGATCTGTGGCAATCGACCTCAGCATCGTTCGTTCTAGCTGGCCAGGGAAGCTGTAAGAAAGAGCAACTTCTTTTGCGCGCATAATGAAGGTTGGAACAACCGAATGCAAATCCATTCAGCTGTCGCGAGCGTACGGAGGCGCAAACCTCTTGATTGACGCTGTGTGACCCTGTAAATTATCCTGAAGGCACGCTTTAAATCGACTTGGTGCCCCGTGTCGACAATATGGGCCAAAACGGCGACGCTAATGGCCCCAGTTCCTTCTTGATGCAACCAGCGTGGGCAGTGCTTCTTCACGCGTTTGGACAAGTGCCGTGCCGTTCGACCAATATAAGTAGCGTCACAAACGCACTTGAGCTGATAAATAACCATAGATGAGGTCAGCAATGGCAGCGTATCCTTACTGCGTGAACAAACAAGTGGTTCAGTAGAAAATGTGCACTTTAACCTGGCTGCTTGGAATGTCGACTTGACTACCGCCTAAGGACTTTTGGTTAGGCGCTCGACAGCGTCGTCCCCTTAAAAGGTATTCTTAAAAATAACTCCTTCTTCACCGCGGTTGAAACTGGTGCCGGTTTGGGCTTTTCTTCAAAATTCTTTGAAACAAATCTATCAGGGTAGTCATTCTCGCGCAGCGTGTTCTTTATAAAGGCTAGTTCCTCATCCAGCGTGTCTTGTGAGCAAATTCTACGTGCTCTTGTGGTGAGGCAGTGGATTAAGTTTAGCTTATATCTCAGTGGGACGAAACTGTAAAAATTCGTGTACTGACCAATCCACGTATTTCTCCTGTAGACTTTCCGCTGGATGGAGCCGTCTGGCCGCCTAGTTAACAGGACATCTAGATACGGAAGCCGATTGCAAGTTTTTGCCTCGTAGGTAAATTGCAATGCTGCGTGAGCCCGGTTAACCCGATCGAGAACCTCATCCAGATTTATGCATTTATCTGCCACTATAAATATATCATCCATATACCGATGGTAGTAATCTAAAGATTTTATTTCCGCTTGCAAGTTTGTTCGATTCAATTTGGCCATGAATATATCTACGAACAATGGACCGATGGGGACCTCATGGCTACACCATCCTTTTTAAATTTTACCATTAACTAGAAATTGCACATCCCCTGTGCACCGCAGCAATAAGTTTTGCAACTCAAGCACAGGTATACAAACCTTAATTTCCAACTTGGTTATCTGCTGGCAAATGTAATCGATGGTTTCGATCAGCGGAACGCTGGTGAAAAGCGAGACAACATCAAAGGAGAGCATCACTTTCTCATTAATTTTGGCCTCCTTGATGCTCTCGACAAACAGAAAACTGTCACACAGGCTGTAAGTCACAAGCTGTTGTCACACCGGCTCAAGAATTCCTACAAGCCGTTGGGCAACTGCGTGGTAGGGGGAGTTAACCATTGACAGAATAGGACAAAGCGGGATGTCGGCCTTATGAATTTTTGGCAAGCCGTAAAGTCTCGGAACGTTTGTGCCACAAGGTCTAAGACTGTCATACAATGCATCGGTTATGTACCCCTTGGCCCGAAGATGCTGGAGGCTTTTAGTGATCTGTCTCTCAATCTGTTCCGTTTGGTCAGCTTCCCTTGTGTCGCAGGAATCTTCGGAATGACTTCCGATGGATACCAAGCGCAGCGGCCATTTCCTCTCTGACGCACGATGAAACCACCAAGATTCGCTGTCTCTCTTCAGGTTGGCACGGAGTTTTGCCCTGAGCACTTTGGGAGTTGCATTGCGTTCGCTTCCAGCTGGAATATACCTACAAGCATCGATAACTTAAGAGACCGAGAAGAGACGCGATATCCGTGTTGACGATTAGACTTACCACATGAGGATTCGCCTGCTGCTAGTAAGGTATGGTGAACATGAAAGCCGTCATCATCAATTGTATGCACTGAGCGCTTGCTCAAGTTGCATGTTAGCGTAGTTTGATAGACATCCAGAACTGCTGGCTTCATCAGTTAGGTGGTGCATATACGCTCACAACGTCGTCGTGGGCGTCCGCCAAAAAGCTTCCGCAGGTCAACACATACAAGTGCATGGTCGGTGTCCACACATGTGCTCCAAATCGAGCAATAGTTCTGGACGCAGCCTCTCCAACGGCAACTGATTGCAATGTGATCGATTTGCATCCAAAGCTGATTCGATGCTAGTGGGAGCCATGTCACCCTCCAGCGGGTGCTGTGTCAGTAGTTAGTGCTCACAAGAAATAAGCGAGCATCTTCGCACAAAGGAATTGACCGCGCACCGTTATCATTACGGGAGCCTACACCGTGTTGACCACCCAGATTCTGTTCATCAGTGGACAACTTTCCAACTTATTCGTTCAGATCCCCCGTCAGCATTACAGTGTCCGAGCTTCTTCTGTGGTGAAGGGGCTCGGTCAGTTGACGGTAGAAGTCGTCTTTTACCGTGGGTGAAAAACAGTAAATAAGAAGTCGTGAAGGCTTGAGCAGCAGCATCCAAACCCCTATCCACCCCGCTGGATACAGCAGATAGGACACCGTGGATAATCCTCTGCGACGGCCAGAGCATCAGGAAACTGTTTGAAGAGTTATTCATAGTATTGCGTGGGCAGGATACTGTCAGGTTGCCCAGGCCTAGACAGGAGAACCATTAAGCTTCGCAACCAAAGCCTTCGGTTCAGAACCTCACCGCAAGGCAGCGGGTTTAGCGTTGGGCTACAAGCAGTCCGTGTTAAGGAATATGGAGCCAACCTCATTCCAACCCCCAATCTGGAGAACCAGGAGGCTGAGTTTGTCTGGCCTCTAACCATTGACCAATCTGGTTTGAGTGGCTCTGAGGGTGCTAAAATCATCACCCCGCATAATTCATTTGACCTATGAGACATGCAAAACATCGCACCATGGTAAGGTCCATCCCCAGTTATTTGGGGGGAACGATGCAACAAAGTGAAAAAAGCTATAGTGCTCTTCCAGGAGTGTGATGGCTGTGTGAGTGAGTCTAGATGTGACAATTCTACCCAAACCATTCAACTCCCCATACTACTCATCTGGAATCATTCACTACTGCAAGCACCGGTGTAGGCTGTGCATTGCGGAGGCCCTAATTGGGAACCCAATTGGGTCCAGTTCAATTGGCCAGACGGATTGAATGAAATATGATCGATGTGTTGAACTGTGCAATTCTGCTTCAGCCATTCACTATGAGCTTACTGGCATGCGATTATTGCAGCTGGTTTTCAGTCGCGTACCATGAAACTGCCATGCGACGATTAAAATTGACCCATTGGAAGAAAATAAAACAGATCTCTTTATAAAAGCATATAGCTCACCATACCGTACGATAAAAGTGGCCTTGGTTATAGGATAGTTGTCTACGGTACTATTCAGTGTTTGCTTAGTAGAGACGATAGTAATTTATATGTAGGAGAAATGTGATGCTCCTTTGCATTATATGTAAATCACAAGAATGGAAGTTCCTGAAGCCTGAACAGTTGCTGACGTGAAAGGCATGCGTGTAGTTGCACACGGCCTAACCAACCTTTATGCTGTCTTCTAAAAGCCGACATTTAGTGCATACGACTGTTGACAGAAAGTAAGCCATTATCTATCATGCACAGGAAATCGCCATTAAAACGAAAATATGGGGATCGCGATGACAACATGGGAAGTTATGGCAAAAAATTACTGGTTTCTTCTTTTGGACCTGGCAAATGCGTTTCTTCAACGCATATTTCATGAAAATATTTTGGTTTAGCCTTTCAGCAGACCGGTACGTGGAACGCAGCCTTAGTTTTCATGAAATCCCAGCGGTTCAATTTATATGCTGCACTAATTCACCGAAACAATTGTTACCTGTTCAGGAACAGAGCACTGATTCGATGATTGGTTATTCTGCTTTGAAGATAAATAAATAAATAAATGTTTTATTCCTGCCAGTGTCAGGCACGCCTGCGAAGGTGTGGTGCTGATAATACGAACAGATATGATCAGTGATTGTACAAATACATAGTAAGTTAAGCAGTAACATACTGGATTTGTGTGTATGCATATACACACTTTATTTGGTTTGTTATGCCTACCATAATAATCTTCTATTAACTGGCCACGTTGTTTAATCTAATTGCGGTTATGTTCGTTCACTTTATTGCGTTTGTAGCAAGTTGAGTAACTTCTGAACATTTTGTACTTATCGCGCATTCATTGCTAATCAGATTATTTCATATGCTAAGTTAGTGAAGAGTTACGCCTGCATAGCCGTATGCTTCAACAGATATATTTTATTTGATAATGCTTTTAAAAGTGATTGGCTGTTGCTTGACATCCCCGGTGTGGCCGCGCTTAACGTGCATGTTGACAGGGTGTCTACCTGTCTAGTACCCACTACTTCTTTCATACTGGCTCAAGGAGACAGTTAGTCGTTGCACTAGTGGACGGGGTGCGCGGTCGTCGTGTCTGTGTTATGCTCGAAATGTGGTTCCATGCACTCAGTGTGGAGTGGACTACGGTTCAGCCATGGCCTTGTGTGTTATTGATTCCCACATGCAGCGTGCTTGTGGTTGCCTGTGAAGGAATGTGGGCCGACTCCGCTGATGAAACGTGGCTCTCATTCACATGCCTCCCGGTCTTATTTCTTCGGGTTTACACTAGATATGGGGTGTGTGAATGGAACTATGGGTGGTGCAGCGCGCCACTCATGGTCACTCTGTAGGTGCTGGCGTCCTGTGGAGGCCACAGTGACAGGTACATCCGAAACCGGATACTGCCAACCATGTATTGCACCTACTTAGAACGGATGGACCACATCTAACCTACGTTTATTGGACTTACCTACCTCGCTTGTATTTCGTAGTTATTTCACTTGTTGCCCACTACGCTGTTGTATTTATCATGCTCTATGATACGCTTGCTACCTTCTCAAGTAGAGTCTAGTACAGTGACATACCGAGACGGTGAGCTACGGCATCTTCCTCTTCGTATTATTATTCAGCCGCGTTTCACGTCACTAAGTAAGCTCCATGATATTGGTCACCAGACTATGCTACCTACATTCCGTTCCTTGAAATCGATTTGTAAATCAAACGATGCTAGCTTGACAAGCTGCCCAATGCTAACAAGCACGATGCTTAGAGAGCCGATGCATCTCCGGAGAAAGGTCCAGTTGGCTGTTGAACTGTTCGCTGAGCTTGGCAATTTTGTTGCAAACGTTTCGTCACCAATCGAGGTGACATCATCAGTGCGTAGTGGAGTGGCGTGCAATAGCGTAGAGTAGCGTAGAGGAGCCTCGGTGAGAGTGCGCTGAGCGTGGCGTGCGTGCGTTTTTATACCGTCGTGGTTGGCCGCGGATCCGAGCAATCCTATTGGTTGGGACTTCGATCCGTGTTCAGTTTGCTTAATGGGCAGATGACCTTGACCTCACCTCCTTTGTCCACTTGCTCATGCGAGCGAGTCTGCCGCCAGTTCGGGTTGTCTAGTCACACGTTCCACCGGATTCAATCGATCGAGTTGTCGGTCCTTCGTCAGTAGCGTGGCGTATACTGCGTCAAGTTCGATGTGTCGATTGATTGCATGCGTTGTAGAGTACCAGGCTTCCAAAAATTCCCTCTCGTGTTTTGTACTTCCATGTGCTAGGATCTTTACACTCTCCAGATCGAAATGGTGACCTTCTTGATCTTCATGAGCAGAAACCAATGAGTGTGGATCGTGCCTTCTGACGGCCGCCTTGTGTTCGGTGATTCGTGTACAAAGTTTTCTTCCAGTTTGTCCGACGTAGATTTTATCGCAGTCACTGCATTTTAGCTGGTAGATGACATTGCATTGGTCGGCTTCATTGACTTTTCCTTTGGGTCTTGAGATCAATTTCCTTAGGGTGGCACTTGGCTTGTGAGCCACAGAGATTCCATGTGATTGCAGCAATCTTCCTGTTAGTTCGGAGACGTTCTTGATGTAGGGCAGCACTATCCGTTTGTTTGGTTGATCAGATGATTGCTGCTGTTGCTGAGGCATTCGTTTCTTTAAGCTTCTTCTGATGAAACTTCTCGGATAACCGTTGTTTCTAAACACTCGATATAGGTGATGCTCTTCCTGTTTCCGCGATTCGGCTGTGCTGCAGTGCGTTTCCGCTCTCTTGAACAAGGTTTGAATGCAGCTCTTCTTGTGATTCATCGGGTGATTGCTGTAGTAGTTTAATATCTGATCCGTATGCGTTTTCTTCCGATATACGCACGTTTCCATAGATCCATCTGTATTCCTAGTGACCAGTACATCCAAAAATGGTAGCTTGTTATCCTCTTCTAATTCAAGCGTAAATTTGATATCCTCGAATGTGCTGTTGAGCAAAGCATGAGTGGCCTGTACTCTGTTCCGTTTTACGATGACAAAGGTGTCGTCCACGTATCGTATCCAGAGTTTCGGGCTGATGGATGGCAGTGCAATGCGCTCCAATTTCTGCATTACGGCTTCTGCAATGAGCCCCGAAATTGGTGATCCCATGGGTGTTCCTCTCAGTTGCTGGTATACTTGTCCATCAAAGCGGAAATAAGTGGTCATGCAGAGGTTCAGGAGTTCCCAAAAGCTTTCAGGTCGTATGGTTGTTGTGGGGCTTAGTTGCTTCTCAAGTAGTTCCAGCATGGTTTCTTTGGCCAATTCATGACTGATTGAAGTGAACAGTGCGGTGACATCGAAAGAAAGCATGATTTCGTCGTCTTCTATTCTGACACTTCGCAGTTTTTTGAGGAATTGTTCAGCATTGTTGATGCTATGTTCGGATCCGGCAACCAAATGTTTCAACCTCTTCCACAAATCCTTTGCTAGTTTATATGACGGGGTTCCGGGGAGCGAGACGATTGGTCGTAGTGGGACTCCATCTTTGTGTACTTTTGGTAATCCATAGAACAGTGCAATGTTTGTATCATCCGCTTTCATTCTCCATCTCTCTGTGGCGGTGAGCTCGTTCTTTGTTTGTAGTTTCTTCAGCGTTGCGTTAATCTGGTTGACCAGTTTTGAACTTGGATCTTGATCGATCTGGCGATATGTAGTTGCGTCTGATAGCAGTTCTTTGGCCTTGTGAATATACTCCGGTTTGTCCATTATAACTGTCATGCGCCCTTTATCCGCTGGTAGGATTACAATGTTCTCGTCTTTCTGTAAACGTCTGAGCGCATCTTGTTCCTCCTTGGTTAGGGTCTGGGTGACTTTATTCCGAGTAAGCACTGGGACAACCGTCTGCCGTATCTGTTGCTGGGATTCGTCTGACAGTCCATTTGATTTCAATGCATGTTCTAAGCTAGCCAAGTAATCTTTGGGGCAAGCATCTCTGACGTTGAAGTTAAGCCCCTTAATCAAGACATCCTCTTCACTTGCAGTGAGATGCCGGCGTGAAAGGTTTTTGATCCATCCTTCACTGCTAATGCAGTCATTCCTCTTAGTCAGTTTGTCTAACTTTGTGTTCAATGCAATCTTCCGTCGGTTCTTGGTGCTTTTTACTCGACGTTCAATTGCGGATTCCAGCGCTGTTTGTTGCTGTGGGTCAATAGTACTGAGGCAATTGGTTCTGTTTTCCGTTATGACTCTCTCATATTTGCGTAGGCGGTTGTGGGCATCTGTTATCATCAGTCTGACCATGCGTCTCCCGTATTGTCGTGCTAATTTCCAGGCGGCTGGATGGTTTAGCGCCGGTCTGTGGTTTGTACTTGCTGGTAGCACGTTCCTTCTCAGGCATTCATGAAGGAAGTAGAGCTGTTCGCGTGTGCAAGCTTGTCGGCAGGCAAATGTTTCCCAACGACGAGCTTGTTGTAGCGTTGTACGCCCGAATTGGTTGGCTATAGAATTGAAGGCTGGTAGCTCAGGTTGTTCAGATGGCTGTTGAACTGTTCGCTGAGCTTGGCAATTTTGTTGCAAACGTTTCGTCACCAATCGAGGTGACATCATCAGTGCGTAGTGGAGTGGCGTGCAATAGCGTAGAGTAGCGTAGAGGAGCCTCGGTGAGAGTGCGCTGAGCGTGGCGTGCGTGCGTTTTTATACCGTCGTGGTTGGCCGCGGATCGGATTGTAGACGGAAGCGCAGAGACGCTTACCAAAAGTTGAATTGGACATGGCCAATCTTCTGGATAGACTAAGAAAAAGCTAATGCTAACGGTAAGGGTACGTAAGTGTTTTAGTATATTACATCAGAAATCAATCGGCGCATAGCGACAATTGCTTCAAGAGCACCGAATGTCCGCACCCGAGACCTACGATGGAGTACTAAGCTCTGAGTTCTAACCTATCTCTGGCTATCTCCACCTGACGTGTCTAAACCAAGAAGAAACCTCAGTCGTGTAGTGCCAGTGTTGGGAGGAACAACATCCAAATATCCATATGATGGTGATGGTTATCAGATAGCTTATGGCCGCAGCAGAGTACACAGCGGTATGCACAAACGGTTGAGTACTTAGATGGCAGCCATGCTACATCTTGGTCAATAGCAAAACAATGCGAAAACTGTTTAGAAAGCCTCATGTTTGACAGTGAGCAGCGGGACTTAGTTGATGTAGCATTGCGGTAGCTGTCGCAGCAAGGAGGCGGTAAGCGGCGATTATGTGGCATTAACCCAAGTCGATACTCAAGCTTGCGCAAAATTTGTACCTCAGGCAGCAGATGATCGGACCGGCCGGCGATATGGAGAGACTAATGTGAACATCCCATCGCATTCGCACGATGTGCGATCGCCCTCACCAGCTACGTAAACCAGACCGTACAAATAGGCGACAACACCTAAGTACACCATAGTACACTGTACCACTTGTTTAGTAATCATTCTACCTGGAAACCGTACGGATGGCAAGTTTGTCACTATCCCTATAGCGGTTTCGTTCAAATCTGGATGCCCAAGATGTAAGGCGGTCACATTGAAATGTTACAGAAAACACGAACCGTTCGTATTGGACATTTTTTGCAACACAATGCGAACACTGTTTGGAAGGCCGCATGTTTGCCAGTGGGCAACGGACTTTATTAAAGTAGTACTGAGGTAGTTTTCGTGCCACCTAGGTCGCAAGCGACGGATATGGGGTATTGCTGTCTGTCAGTGTTTAAGGTTGCGCATCATTCGTTATTTGAGAATGTGCATGTACCTCGGGCAGCAGGTGACGGGACCCGTCGGCGACACGGAGAGCCTGAAGTGAACACCCCATCGCATTCGCACGATGTGCCATCTCCCCCATGAGGTACGCAAACCAGACTGTACATATAGATGGCAACCGCTAAGTACACACTATTTTACTGTACCACTTGCTTATTTATCATTTTACCTAGTAATCTTATTGATAACAGTTGCTTCACTATTCCTATATCACTTTCATTCAAATACGAATATCCAGGGTTTAAGCCCGCCATTTATGTTCATGTCTAAATGTTAAAGGAAACACCAACAGTTCGTAGTGGCTACTTATTCTCATACCGGCGAAAGTGGCTGTTAGCCTGACCTCCAAACGAAACCCATGCACGTTTTTTGTACTATTGTTCACAAGGTTTAATGTGACTCTATCCAGTATATGGCAGTTCCTACTTAACTTTGGACAAGCGCATGCGCATACGTTGTTTTCGAACTGCAATTAGACAAGGGTGACACCAATCCATGTATACCGAATGAATTCGACGAGGATACTCATACCGCTTTGGTGCGGCCAAGTTATTGCAGGGAAGCGGCACCGGAGTAAACCGAAAACCACATTACCAAGACAAGAAGGTGAGTTTATGACGAACTAAACTTAATCTCAGGCGTTGCGAGTTCAAGGCAAATTTGACCGATGGGAATTCCGTGACCTTATGAAGAGGGCGGTTGCCCAGGCGCAGGAGAAGGCACCATAGCACGCGGAAGAGAAACAACATGGGTACCCGCCCATTTGTTTAATAATCCTTACCATCAATGCGGCGTAGGTGGAAAGTTGGTCTGCATGATGACTATTCCGCATTTCAGAAGTAGATCTTGTTTGAGCTCCCCACTGTGGCTGCGCCTGATGTGATTGTTGACAACGTGCCTACCTGTCTAATACCCTCCACCTCGAATGCTGGCTCCAGTAAACCGTTGGTGGTTGCTGGAGAGAACAACGTGCACCTTCCCCGTGACGGTGGTAGGATCAAAGAGTGGATCCATGTAACCGGAGTAGAACAGGCAACGGTCAAGCCACCGCCTTGTGTACGTATGATGTGCATGATTTCCCAATAAGGCTGGAACGCTTCCGCTCTGTTTGCTGAATGAGTGTTGTCCAGCTCCGTTGATGAAACGTGACTCCCATCCACAGACTTCCGGTCTTATTCCTTCTGGTTTCCACCGGATATGGGGCTTGCGGTTGGAACAGGGTGGTGCAGCGCAAGCCAACAATGGTCGCTCTGTAGGCTCAGACGTCCTGTGGCTGGCCACAGCGACAGGGAAATCCGAAAGCGGATGCCGTCTACCATATATGTATAAGTATAGATGTACATACCCACAAATCCGGTAGGTTGCTGGATTATTTGGTATAATGCGCTGAGGCAGCTGGTGGCTATATTCTGGCAGATGGTCTACCCACTGCTACTACTGTTGTGCCATCAGCTGAAGTCCTGGACGCCTCCTCGTGGCACCCGCCAGGTGGGAGTTAAGTTACGCTCTTCTCCTTGCTAAGATCCCGGACACCAATCAGAATGAATAAGTGAACTGCCCATGTGCTACACCTAATGCCTTTCGGGTATACTCTTAATCGAAGGCTTTGCCTGAGGACCCGGGTCGTTTTCCTGCCTGGTGGAGGCGCCATGCCAGTATCCTTGAAAATCATCTTGGGGTGTTAGGTAGTGGTCCATGGCCCTCTTCCCGTAACACCCAGTTATGGGAGACAACAGGTCTACGGGTTATTGTTGTGTCGCCGCTGACGCCTTCACCCCACGACCGCAAGAAGAAGTCCAAGACGAGCCAGATGGAGACTTGTATACACAAAATCACAGTTGCATATATAGTTTGGAGGAAAAAATGAAGGGAAGCTACTAAAGAACACTTGAGCCAACCAACTGAAGGAAAATCGTCAAATACGACGGCGAATAAGCAACCGTGTACTCAAGAACGAATCGCGTAGGTCCTTAGAAATAGCATCATTGGACTCAAAGCGTAAAGCGCACGACCATTTACAGTGACGGACACTGGCCAATCAGAATGACGAAATGAAACGTTTAAACAAAAGTCACAAAACAAACGCGAATAAGAAATGCAGATCCAAAAGTTGAAAACTAGTACAATAATTGTGTGACAACTAAATATTCCTTTAACATAACCAAGTAGAACAGTGATGAGAAGAAAAACCAATAGAATATGTTCTTGCAAGCAGCGCTGGTGAGAAGGACAGGACGATGAGCGTCCAGTAAAAATGACGCGGATGTACCAGTCGGGTGAACCCAGTAGAGCGTTTACACAACAGTCAAGAAGTAGAAAATAGGAAGAGCAAAGCATAGCTATCAAGCTCGGTCACAATAAATGAATGTCTAATAGCTGTTCGCCTAACAGTTTTAAACTCAAAGCTCGTGTGGCGTAAAGCACAAGCACCACGCATTTTCTCTGTCAGTAGGAGCGCACCTCCGGGTGCTCAATTGTTTGCCACTGCCCGCCTCAAGCCAGGCAGCCCACGGTCAAATTGGTGCAAACCCGCCAAAATCCACCTGCGTCTGGCCGTGGTCGCATGTGTGTATCCTACTACGGTCGCAAAACCTACATAACTCTTTCTAGTACCTCAAAGACTGCGTGTGACGGCGCCAAGCAGATCCCAATATGTATCCGCAATCACATTCCCGAGCTGTATCTGCTCCCCACTGCATTGTGGGTCAGTTTATTTGGCTCTGGGTGGAGTCCCTCAAGCAAACCTCCAAATCCCTAACTGCCTTGTGGGTCAGGCTATGGAGCCAAAGACTCCGGGTGGTGTCCCCCTAAGGAAACCACCGAAGCACAACCGCCACCACGCATGCGATTGCCCATGAATGCAATCGCATGCTTGCGAGCATGACACTCAGCTGGAACGTGCGCTTGTTGCTGGACCGGAACACCAGTGAGCGCGCTGAGCGACACACTCCACTCGTCGCGATGGAATTGGCGCGATGCAACATCGATATTGCGCGGCTCAGTGTGACTCGGCTGGCTGAACAAGGAAACTTGCATGAAGCAGGTGCTGACTACACTTTCGACTGGTGGGGCAACACCGCCACAGCACCACGTGAACATGGGGTGGGATTTGCACTATCCGATCGCCTAACCTGCCAGGTGGTGGGTGAGCCGGCTGACATCAGCGCGCGACTGATGACTATTCGCCTATGATTCGGAAGAGATAAGTTTGTCACTTTTATAAGCACCTACGATCCGACCATGTGTTAACCGATGCCACGCGTGATCAATTCTACACTCAGTTATTCTCCGTGATACGATCTGTGTCAATGCGCTACCAACTATTTCTGCTAAGTGATCACAATTCGCACGTTAGGCGTGATGCCTCGGTGTGGACAGATGTTATCGGTCCACATGACATTGGTTCAGCGAATGCGAACGGTGACAGGCTGCTCTGTGTGCCACTCACAGCCTAACGATCACGAACACTCGGGTTGCACTTAGTGCTATTGAGATAGCAGCTTGGATGCACTCGCGAAGTGGTCACGCTCACCTGCTCGACTATGTCATCGTACGTCAGTGTGATATGCGTGTACGTGTACTGCATGGGGCCGCCGATCTATTCGCAGTAACGGGATTAACCCGAACCAGTCGGCTGACACCATGTGGAGGTTGTTCGGTTATGGTCCCTGCACTTAGATTCTATTTTTTATTCGTAGAATTTCTGGCTGACATTTCCTAAATGGTTTTGTACCAAGACTTTAGACTTCGAAGTGGCGAAAGTCATTCCAAACTGGAAGACCGACACCGCCTACCAGCAAAGCAAATGTTAGGTAACTTTTGGGGAATCGAAAGGTGCGGCGATGTCGTCTGTTTACTAAATCTCGATCTCGGTCCCCGGAAGCAGCTTGACGCTGTTGGGTCCGCAGTTCTCCAGAACACTCTCCAGGATGTCTTCTATAGCGAAGTAAACAGGAACCGTGATGTTATACAGCCCTGTCTCACTTTATTGGTAATAACAAAGTGGGGCGTAAGTTCGCCGAACACACACGACCCGAGATTTGCTAGTAGATAGTTCGAAAAATCTTAACGTACTTCACAGGCACTCTCCTTCACCAGAGACAGCTCCAGCGAACAGGTAGGTCCAC
>OX104061.1:58268269-58315311 GCA_944474145.2 Dicrocoelium dendriticum
GTACGATCCAACGTGTGGACACTTGCAACAAAAGTTGTTGGGTCTTGAACACCGAATTTCCAAACTGCATTCCAAAGCGAGGAATAGTTGTAGGGTACTTGAACTCCATGGATAATTGTTGATCACTACACCCAATGTTTCAGTCCAATGTACGAACGAGTGTGGAATATTGTAAGCAGCAACCGCTTGGTACCCAGGAGTAAACGCGACCCATGTACGCTAGCGACGTCACCATTACCGCTGGCATTTAAGATGGGTATGCTTGAGGATGGGCGACCAATCGAAGGGATTTATTAGTGTGCCTTTGAATCTGTCACACACACACGCACACACGTTTGTGGCCTTTCAACTGGGCCTATGTGTTTCGGACATTGCAAATGAGCAACACTCACATGGACGCTTGATGACTACCCGAGGTCACTCCCAAAAAGATTGGTACTCTGCGTGGATTGTGTGGGCCTGGTGATTGAGATTGCAAAGCACTGTCGTTCGAGAAGAATGAACGTGTTCCCATGCATTTGAGCTCCAGTCACTGTGTGGGGATACTGACACCTAGGAAGAAAAACTCCTAGAGTCCATGGTAACCTGTATACATGCGTCTGGTTATGGAGGTTGTAGTCAATCTGAACGTTAACAACTGCGGAAGGTTCGCACCAATGCACTGGACTCAGGTGGGCTAACAGTTGTGCATCATACATCACCACCCCAATGGGAGAATACTTATCCTCAAAAACCCTAATAAGCTGAACGTGTAACACTTTAATTTGTAGGTAAGAATAACAGCCAAAGTTTCCACGTTACGAGCATTTGCATGTCGAATAGTAAGTGCGCAATAAACGACAATTTACCGGTAAACTCAAACGTTACCTCCTTTCCGGCTGGCTCACTACTGGTATCCTTGTGGGTCCACGCATTTTGGCATACATTTGATTCACACCACCTATCCATCAGGATGCATGGAACACTGCGTTTGAGCGTCGTAGTAATTCTGCATCATTCTCGGCCATTGAGAGCACCTCAGGCATAACACTGCGCTGGACCAAGTGTATGTCACGACTCAGACTCAGAAGCTACGAAATGCCGCTTCACTGATCGGTCCGTGAATTCCTCAGAGCCTGTCTGTGAACTTCTGAACACCGAGGATCCATGGACCACTCAAAATCGCAAGGGCCCACGTAATCGAGTTCAGACGTCACCTGCTGATAAACAACTACCCAATCAGTTAAGCGCCTCTAGTTCTGCTCCCACAGGTTCATCACTGATTTCGCTGAGGCGTCATAATCTCATGGTCTTCCACGTACCGGAGTCAAAAGATGAAAACCCTCAGATACGTTATGATCACGATGTTGAGTTCCTCCAGGGGCTCATCGATAGACTCTTGGATGTGGGCGAGGACAGTGTGACGATTCAACAAGTAATCCGACTTGGCCAGAAAACTAACCAGTCATGTCGACCTCTGAGGATCACCTTTGCAAATCCTAATATGCCGCAGCTAATACTGTCTCGTCTGTCAAGGCTGAAAGGCATAAAAGTTCACATCCGCCGAGATTTGGAACCCGAGGACAGGGATCGTTTGAAGACTGCGGTCATTGAGCTAAAACGCCGTACAGAGGAAGGTGAGACTGACTTACAAGTTGTAAATTTTCGGGTGATCAAGAAGGGTGTACGAACCCGTATCAATCGGTTGCTCAACCTCCATGCACGTCCCGCAGTACCTCCCAGGACCTCCGTGTCGCATTCGCCAACGTGTGCAGTCTAATGAACAAACGTGACGAACTGTGCCGCTTCGCTGTCTCGGAGCGGCCGGACATTTTAGGACTTGCAGAGACATGGTTGAACTCCGACATCATACCCCAAGAAGTCGTGTTGTCAGGATACTCTTGTTTCCGATGTGACCGAAAATCAAAGGCTCACGGTGGTGTTCTGTTGTACATAAAATCGTCACTATCTGGCAAACTTATCAGTACCTATCGGAGCGAGGATAGTTTATGCGAGCAACTGTGGTGCACAATCCGTCTCAGGCGCGCAGAACTAATTGTGGGGGTTATCTACCGGAGCCCATTAAACCGTTGCTGCGATTGGATAACACATGTACAGAAGCACATGAGCCGCCCTCAGTTCTTACTGATGGGAGATCTAAATTTACCTAAGATAATTTGGCCAGATGTTCGACTTCTTCCCGGTCATAGCAACGTTGAGGCTCAATTCGCTAAAATGACTATTGAAATTGGGGCAACGCAACATGTCATCCAACCGACGCGCGTAACTCCATACTCGGCATCTTGTCTGGACCTAATGTTTACGAGCTGCGAGCAGAAGCTAAAAGAGATCAGAGTCATCGAACCTCTGGCGAACAGTGACCACTGCTCTATTGTAGCAAGCTTAGAACTGTCGTTACCATATTACAAGCAACAGAAGCCGACATTCAACTATTGGAAGACGGACTTCAACGGACTCGTTCAAGCCGCAAGTCAGACTGATTGGACACTACCACATGATGCGTCACTTGAGGTGGTGGTCATTAATAAAGGGGAAGCTTAACTCGCTCTGTACTCGGTTCGTTCCCCTTAAGTATCCAAAAATCGGACCTGTCAAACCTCATTGGTTTGATAGGGAATACAGACAGTTAGCGCGACGACGTCGTAAACTTTGGGATAGATACATCAGCTCGGGTTGTGATGAAGATTACGCGGTGTACAAGAAACAGCGTAACTTATGTAACGCCGCAAAGATCAAGAAACGCCGGCAGTTCGAAGAGGAGCTAGCATCCTCGGCCGCAACTGCACCCAAGCGAATATTTGCCTACTTGAAACGTCAACTGAAACCTGGAGACGACCTACCGGTCTTAGAGAGCTTAGACGGGAAGACACTCATTTCAAGCGCGGAGCGCGCGGACGCCCTGGCTACGCACTTCCTCAATGTATTTTCCAGTAAACCGGCGGCTGTTCCAGTACCGGCACAGGTTGCGCAAGTCTTGCTCGACAGCCTACAATGTGATGCAGTCGAAGTACATCAGCTACTCGTCAACCTCAATGGTGCAAAGCCCCCCGGGCCAGACGGACTTCACCCACTAATACTCAAGTCCCTATCGATTATCATCTCACCAGTTGTGACAAACCTTTTCAATAGATCGCTCTCTGAAGGATCCGTCCCGAACGACTGGAAATGCTCGATAGTTAAACCGCTTCCCAAGGGTGGTGATCCGAGTAAAATAGAGAACTATAGACCGATCTGTTTGACTTCGGTATTATCCAAAGTTCTCGAGAAGGTTGTGAAAAAGTGTCTGCTATCGTTCTTCGAATCGATGGACGTATTGACGCCAGCGCAACACGGCATCACGAAAGGGCGATCCTGCATCACCAACTTGATGTACGCAAACCACCAGTGGTTCGAGCTCTCAATGAACAGAAGGATGTTGACGTGGTGTACATCAACTTTAGTAAGGCGTTTGAAAGAGTGAACCACGAGGTACTCCTTGGTAAACTGAGGACATACGGAATCGGTGGCACGTTACTTCAGTGGATACAAGAATTTATTGTGGGACGAAGGTTTAGAGTACAGGTCAATGACTATCTGACAGAATGGTTTCCATCGACCAGTGGCGTGCCTCAAGGAACTGTACTTGGGCCAGCATTATTTCTTATTCATATCAACGATCTTCCGCAGCAGCTCCAGTCACCATGTGTCCTGTTTGCAGATGATTTGAAAATCTGGAGGATCATTGAAAACCAGGACGACTGCGCTCGCCTCCAGCATGATTTAGAGCGACTGTCAACGTGGTCCACTGAAATGCAACTCCCTCTTAACGCAAGCAAGTCGGAGATCATCAGTATCACCAGACGTCCAGCCACTCGATCATACACCTTGGACGGCCAATTGCTCCATCCCAACACATCTGTCAGAGACTTAGGAGTTCTCTCACGACATGATTTAAGATCACTAGAAAATACAGAGAAATGGTACCGTGCGGGACTTCGTATGCTCTGGGCACTAAGACGCAGTTTCTCCACATGATCCGAAGAAACCGTCCCTCTTCTATTCACCTCGCTCATTAAAATAATCCTTGAATACGGCGCCTCAGCTTGCCATCCGATAACCCAATTGGAAACTGAAAAACTGGAGAAAATACAGCACATCGCAACTAGAATGATACCAAGTTTACGAAAGCTTCCATATGAAAAACGTTGTGAAAAACTCGGACTCTACACACTATCCTATCGCCGAGTAAGAAATGATCTTATTATGACCCATCGAGTACTACACTTGAATCACTTCCTCATACTGCGGCCAATATTTCACCTGCGAGAACCCTGTAACACCCGAGGACATCGTTACAAACTCAGGGTCCCCAGTATGAACAAAGTATCACATCAGCTTTGTATCGAACGAAGAATCGTAAACTTATGGAATACACTACCTGAAGGATTAATAGAGGCCGATTCTGTGAAGTGTTTTAAAACCCGTATCGACGATTATTTTGGAAACCTGTGCTTTTGTGAAACGATGCACATACAGTGCCAAAAGAATACATTGTATGTCCGGAAATAATAACGCTAGTACAAATTTCTAACCGAACACGGATAAACGATTAACGGACCAGACACAACTGCTGATAATTCACAAGTAAATTTTGATTTTTCGTAATTCGATAGAGTTGTACAGAAACCTTTCTACTTGCTCTTAGATACAGTCTCAGTCTCAGTCTCATAATGTTTCTCAATGACCTGGCACCTGTTACATTTTTGCTGACAACCCAATCTTGGTCAGCAGGGGTAATCATGAAACCTTTTCCAAGGAAACCGTCACGGTAGTCAAGTGGTCGGATCAATGGGATTTAGGCCTAAATACTAATAAACGTCGGTTATTGACCGCTAGGAATGATGAACTTACAGTTCAGAGTTCCGCGGTGTCCCTGACACTTCAGACTAGTAGCCAAGCACATGATGTTGGGACCATCATCGTAAACAATTTCAAACCCTCTGCACGGTGTCGCCATGCTGCTAACAAGGCGCGACGAGAGCTATTTCGTCTTAGACGAACGTTGTGTAACGCCAAACCAGAAGTTTTCCTTACACTGGATAAAGCAGTGGTTAGACCACATCTAGAGTATGGTGTTCAGGCTTGAACGCCTTATTTACGTAGCGAATCCATTTGCATTGCAAAAATCCAAAAACTGGTAAGCAAAATGATTGTATGTCGGTGTAGAAAGACATATGAAAACCGTTTAAGAAGCTTAGAGTTATTTTCTATGGAAAGACGCAGACTGAGAGGTGACCTAATTGAAACGTTCAAAATTTTGAGGGGCCTCAGTGGGATCAATCCTACAGATTTGTTTGAGCTAAGTCTGACCACTTGCGTGGACATCGGCTTAAGCTCAAACAACAGTGGTCTCGGCTGGACATCAAAGGGAACTTTTTATAAATCGTGTCGTGAACACCTGATTTACTAGAACGTGAAACACTAGAAATCTTCCAAGGTGGCATAGAGAAAGGTTGGCCAGATCTTTTCCTGAATTACTGTAATTTTACTAAAACGAGAGTACTAACGCTCTCATTTTCTGGTCTTTTTTGCAATAAAACGAAGAATCATTGTAGCGTCGAAGTGCTGGGGTCTTGGTTCGCTTACCGGTTCAAGAAGTGGGACGCTCGTTAGGCGAAAGCCTGTATCGTCCTCAGGAACTGACCTGACCTGACCTACGTTTCGGCTGCACCTAGTCGAAGCAAAGTCCGTGTCCGAACTCAGAAAGTTCCTTGACAATCATTTTGCCGATATGAAATAGAGGGAGAGGTCGCCAACACATATGGTCAGTATCCCTGAAGGATTTTAACTGCAGGTACACAGATATCTCTATTTATAGCTACTATCCAATAATCAGCGATCAACACGACTTTTGATTGATTTCGTTGTCCGACGTGGTTTTTCAGCGTACTGTTCCGTTGCATTTAGTTGATTAATTTGACGTTCTTTCATCCATAGTGCTGCGTATACTCCCAATGGTGATCCGAATGATTCTCACGTCGGTGTTACGTTAACGGTTGCTGGAGGCACGGTGCATATAACTGGTTTTGTGTAGTCTATTTGCATAATCGCAGAAATTAATGACCCACATATCGGAGCAGACCTGGTGTCCAACGCACTCACTTATTACCGCAGCGATCAGGTGCATAACCCAATTGCCTTGTGGCATCGACAAAGTTTGGCAGAAATGGATAAAAGGGAGGAAGGCGTCTGGCGTTCTGCAGTGAGAGATTGGTAACGTGCGCAGACCAAAGCGTCGTTTCTTGTCTTAGTTTACTCGAACAATCTTACCAGTTAGTGGCTATTGAGAAAGATTTAATCGGGAGCAAATTTTCTGCCGTTTTTAATCAAATCGAAATCTTGGCAATAACTTGTTTCCGGCTCGGTTACCGACAAATCTGACATGCCTCCCGGCTCTCGCCGGGAATGATGTGTTCAATCTGCAGTGAATTGTTTCTGAGCTTACTTGCATGTTTAACTTTATTTTCTATAATCTATAAAGGCTGTTGAAGCTTTTCTGGCGTTCACTGAACATCCGACCATGGTCTAACATACTGATGCTCTCTCGGAGTCCACTATATCGTTGCTTGGCAGTTTAGATGTTAATCATTCGCTTTGTGTTTCAGTGGATGGCCTTAGCTTGACCCAACCCGTTTTGATTTGCAATCTACAGTTTCCACCTCTGCGCAGCAGCTTTAAGAAGCCTGTCAAATACTTTTGTATGGTACGTTTTCCCTACAATTTGTTACCAAGTATCCTGACCCTATGTAGTTGATGCGATAATGTCAACATCAGTTTGTAGAATGTGGGTTGATTATCTTAGGTGCATTTGGTAGGATGGAATTAATAATGAAACGGTGTTTACAGCGGAGTGCTAATCGAGTTGCAGTGGCTTACAGCTGGAGAAAAAATACGAAGTAAGGAGAAATTCCAGGAGGGGATTTAGGGGGCAGTGCTATCGGTGAAGTTTCAAATCCGATAAAAACCATGGGATCGTACTGAGGGTCAGTATGAGCTTGCCTGATATAGAAACAAGTCTGGGTCACAAACTTCTGTAAAACCATTGATTGGTTGTCCACATTTCGCTTAGGCAGTTTCCACACCTATCGTCTACTAATGTAATTTCGCCCATTACAAACTGTACTTGCATGAGGAGTACTTTGAAAATCTATGCACGAAATATTTACTTGGGGCCGCAACATCTAATGCTTTCAGGCAATTTGGTTCAAAGCACCGTATATCATGTCAGAGGAAGATGCAACACACTCTCTTACACCCTCTAGGGAAGCAGAAACTGAATGCCGTATTTCTAAGATTACATTGAACATACATGGGATGCATGAAGAACGCACAGCAGGACCATATTCCCCCATTCACCGTGTGCGGGAACTGATATAGGTCAACGGTGATGGGAAATATCCCAGCACTCTGCTCATGTGACACATTAGTAAGTGCGTGGTCTTCATCAAGAAGTATTTGATGATGAAGCTGTCACCTCGATGGGTAATCTTATGCGGTTACTTGCATGGAATGCCACTTTGGCCACTGAGGTTTCAACCACCATGCCCTTTTAACGCCATTTTAACAGTGTGAATTCAGGCCACTAATGAAAAATTGTCCCACTGATATCCCCGAGTCAGTTTCGTCTATCCTCTGTCTCCTCTGCATAGTACAAATGTTGGGTACACGCAGCAGCAGTTCTGACTTGATGGAGAGAGCCTCCCACTGCGCAGTTGACAATGATCCGCGTTACAATCCAATTTCCCTGTTCGATATCCGTCAAGGCACACGCGACTCAACAAGTCTACTCGTGAATCAGCCACAGGAGCAATTCGATCAATTCTCTCTCTCTCTCTCTCTCTCTCTCTAATCCTCACAAAATTAGATTGCATGAATAACGCTCATCACAAATAGGACCGTGCGCGTCAGCATCAAGTGGGAGCTCGGCTTCACGGTGTGGTCCTCTTGGGTGGGGTGTGAGCTTTCTTTCACATGGAACATCCGTTCATCAGCCGTGATGACACAGTGAACGTGTGTTGCCACGGCGACCATAACCGAACATCCGAGTAGGCCTCCAATAATCTGCGTACAAAATGCAATCCAGTAAACAATGAGCGCGAGTGAGGAAAACGTCGAATGGTGTGTGTGAACCGATAGGGGATTAGCTTGCATGATTCATACCCGTTGAAAGCATACCAGGTGAAGAGGTACAGCGCCGCAAACACATTGTGTACGATCATGGTCCGCAAACGGGGAAGAAGCCTTTCCTGACCCAGCGATATTCCACTACGGAGCTGTACATTGCTAATACCTCCCATGATTGAGGATCTGATGGTGTATGTATTAAGCAGTTAGTCTTGGGTAGTCCCCCTACAAGTTTTACTATATCGGAAGATGCATGTAGAGATTTTAGCACGGTCATGGCAGTTCAGATTGTGGATCGGCAATTCTATTTCAACTGGATATATGAGCACTGGCCATTCCTTATTCCTTAGAGGTGCTGTGCTGACGAAACTGGAACATTGAAGCCTTTGTCTCACGAATGTCTGTGCTGGCCAATCTTGCAATACCATTGAAAGCGTATGTTTCATTAGCCGGTCGGTTGTTTGCAGCAGAGTTCATTTGTATTGTGCATTGTCCAACGCTCACCGACCAATTTTCTACTGAGGTTTTAAATTTTCATTTTCACATATAAAAATTGGCGCAAAAGCGCTCACATTAAGTTTGATTTTGCAGTTAGATTATCTGAAGCAATATGAGGATTATTTTAACTGTCCTTCTTAAACGACGTCATCAGGAGAGGACTTCGGTATGGTAGTGAAAACATAAAACTGCGGTTTCTGAGCAAATGGACGATTGCTTGCAGGTATGATGTCGCAATGTTTAATATTTCCTGGAAAAAGTTTATGTAACCGGCAGTTGCTCGTTATAACAGAATATGTAGCCCATATTTACACAAAAAATGTATCATTCATGCGTGGTATGTCGCAGAGCAGGCCAGGTAAAGTGGCACATCACACACTGGACAGAGTGGATTCGCCTTATTTCCAGTGCTGCATCTTTGTTTCGGCGTAGATTCCAAGTGCTGTCGGGACGAAATTTTTCTGACACTTACTTCAACCTTCTGTCGTTTTCTGCTGGGTCTAAGAAGATTTGGGGGATACTATTCTCGGCTAGATACGCATGCAAGTAGACTTTTATTACACCTTCTTTGAAGGAAAGTACACCATTTTGTTCTTGTTTATGTGCAGGTGATTTTCCGTACAAAATCCAAGCGTTATTCATTACAGCATTCGGTAGAAAGGCGAACAGCGGTGACCATCACTTTTAGCTTCGAAAATTGATTCTGTACTGACCGACATTTTGGTTCAATCGATCCACCATTCCCATCGAGGAGTTATACTTAGTAACGATGCTAGATTGTTCATTAAATATGTGCCTTTTGTCCTTCACCGACCACGTGTTCACTTTTGTCAGCGGATATGCACCAACACAGCAGCTGGCACTAATCACAGTGGAATTAGCATTCCGAGACAAAACGAACACGTCCTCTCGTCTATCAAAGCTATAGTCATAAGTACCCTTGTTTAGTTTTCCTAGGGCCTTCGTGTCGATGGGGCACTTTTCTGTCCTATTTGCTCAAACTGTCCCCGTTGGTCTTATGCCTTTGTTGCCTAAGACTTTTATGAGCGGCAAGCCCGTGAAGAAACTGTCAAAATAGATATGGTAGGGCCGCTCCTTCGAGAGCTTGTCCACTAGGTCCAAAACAACGCCATATCCCAAATCTAATGTCATGTCATAGTTGGCCTGAGCTCCTTGGAAGAGATCCAGAAAGGCGACATAGCCTAGAGGTGTTACAATTACCCGTTGCTTATACACGGATCTAATAGGCTTTCCTCTGATGCATTGCTTCAATCCATGACGGCCGTAATATTGTATCATGCTTTCATCCACGACCAGACTTTTTTCCACGGGGAAGGATTTCAGAAATCTTTCATCGAGCAGGTTATAAATTGGCCGAAGTTTTGCAAATTTGTCATCTGCTTGCAGTTTGTTATTGTTTCCCAGAGGGAGATATTTCATGATTGTGTCAAGTCTGTTTCGTTTCCTTTTTGGACTGATGGCTGTATTGTGAACATCCTGTTCTGAATCCTAACACTCGTGTCTTCGTGGCACTGGATTATAGCTAGAGATAAACAGAATAGCCATTGTTCTACCGAATGAGTGGTCACCTTTTGTACGGGTGTACTCAACTGTCTGCCTTACCTGGTGGTCAACAACAGCGTTGTCAAAGAAGCGTTCGAATGATTTACACTACGTAAGCGCATCCTTTAAAATATCGGGTTAACACTCAGACCATTGTCTCTGGGTCTGTGATCCTAGACATAACTCCTCTTTCCTACATAGTCTACATCTTGGATGATTTAGGGGTTTTCTTGAAGCAACATGCGTATGGGCACCAAGTTCCTCTTGTGGATTTATATTGCCACTTTCTGGTTCCGGTTCGTATGGTTCACCATCCAGGATAATTGCAATTACAGATGCCTCACTGCCTCGTTGACAGCTTATCAAGAGATCCAGCATCCTGAATCACTTCATTGATATCATCTTCATCAGAAGTTTGCCCATCACCCAGTGACGTAATCTAAACGTATGCCTCGAGGACACCGCCAGCTTCCTCTAGCATGGTGATGACCTCTTGTGCAGAATAAATTTCCAGATTCATGTAGATGAAAAATGATGTCAACAGGTGAACTATAGTCTACATGCATTTTTAACAATGACAACAAAATTAAAACGGAGAAAGCACGTTACTACAATGCAGTGTTTCATGCTGTAATAGTAGTAGCCCAATACATCGGAAACTTTCTAACAAAATGCGCAATTTTTTCAATCATACTACCAATAACTCAGTCAGTTCCAAGATTCACCTCACAACACCGTTTCTTGCTGGTGTCCTTTAAAATGAACAGATGGTTGCATATGCATAGAACAAACATCGCACATTCTACATGATTACACATGCTAATGTGTTGTGAACATATAACTTAACACAAATATGGCAAAAAGTTGGTGTTTTTCAATGAATAATTACTCAAAGTACACTCACCTTTTTGGATTTTCCTTTTTATTGTTAATTTATGATCATAGAAGAAAGAGAAAACTTTTTCAAATATAAACCTCCATTGGCTAAAATTAGTTCAGTATAATGAGGATTAGTGTGTTATCTAAATTTGCAACCAAAGAAACTATGAATAATTGATTAATTCAGCGCTTTAAGTCACATTTTAGTAAATGACATATCTAAAGGACGCCAGCAGGAAATGGGTGATGCTCAACGAAACACACCGACCGCCCAACCACCGTGTCGCCCCACATTTCATCAGTGAACTCTCAACATTCCTCTCGGAGCCAGCTTCCTCTTCCAACTCCGGCGACACTTGCTAAACAGAGTAGCCCACATATTTTCCTCAAGCTAATCCATGTCATGTTGATAGTCCACCTACCTCATGTCCACCGACTCGACAGTTGTATTATTATCCAGAAACAGGTAATGATGGCGAACTGTCATGACACGAGCCATTAGATTTCATGCTCTAGAAGCTACTGTTACTGAAAGCCGTGAATCTAGGGTCCAACCATGTCCTCCTTAGCGTTCCCAGCGTACTTGGCAGTGCAGACTAAGTTACGGTACTTCGTGATTGGCTAGGAAATCATGGAGGTCTACCGCTGCCACCGGTGGCTTAGTGAAACTAACCATTGGCTAGTAGTGCAAGCCGCTAATACCGAGAGGTTAGGAGTTCGGTACCTGAGAGCGCAGATGAGGATGCCCCACTGTGTCCCAACGGGATGTAACTGCTGTCTGGTGCTTTTCCGGGTGTGTAGTGGACAATCTGACTTGGAAGCTACTACGAGGAAATCTCAGTTAAGTACATACAACATCGCGCCCTCACAAGAAGTGTTTTGTTATTGAACAACAGCCAAGTGTAAAAAGTTATTTTCACTGTATACCTTTCCAGTACTGTGGAGGATGATCTAAACTATAGTTGTGGAGAATTAAGCCAAATTCCGAGCTTGTGCTCCAATGAAACTGAAAGTAGAACAACGGTTCGCGCAAACTGGATCCTTGGAGATACTAGTGAGAAGCTAACTTGGCAGATCACATTTAGAGCATTCTCACCCGGTAGATCGTCCTATTTATCACTGTAAAGTTGACCGCATCCGTGGTGCTATTCAGGCACCAGATTAGCATGCAACTCTGAGCAGCCGGATGTAGTGAACACTTGCACCAAAAATTTTATCTATTCCTTCAGCGAACGCTGTTGGAATGTGAACCGTATATAGGTAACCAGAAACCAGAAGTGGGCAGTGGCATTAAAAAATATTTTATGGCACCTTGAACTTAGCGCGGATGTATTGATAGCCAATCGATTGTGTATGCTCATTTAGCATAGAGTTGTCATAATTTTCATATGATGTATTCGATATATATATATATATATATATATATATAATTTGTTATGATCATTTTAGCTGACCAGCTGTGGTTTTGGCATACCCGGTGTGGCTGGGCTTGATGTGCATGTTGACAACGTGCCTACCTGTCTGTTACCCACCCCCTCGACCATACCCTCTATGGGAGACAGTTGGTTGTTGCTGGGGTTGATGTTGCATTCATGAGGCATCTCCACCGCAGCTGGGCCAAACCAAATTATACTTAATCTAGGTCTTTTTAATCTGGATACAAGTCATCCCACTTTAGTTGGTTTGTTCAATTCTCTCACTCTGCTGCATATTCTGTGTCAATGTTGCGCCTTTGCTTTCCCTCAAATTCTATGCTCGTTGTTTGATATCCCCGGTGTGCCTACCCTTGATGTCCCTTTTGACAACGTTCTTACCCGCCTAAAACCCTCCATCTCGATTAGTTGCTCCAGCAGACTGGGAATCGTTGCTGGAGTCGACCGGGAGCACGGTCATCGTGGAGGTGTTAGGCTGAAATGGCGGTTCCATTCAAGTGTTGCATATATATATATATATATATATATATATATATATATATATATATATATATATATATATATATATAGACACAAGATCTGAGCTGCTTCTCACATTTAGCTAATGTGTCGAATAATGAGGAAGAGGAGAATGTCTGGTTAAACATCAGAGTCATTCGGTTTTGTGAGTCACGTGGCACTCGCGTTGATGTTATGCTCGTTGCTTCCGGCTGAAGGTCCATCACCACACAGACACACCCTTCGGTATCATGAGAAAGAAAGCATCAGGTGGCTGCATTTCCATTGACCGAGTAGCAGCAATCCACTGATTTCGAAATAGCATTTTGTGGCAACAGTGCTTGCATGAGACATTCGGTCATCGCCTGGAACCGAACATAGGTCAACAGGGTGTAGAGGAGAGTGAAAAAATTCAACTCAATGTTAAATAGGGCGGGTCGTCAGAATAGCTATAGTGATCGCTTTTCACATCCATGATTGCACGGATACAGATGCTACTCAAGGGAGGCAGAAAAGAAGAGATCGCGAAAAAGATGCAGTGGTTCGGCAGACACCAGGTGGTACACTCTCCCCCTACCAGATTATGAAGCAAACGTGCAACAATCCACCCTCACCAGTAGGAATACTGGAGTTGAGCACGGCAAGCGGTCCACCTGCAACCGGCTGCCAACCAGACTCGTGCCATTATGCATTTCCGCTCCGATTAAAACTCAAGGGCTTGGAAACATATGCCCCTCCCTGTCAGCCGATCACATGGAGCGTGGTAACTGTGTGAGATGAGTGACCAACTGGTGACAGGATGGCATTACGAAATGAGGGAACCGGACGGATGCAGACAAGCAAATAATTCCACTTAAATGCAATTACATCAGTCCCCAAAAACACTAGGCGTGTGGAGAGGAGGAATACCTCGTGTCTACCCAAGACGAAGATGAGCGGAGGCGAGGGGAGAGTAATAAGTCTCCGGGTACGCAGATTAGGTGCAAATGACCTCGCAAGAAAAATGCGAAATGCAATCCTTTCCTCACAGTACCCGCAGCCCAGCCCAGCTCACAAGTATTAAGGGTCGCTGCACTCTGACTGTATGAAACTCAGTCGATCTGACTGGAGGTCGGTGAATTACTGTGACTACAAATGTAGTTTAAAGCAGTACCAGAGTGTGGGACGATTGCGTGCTACGTTTAATGTCGATGCGCTTTGAAGCTCCACCGTGTTTGAGTGGTTTGCGCAATTCGAACATGGAGGATGACGCACGGTGTTGTCTACCTGTGGAAGCCACCACCGCGGACAACATTGCTACTGTGCAAACGATGATGGAGAAGGACGCGCGGGTGAATGTGGTAGCGCTAAAAAAGAATCCATCGGCTTCTCCTCAGAATCAATCCGCACCACCCTACATGAGAATCTCGGTCTCAGAAAGGTTTGCATACGCTGCGTACACCATCAGCTCAGTGAGGACCAGAAAGTAGCTCGGGTGAATTGGTGTCGTACCATGCTTGCGACGTTTGCTGCTGGATGTTCCAATGCTGTTCTGGAGATCCACTGATGATAATACTTGAGTGTACAGTTTCGACCCAGAGCCCAAGAAACACTCAGCTCAATGGACGACTGTTGGTGGCGTGCCGCCTCGAAAATTTCGGCATGCTTGCAGTGTGGCTACACAATTGTTGGTTGTGTTCATGGCCAAGACTGGTCATGTGGCTGCTGCACTGCAGCTACGGTAACACACAGTCACCGGGAAATGTTACGCTACTCATTGTTTGTCACACGTGCTGGACGCTGTAGGCGGATATCGTCCAAGAACCCGAGCACGAGGCACCTGGCTGCACTATGACAACGCACCTGCACACAGGTCCCTTGTCGTCGTAGATAATCTGGATAGGAAACACACCCAGGTGGTGGGACACCCATCCTAGACCTGGCTCCGTGTAAGCTTTCTGTGTTTCCAAATGTCAAGCGCACGATGCATGCAACCCGCTATGAGTCTTCATGAGCTGCAGTAGGAGGCTTTATTGAGCAGTTTCAAAGTTAATCGCTTCGGCCGAATCTCGTTGCTTCTCCAAATGGTTTGGGCATAAGATGTACGTGAAGGCTGTTGCAGATTATTGCGAGGAATGAGGAAGCTTATTTTCATGTGAACAGTTAGAATATCTTGTGCATCGGGAAACTATTGCTCTACCTTTGTAACACTGTTGCAGAATTTTGTGTATACTTCTGCTCTCTACCACTGCAATTTATCTCTTAACTGTTCTAAGGGGCTACGTGTTTCATCGAGTGCTAAACTGAGCAGCAGACAGGAAGTCTAGAAGTTCCACATATCAACTCTGCGTCTAAATAATATGAGCGTTTGGATGATGGGTCAACTGGAAACCTTCCTATATGGTTGGCGGCATCCGGTTTCGGATTTGCCTGTCACTGCGGCAAGCCACAGGACGCCTGCGCCTACAGAGGGACCATGGATGGCTTGCGCTGCACCACCCACAACTCCAACTACATACCCATATTCAGTGGAAACCCGAAGGAATAAGGCCGGGAGGCATGGCGTGCCAGAAGATCCTTCTAACGATGTTCAAGAGACCGGAAAACACGATTTAGAACAGTGGCGGTTCATTCGCCAAACAATTTCTTTGGATAATGTTGTGGCACTATCGCTCACCAGGATACTTCTCTCACCAAATTATAGAGGATGCGGCCCTAGAATCCTAAAACTTGTGGTTCAGTCAGAGCAACAAGCAAAGGATGAGCTGGATCGATGGCGGAGAAATCGGAAACATCTTCCTTCCGAAATTCAGTTAAAAGTCCCAAACACTTTGCACAGCTCCAATATTAGAGCAACTGAAGAAGCAAGCATACTGACGAATGCAAAAAAGCATAACTTGACTGCCGCTTTAATTGACTCTGACGTAGGTCTAAACGAAGGTTGGGACACACCTTGGCCGAATTGAGTTGCAAACGAGGTATCGTTGACCCGTCAATAAAAACGAGTAACTGCCGACCTCCCATCGGTCGGCATTCTCCTACACTTGACAGCTTCACCTCTCTGCGGGCTCCTAGAGACCGAGAAACTGGCCTGCTTGTATACAAATGCTCAGGGTCTTTCTGACAAACTGGCTGTACTGAAAGATCGCCAAGCTTCCGGCTCGTATGATGTCATTGGTATCACCGAGACATGGTTGCACACTAGAATGACAGACGCTGAATTTTCGCTACCTGGCATGTCGCTGATCCGGAACGACAGGCACACAAAAGGAGGAGGGGTAATCCTGTATTACCGAAACGACTTGCAGTGCGAAGCCGTGGAGGATGCAGACTCGCAGTTCCCCGACTCTCTTTGGTGCCGGTTGCAGTTAAAAGGCGGGGCCGCTTGCCTTGTTGTCTTGGTGTACCGCGCCCCTAACTCAACGCACGAAACCGATTACCACCTAGCAGCTGCTTTAAGCTGCAGTTTACAACAAAAGTACACTCACATTCTTATCATAGGTGATTTCAACGTACATTGTTTAGAAGCCCCTGTCACGATCGGAGAACATTTCAAAACCGATTTACAAGATCTAGTAACCACCGTTCCTCTTTACAACCACATCACTTTGCCCACTCGGTTCAGAACTGGTAACCGACCATCTGTTCTGGATCTTGTGCTTACCAACGAGGAGAATATGATTGATGCGTTGGTTTTAGACTGCCCGTTAGGTCGCAGTGATCACGCAGTCATCAGTTTCAACTTCGTCTGCTATGCAGAATATCTGAATGATAACGATGAGACTGTGCGAACCATCACAAGGTACGACCGACTCGCCCAGCTAGTCAGCGCCACAATATGGTCTTTCCTTGAAGAAGAACCCGCGGAAGTCGCCTGGCTCAAGTTTGGCAACACATTCAGTCAGCTGATTGCACAGGCTTCAGAGATAAAAGCTTGCAATAAGTGCAAATCCGTTTCTTTCGTTAGCAGCCGAACTCGAAAATGGATGGCAGTACGCAACGCAGCATGGCGAGCGTACAGAGAAGCTCCAGCACCAGAAAGTTGGGACAACTACGTAGCCCAACGCAACCACTGCACTCAACTGCTAAGAGAAGACAAAGCGGCCTATCAGCAGAACATCGCAAAAATCTTCAGTGCTAACCACAAACTGCTGTACAAGCACGTCAATAGCCTACGAAAGGTGAGGCAAGGATTTCCTCCACTCAAGACGGCTGATGGCCCAACTAGAACGTCTATGGAAGCTGCAAACGCACTACAGATGCAATACGCCCCCACGTTTCAAAGAGTCTCGCCACCAAGCGATCTACCAAGCTTTGTATTCTGCTCACCAGGACTAACCCACATCAATTTTACCGCAGAGGCTGTATTGCAAAAGCTGACTTATCTATGCAAACACAGCTCGCCGGGTGTCGACGCCATTCGTCCTGAGGCATTGGGAGCAGCAGCAAGTCAACTGGCATGACCTTTAGCTCAGTTTTTTCAGCACTGCTTAGACCAGAACCAAGTTCCCGCCATGTGGAAGCTTGGAATAATAAGTCCGATTCACAAAGGTGGAAGCAGAACTGATCCCTCCAACTACCGCCCAGTAACCCTTCTTCCTATACTTTCCAAGGTCATGGAATCCATAGTTGCCGATGCACTGGTGTGCTATCTGGAAAACTGCAAACTCATCACTCCTGAACAGCCCGGTTTCCGTCGACAGCGGTCATGTACAACTAATTTAATAATTGCACGCAGTGGTTGGACCGAGGCAGCTGAAGCTGGAGAAGGTGTTGATGTGATCTACTTGGATTTTTCCAAGGTTTTCGATCGTCTAGACCATCGGATACTACTATTCAATCTGCAGCATTACGGGCTCGGAGACCCTCTTTTAAGCTGGATCGCCACCTTTCTTTTTCAACGGCAATTAGTGGTCAGAGTTCGGAGCTCTTTATCGGACCCCATACAAGTCGAGTGTGGTATGCCGCACGGCTCAGTTCTAGGTCCACGTTTGTTTTTGGTGTTCATTAATGACCTTGCACAGGAAATCACTTCAAACTTCCTAATGTTTGCTGACGACATCAAGATCTGGCACAGGATCCAGGCAAACGTTGACCAACATGTGCTTCAGAGTGACTTAGATACAGTGTATCAATGGTCGATCCAAAACTTATTGCACTTCAACGCCAGTAAATGCAAGGTGCTTTCCACTCGACATCAGAACAGCTACTCATACCGACTCGGATCAGATGTACTGCAACAAGCAACTCTCGAACGTGACTTGGATGTCCTGGTTCAAGATGACTTGGGTTGCTCCAGGCGATCCGAAAAGGTCTCGAAGACCGGGAACCAACACGTCGGGCTGTTGAGACGGGCATTTGGACAAATAAGCAGCTCCATATTTCGACAAATGATCAGTGCGTATGCACGCCCCCATGTCGAATATGCAATTCAAGCCTGGCATCCATGACTGAAACACGACCTTAATGCACTGGAGCAGCCACAACGTCGGGCATCTAAGAACGTAATTGGAATGCGCAATCTTTCATACCAAGAGAGGCTGCAACGATTGGGGGTATTCAGTGGAAGCTATCGCAGACTACGAGGCGATCTGATTATGGCATACTTGATTCTGCGAGACCCACATCATGTGTGCCGCCCTTTACTGCAGCTCAGCAGCAATACAAACCTGAGGGGCCACTCATTAAAACTCGCAGAACAATACAGTCGTCTGGAGTGCCGCAGAAATTTCTTTTCCATCCGTGTCTGTCACCCGTGGAATGCTCTCCCAGAATCGGTCGTCTCTGCACCGACACTAACGATATTTAAAAGACGGTTGGACGATGCACTCATCCACTTACACTTTGTTACTTAACACTACGTCTTCATCCTACACCTGGAGTTTACCATGGAATTATTTGTTGTTAACTGTGGGTGCTGTGAATCTAAGAGGATCGCAGAACAACAACGAAGCAAACGATAAGTACTTATTTTCATATTTACAGTATCAACTATGTTACTATCCTTATTATCATTATGGTTATGTTGATATGCCCACCAACTATCCAACGGGACTTGTAAAGCAACGCTTCTTAACCCGTATAAATACATTGTTCACTGTTCATTGTTCACGTTTCATCAACGGAGCCGGCCCACACTCCTTCACAGGCAAACACAAGCCTGTTGTATCTGGGAATCAAGCGCACACAAGGCGGTGGCTGGACCGTAGTCCGCTCCACACTGAATGCATGAAACCACTCTTTGATCCTAACACGGCTAAAAGGACCGTGCACCCTGTCCCCTCTAGCAACGACCAACCGTCTCCTGGAGCCAGTATGGACGAGGTAGTGGGTAATAGACAGGTAGGCACCTTGTCAACATGCACATCAAGCGCAGCCACACCGGGGATATCAAACAACAGCCAATCATTTGAGAGAGAGATACAAAAAACAACTCGATTAATGCATAAGGAAACGGTGACATAAACTTTAAGTTGATGAGCATATGAAATAGGTTGATTACAAGCCAATCCTAGATAAGTTCACGAGGTCAGAAAGTATAATTTACGGAAATACCACGAACACAAAAATGTTATGGAAATCGAATACAATTGGTTTAAGCGAGATGTGCAAATTAATGGTATAGATTACAGGTAGACATTTAAATGAGCAAGAAAAGCATTAAGGCAAAATTGAAAACCCACCACTTGGATGCAAGCACGCGGTTAGTTAATCGAAGGCAGCGTACTTACAAACGCTGCGCTTGTTCTGCCTGCGTTCTCTGCAGGACCCGTCGTTGCTTCGGTAGTATTCTACGGGTAACAGACACGAATGGAAAAGAAATTTCTGCAGCAGTCCAGACGACTGTATTGTTCTGCGAGTATTATTGCGTGGCCTCTCAGGTTTGTATTGCTTCTGAGTTGCAGTATAGGGCGGCACACATGATGTGGGTCTCGCAGAATCAAGATTGCCATAATCAGGTCGTCTCGTAGTCTGCGATAGATTCCACTGAACAATCCCAGTCGTTGAAGCCTCTCCTGGTATGAATGATTGCGCATTCCAATTACGTTCTTAGATGCCCGTCGTTGTTGCTGCTCCAGTGCATTAAGGTCGTGTTTCAGCCATGGATGCCAGGCGTGAATGGCATATTCGACATGGGGGCGAACATACGCACTGATCATTTGTCGAAATATGGAGCTGTTTATTTGTCCAAATGCCCGTCTCAACAGCCCGACGTGTTGGTTCCCGGTCTTCGAGGCCTTTTCGGATTGCCTGGAGCAACCCAAGTCATCTTGAACCAGGACATCCAAGTCACTTTCGAGAGTTGATTGTTGCAGTACATCTGTTCCGAGGCGGTATGAGTAGCTGTTCTGATGTCCAATGGAAAGCACCTTGCATTTACTGGCGTTGAAGTGCAAATAAGTTTTGGATCGACCATTGATACACTGTATCTAAGTCACTCTGAAGCACATGTTGGTCCACGTTTACCTGGATCCTGCGCCAGATCTTGATATCGTCATTAATGAACACCAAAAACAAACGGGGACCTAGAACTGAGCCTTGCGGCATACCACACTCGACTTGTATGAGGTCCGATAAAGAGCTCCGAACTCTGACCACTAATTGCCGTTGAAGTTGAAAGTTGGCGATCCAGTTTAAAAGAGGGTTTCCGATCCCGTAATGCTGCAGCTTGGATAGTAGTATCCGATGGTCTAGACGATCGAAAACCTTGGAAATATCCAGGTAGATCACATCAACACCTTCTCCAGCGTCAGCTGCCTCGGTCCAACCACTGCGTGCCATTATTAAATTAGTTGTACATAACCGCTGTCGACGGAAGCCGTGCTGTTCAGGAGTGATGAGGTCGCAGTTCTCCAGATAGCACACCAGTGCATCGGCAAGTATGGATTCCATGACCTTGGAGAGTATAGGAAGAAGGGTTACTGGACGGTAGTTGAGGGATCAGTTCTGCTTCCACCTTTGTGAATCGGGCTTATTATTCCAAGCTTCCACATGGCGGGAACTTGGTTCTGGTCTAAGCAGCATTGGAAAAACTGAGCTAAATTTCCTGCTCCCAATGCCTCTGGACGAATGGCGTCGACACCCGGCGAGCTGTGTTTGCGTAGAAAAGTCAGCTTTTGCAATACAGCCTCTGCGGTAAAACTGATGTGGGTTTGTCCTGGTGAGCAGAATACAAAGCTTGGTAGATCGCTTGGTGGCAAGACTCTTTGAAACGTGGGAGCGTATTGCATCTGCAGCGCGTTTGCAGATTCCATAGACGTTCTTGTTGGGCCATCAGCCGTCTTGAGTGGAGGAAATCCTTGCCTCACCATTCGTAGGCTATTAACGTGCTTGTACAGCAGTTTGTGGTTAGCACTGAAGATTTTTGCGATGTTCTGCTGGTAGTCCGCTTTGTCTTCTCTTAGCAGTTGAGTGCAGTGGTTGCGTTGGGCTACGTAGTTGTCCCAACTTTCTGGTGCTGGAGCTTCTCTGTACGCACGCCATGCTGCGTTGCGTACTGCCATCCATTTTCGAGTTCGGCTCCTAACGAAAGAAACTGATTTGCACTTATTGCAAGCTTTTATCTCTGAAGCCTGTGCAATCAGCTGACTGAATGTGTTGACGAACTTGAGCCAGGCGACTTTCGCGGGTTCTTCTTCAAGGAAAGACCATATTGTGGCGTTGACTTGCTGGGCGAGTCGGTCGTACCTTGTGATGGTTCACACAGTCTCATCGTTATCATTCAGATATTCTGCATAGCAGACGAATTTGAACCTGATGACTGCGTGATCACTGCGACCCAACGGGCAGTCTAAAACCAACGCATCAATCATATTCTCCTCGTTGGTAAGCACAAGATCCAGAACAGATGGTCGGTTACCAGTTCTGAACCGAGTGGGCAAAATGATGTGGTTGTAAAGAGGAACAGTAGTTACTAGATTTTGTAAATCGGTTTTGAAATGTTCTCCGATCGTGACAGGGGCTTCTAAACAATGTACGTTTAAATCACCCATGATAAGAATGTGAGTGTGCTTTTGTTGTAAACTGCACTTTAAAGCAGCCATTAGGTGGTAGTCGGTTTCGGGTGTTGAGTTAGGGGCGCGGTACACCAAGATAATAAGGCAAGCGTCCCTGCCTTTTAACTGCAACCGGCACCAAAGAGAGTCGGGGAACTGCGAATCTGAATCCACCACGGCTTCGCACTGCAAGTCGTTTCGGTAATACAGGATTACCCCGCCTCCTTTTGTGAGCCTGTCCTTCCGGATCAGCGACATGCCGGGTAGCGAAAATTCAGCGTCCGTCATTCCCGTGTGCAACCATGTCTCGGTGATACCAATGACATCATACGAGCCGGAAGCTTGGCGATCTTTCAGTTCAGCCAGTTTGTCAGAAAGACCCTGAGCATTTGTATACAAGCAGGCCAGTTTCTCGGTCTCTAGGAGCCCGCAGAGAGGTGAAGCTGTCAAGTGTGGGAGAATGCCGACCGATGGGAGGTCGGCAGTTACTCGTTTTTATTGATGGGTCAACGATACCTCGTTTGCAACTCGATTCGGCCAAGGTGCGTCCCAGCCTTCGTTTAGACCTTCCTCAGAGTCAATTAAAGCAGCAGTCAAGTTACACTTCTGTACATTCGTATGCTTGCTGCTTCAGTTGCTCTAATATTGGAGCTGTGCAAAGTGTTTGGGACTTTTAACCGAATTTCGGAAGGAAGATGTTTCCGATTTCTGCGCCATCGATCCAAAACATCCTTTGCTTGTTGCTCTGACTGAACCACAAGTTTTAGGATTCTAGGGCCGCATCCTCTAGAATTTGGTGAGAGAGGTATCCTGATGAACGATAGTGCCACAACATTATCCAAAGAAAATGTTTGGCGAATGAACCGCCACTGTGCTAAATCGTGTTTTCCGGTCTCCTGAACATCGTTAGAAGGATCTTCTGGCACGCCATGCCTCCCGGCCTTATTCCTTCGGGTTTCTACTGAATATGGGTATGTAGTTGGAGTTGTGGGTGGTGCAGCGCAAGCCATCCATGGTCCCTCTGTAGGCGCAGGCGTCCTGTGGCTTGCCGCAGTGACAGGCAAATCCGAAACCGGATGCCGCCAACCATATAGGAAGGTTTCCAGTTGACCCATCATCCAAACGCTCAAATTATTTAGACGCAGGGATGATATGTGGAATTTCTAGACTTCCTGCCTGCTGCTCAGTTTAGCACTCGATGAAACCCGTAGACGCTTAGAACAGTTAAGAGGTAAATTGAGGTGGTAGAGAGCAGAAGTAGACACAAAATTATGCAACAGTGATACGAGGGTAGAGCAATAGTTTCCCGATGCACAAGATATTCTAACTGTTTACAAGAAAATAAGCTTCCTCATTCCTCGCAATAATCTGCACCAGCGTTCACGCACATCTTATGCCCAAACCATTTGGAGAAGCAACGAGATTCGGCCGAAGCGATTAACTTTGAAACAGCTCAATAAAGCCTCCTACTGCAGCTCATGGAGACTCATATCGGATTGCATGCATCGTGCGCTTGACATTTGGAAACACAGAAAGCTTACACGGAGCCAGGTCTAGGATGGGTGTCCCACCACCTGGGTGCGTTTCCTATCCAGATTATCTACGAAGAAAAGGGACTTGTGTGCAGGTGCGTTGTCAAAGTGCAGCCAGGTGCCTCGTGCTCGGGTCCTTAGACGATATCCGCCTACAGCTCCCAGCACGTGTGACAAACAATGAGTAGCGTAACATTTCCCGGTGACTGTGTGTTGCCGTAGCTGCAGTGCAGCAGCCACATGACCAGTCTTGGCCATGAACACAACCAACATCTGCGTAGCCACACTGCACTCACGCCGGAATTTTCGAGGCGGCACGCCACCAACAGTCGTCCATTGAGCTGAGTGTTTCTTGGGCTCTGGGTCGAAACTGGACACTCAAGTATTATCATCAGTGGGTCTACGGAACAGCATGGGAACATCCAGCAGCAAACCTCGCAAGCATGGTACGACACCAATTCATCCGAGCTACTTTCTGGTCCTCACTGAGCTGATGGTGTACGCAGCGTATGCAAACCTTTCTGAGACCGAGATTCTCATGTAGGATGGTGCGGATTGATTCTGAGGAGAAGCCGATGGATTCTTTTTTAGCTATACCACATTCACCCGCGCGTCCTTCTCCATCATCGTTTGCACAGTAGCAATGTTGTCCGCGGTGGTGGCTTCCACAGGTAGACAACACCGTGCGTCATCGTCCATGTTAGAATTGCGCAAACCACTCAAACACGGTGGAGCTTCAAAGCGCATCAACATTAAACGTAGCACGCAATCGTCCCACACTCTGGTACTGCTTTAAACTACATTTGTAGTCACAGTAATTCACCGACCTCCAGTCAGATCGACTGAGTTTCATACAGTCAGAGTGCAGCGACCCTTAATACTTGTGAGCTGGGCTGGGCTGCGGTACTGTGAGGAAAGGATTGCATTTCGCATTTTTCTTGCCAGGTCATTTGCACCTAATCTGCGTATCCGGAGACTTATTACTCTCCCCTCGCCTCTGCTCATCTAAGTATTGGGTAGACGCGAGGGTTTCCTCATCTCCACACGCCTAATATTTTTGACGATAGACATAATTGCATTTAAGTGGAAATATTTGCTTGCCTGCATCCGTCCGGTTCCCTCATTTCGTAATGCCATCCTGTCACCAGTTGCTCACTCATCTCACACAGTTGCCACGCTCCATGTGATCGGCTGACAGGGAGGGGCATGTGTTTCCAAGCCCTTGAGTTTTAATCGGAGCGGAAATGCATAATGCCACGAGTCTGGCTGGCAGCCGGTTGCAGGTGGACCGCTTGTCGTGCTCAACTGCAGTATTCCCACTGGTGAGGGTGGATTGTAGCACGTATGCTTCATACTCTGGGATGGGGAGAGTGTACCACCTGGTGTCTGCCGAACCACTGCATCTTTTTCGCGATCTGTTCTTTTCTGCGTCCCTTGAGTAGCATCTGTATCCGTTAAATCATGGATGTGAAAAGCGATCACTATAGCTATTCTGACGACCCGCCCTATTTAACATTGAGTTGAATTTTGTCACTCTCCTCTACACCCTGTTGACTTATGTTCGGTTCCAGGCGATGACCGAATGTCTCATTCAAGCACTGTTGCCACAAAATGCTATTTCGAAATCAGTGGATGGCTGCTACTCGGCCAATGGAAATGCAGCCGTCTGATGCTTTCTTTCTCATGATACCAAAGGGGGTGTCTGTGTGGTGATGGAGCTTCAGCCAGAAGCCATGAGCATAACATCAACGCGAGTGGCACGTGACTCTCAAAACCGAAGGATTCTGATGCTTAACCAGACATTCTCCTCTTCCTCCTTATCCGACACATTAGCTAACTTTGAGAAGCAGCTCAGCTCTTGTGTCTATATATATATATATATATATATATATATATATATATGTCACACTGGATGGAACCACCAATTCACCCTAACACGTCCACGACGACCGCGCATCCGGTAGACCACAGCAACGATTCACAGTCCCCTGGATCAAGTAATCGAGCTGGAGGGTGTTAGACGGGTAAGAAGGTTGTCAAAATGCACATCAAGGGCAGCCACATCGGGATATCAAACAACGAGCATAGAATTTCTTAGAAAGCAAAGACGCAAAGTTGAGGCAGAATATGCAGCAGAGTAAGAAAATTGAACAAACAAAGTATAGTGGGATGCCTGGTATACAGATTAGAGTGACCTAGATTAAATGTAATTTGGTTTAGCCCAGCTGCCGTGAGGAAGCATCATGAATGTAACATCACCCCAACAACGATCAACTCTCTCCTCTATAGACCGTATGGTCGAGGGAGTGGGTAACAGACAGGTAGGCACATTGTCGACATGCACATCAAGCCCAGCCACACCGGGTAAGTTAAACCACAGCTAGTCAGTTAAAATGTTCATAACCAATAATATATATATCCAATAGATCATACGAAAATGATGACAACTTTATGCTAAATGAGCGTACGTAATAAATTGGCTATCATTACATCCGCGCTAAGTTCAAGATGCCATAAAATATTTTTTAATGCCACCACTCACTCCCGGTTTCAGGTTATCTATATACGGTTCACCTTCCAACAGCGTACGCTGAAGGAATGGAGAAAATTTCTGGTGCAAGTGTTCACTACATCCGGCTGCTCAGAGTTGCATGCTAATCTGGTGCCTTAATAGCACCACGGATGCGGCCAAGGTTACAGTGACAAATAGCAAGATCCACTGAGTGAGAATGCTCTGAATGTGATTGGCCAAGCTAACTTCCTCGAGTATCCAGTTTGCGCGAACCGTTGTTCCACTTTCAGTTTCTTCGGAGCACAAACTCGGAATTTGGCTTAATTCTCCACAAGTATAGTTTAAATCATTCTCCACAGTACTGGAAAGTAATACAATGAAATCAAACATTTTAAAATGGAAAGGCACAAAACAAATGGCTGATGAAGCCAAAGTGGTGGGAATAGTGGAATCACGACAAACAGCTATGATTGAGCATGAAGCTATACGATCCATCATCGCTTCGTTTGATTTCTGTTGTCGTTATATGGACGATACGTTTATAATCTGCGATTCCAACGCCAATGTTTCCAACCTGTTAAACCAGTTAAACGGTGTTCATCCATCGTTGAAGTTCACTATCGAAACCGAAAGAGATGGTAAGCTAGCCTTCTTGGACGTGTTGCTAAGCCGAAGAAATGATGGTTCATTGGAAAGAAGTGTATTCCGGAAGACCACTTGGGTAGGCCAATCTACACATTTTCTGAGCTTTGTACCTTTGAGGTACAAACGTAACCTTGTTCGCTGCTTGTATTTTCATGCTACGAAAGAACCGGGCGAGCTTCGCAGTATGATTAGCCCATGTGCGCCCGGTGGTGCTTGCGCGGCAGCTAAGTGTCGGTACTCTATGCCGGTGTACTGCTGACGCCATTTTTCTTCTCTGCGCGGAACAGACGATCAAGGGGACATTATATATTATGTTTGGCTGCATCCACTTCCGGATTTGTCGGACACTGCGGCCTCCATAGGACAGCCACAGGAAGCCTGTGCCTACTGAGGGACCATGGGTGGCTTGCGCTGCACCACTTACACCTCCATTCACACACCACATATCCAGTGTAAACCCGACGGAATAAGACCCGGAGTCATGTGGATGTGAACTACATTTTATCAACGGAGCCGGCCCACACTCCTTCACAGGCAAACACAAGCACGCTGTATTTGGGGAATCAATGGCACAAAAGGCCGTGGCTGGATCGTAGTCCGCTCCACACAGAGTGCATGGGACCACTCTTCGAGCCTAGCACGACCGCAGGGACCGTGCACCCCGTCCCCTCCAGCAACGACCAACTGTCTCCTGGAGCCAGTATGGATGAGGTAGTGGGCACTAGACAGGTAGGCACTTTGTCAACATGCACATCAAGCGCAACCACACCGGGGAAATCAAGCAACAGCCAATGACTTGAAGTGACATTATCAGATAAAACATATCCGTTAAAGAATACTGCTATGCAGACATAACTCTTCCGTAACTTAGCATATGAAGGAAGTTGGTTAGCAACGAATCCGTAATAAGTATAAAATGTCCACAAGTTACTCAAAAATGCTACAAACGCAACACAGTTAACAAAGATAATCACAATTAGTGTAAGCAGCGTGGCCAGTTACTAGACGATTACTCAGGTAGGCCGAACAAACCAAATAAAGTGAAGGAAATTTGTTTAGCTTAAAAAGACCTGGTTTAAATGTTATTTGGTTTAGCCCAACTGCGATGAAGTAGCATCATGAATGCAACATCGACCGCAGCATGATGCATCACTGGCAGATGTATACATGTGGATATACATACCACTCACTTCCGACTTCTTGTTACCTATATACGGTTTACCTACTAATAGCCGGAACTGAAGGAATGGATACAATTTTTGACGCCGGGATTCACTACATCCGTCTGCTCAGAATTGCATGCTAATCTGGACTTGTAATAGCATAACGGATGCGGCCAAGTTTACAGTGATAAATTGGACGATCCACTGAGTGAGAATGCTCTGAACGTGACTGGCCAAGCTAACTTCCCCGAGTATCCAGTTTGCGCAAACAGTTGTTCCACTTTCAGTTTCTTCGGAGCACAAGCTCGGAATTTGGCTTAATTCTCCACAAGTATAGTTTAAATCATCCTCCACAGTACTAGAAAGGAATACAGTGAAATTAAATTGTTGCACTTGGTCATTGTGCAATAACAAAACACTTCTTGTTAGTGCGCGGTGTTGGATGTACTTAACCGAGAATTCCTCGTAGTAGCTTCCAAGGCAGATGGTCCAGCGCACATTCCGAAAAGCACCAGGCAACAGTCATATCCCGTTTGGACACCTCAGTGACGCTTCTTCACCTGCTCCATCAGCTAGCGAACTCATAACCTCTCGGTATCAGCGGCTTGTGCCACTAGCCAACGGTTGGTTTCACTAGGCCACCGGTGGCAGCGGTAGATCATCATGAGTTCGAAGTCAATTACGAAGTAGCGTGACTAATTCTGCACTGCCATGTATGCTGAGAAAGCTAGGAAGATATGGCTGGACCCTAGATTCACGGATTTCCGTAACGGTAGCTTTTACAGCATGGAATCTAATAATAGCTCGTGTCATGACAGTCCGCCGTCATTAGCTGCGTCTAGTTTCACAAGCTGTTAGCTAGTGGAACAATCGATTAGTACTGAGAGGCTGTGGGATCTGTCTCTGATGGAGCTAAAGTAAGCGTACCACTGACGAGTATCAGAGACAGAGTTCTAGTGTTTGTTGGATGTGTGGTTCATTTTTTTGACCTGGAAACTGACGAAGAGAACATTCAATTGTCAATAAAGTATTTTGTCTTGTTCTTTCCCTAACTTCGGATGGGTAGGTATTCATAGTTACTTGCGGTAACAATACCATTGAAAGTGACTGGCTTGCACTGATCATTGCCAGAGGAAAGATACACCTACAGGAGTCAAACAAAGGGCATTACAACTGCACGAATGAGTTCACCGGTTTTCTGTCAGCCAGTAGTACTTCTACCACTTACTCTGGCAATGCGAACGTCAATGACTGGTTGAAACAGCAATCCTTGCATTGAGAACTGTGCATTGTTTAAATGACATTAAACGGAGCTACAGAAACAAACCTTTTTAACCATACACTGCAAACTGGATACAACTCTCTCATAGTAAGTAGGGCCAAATCGGGGTGTCATTCGGACATCGCTAATGAATGACTAGAGATGTGACCAAAGCTTCGGTGACCACTCAGCTTTGACTTCTGAACTAGTAAGTTTCTAAAAAATGTCGCTTATGTCATTTGGAAGCGTTTTCCTGCTGTTAGGAACAGAACTAACCCATGGAAGATCTCGGCGTAAGAAATTGAACAAAATCATATAAATATGAAAATCCGTTAGCTAAAAATATGTGTAGTGGAAAAAAGTAGTTGAAAACAACTAGTAACTCAACCACTCTGAAGAAGAGTGGCCAAAGCGGAGATGGCGCTAAGTGAATTAGATAACTGGCTGATCCATATCAGCTAACTGTGGAATTGAGAAGAGCGGAAGAATATCGAAGAGGTTCGACCGGATAACTACCAAGCATTTAGAAAAGCACTCTGGTGACCCTTATGCCCCATCAGTGCGCCTAAAACACCGATATATTTGCAGATATTTCTGGATAATAATCTGACTATCGAGTCGGTTAGCATGAAGTAGGTGGACTGACAATATGACATAGATAAGCGTGGGGAAAATTTATTGGCTACTATGTTTAGCACGCATCGCCGGAGTTGGAAGAGGAAGCTGGCTCCGAGAGGAATTTTGAGAGTTCACTGATGGAATGTGGGGCGCCAAGGTGGTGGGGCGGTCGGTGTGCTTCGTTGAGCGTGACCCATTTCCTGCTGGCGTCCCTTATAAAGGACACTTAATAAAATGTGATTTAAGGCGTTGAATTGCTCTATTATTAATAGTTTCTTCGGTTGAAAAAAGGTTTTATTTCTTTCATGAGCACAAATTGGCAGCAAAATGGAAAATCCAAAAAGATGAGTGCACGTTAAGTAATGATTCATTGGAAAGCACCGACTTTAGGTCATATCTGTGTTTACTAATATGTTCACAACACGTTATCATATATAATCATGTAAAATGTCCGATGTTTATTGCCTGCATGAACTGCAACCGTCTGTCCTTTTTAAAGAACGTCAGCGAGAAACGGTGTCATTAGGTTAATCTTGGAACTGACTAACTTATTGGTAATATGATTGGAACGTTTCCGATATACTGAGCTAATACTATTACAGCATGAAACACTGCATTGTAGTAACGTGCTTTCTCCGTTTTAATTTCATTTTCATTTTGAAAAATACATTTAGACTCTAGTTGTCCTGGTGACATCATTTTTCATCTACAAGTATCTGGAAAGTTATTCTGCGCAAGATGTCATCACCATGCTAGAGGAAGATGGTGGTGTCCTCGAAGCATACGTTTACATCACTCCTCCAGGTGATGGACAAAGCTGATGAAGATGATATCAATGAACTGATTCAGGATGCTGGATCTCTTGATAAGCTGTCAACGAGGCAGTGAGGCATCTGTAATTGCAATCATCCTGGATGGTGAACCATACAAAGCGGAACCAGAAAGTGGCAAGATAAGTCCACAAGAGGAGCTTGCTGCCCATACGCATGTTGCTTCAAGAAAACCCTTAAAGCATCCCAGATCTAGACTGTGGAGGAAAGAGGAGTTATGTCTAGGATCACAGATCCAGAGAAAATGGTCTGAGGGATAACCCGATATTTTAAGGCATGCACAGTGTACATCATTCGAACGCTTCTTTGACAAAGCTGTTGTTGACCACACGGTAAGGCAGACAGTTGAATACACCCGTATAAAAGGTGACCACTCATACAGTAGAACAACGGCTGAACTGCGTGCTTTCCTCTCTATTCTGTTTATCTAGCTATAATCCGGTACCACGAAGACACATGTACTGGGATTCAGAACACGATGCTCACAATACAGCTCTCAGTCAAAGAGTGCAAACAAACAGATTTGACACAACCAGGAAATATCTCCATAAGACAAAGCATAAGGATTCGTGAGCGGTTCAAGTTCGGCCACTAGAAAACCAAGGAAAGATTTCTGCAATTCTTTCCCGTAGAAAAAAATATGGGCGTGGATGAAAGCAGGATATCATATTACGGCCGTCATGGATTGAAGCAATGCATTACAGGAAAGGCTATTAGATTCGGGTATGAGCAATGGGTCATTGTGACACCTCTAGGCTATGTCGCCTATCTGAATCACTACCGAGAAGCTCAGGTCAAATATGTCAAGAGATTAGATTTGGGATATGGCGTTGTTATGGACCTAGTGGACAACCTCCCGAAGGAGCGGCCATACCATATCTATTTTGACAATTTCTTCATGGGCTAGCCGCTCATAAATGCCTTAGCCAACAAAGGCATAAGAACGACAGGGTCAGTGTGAGCAAATAGACCAGAGAATTACTCCATCGACAGGAAGGCCCCAGGAATACTAAACTAGGGTACCAATGACTATAGGTTTGATAGACGAGATCATATGTTCGTTTTGTCTCGGAGTGATAATTCCATTGGGACTATGGTCAGTAACTGCGTTGGTGCATATGCGCTGACGAAAGGAAGTGGTGGTCGACGAAGGACTAAAAGCACATACGTATTGAACAGCCTAGCATCGTTACTAAGTATAACTCCTCGATGGGAAGGATGGATCAATTGAACCAAAATGTCGGTCAGTACAGAATCAAGTTTTGAAGCTTAAAGTGCTGGGGACCGCTGTTCACCTTTCTACCGGATGCTGTGATGAATTATGCTTGGATTTTGTACAGACAACCACCTGCCCATAAACAAGAGCAAAATGGCATACTTTCCTTAGAACGCGGTGTCGTATAAGTCTACCTGCAGGCGTATCTAGCACAGAATCATATCTCCCAAACTTTTCTTACCCCCAGCAGAAAACGACAGAAGATTGAAGTCAGTAACAGAAAAATTTCGTCTCGACAGCACTTGGAATCTACGCCGAAACAAAGATGCAGCACTGGAAAGAAGGTGAATCCACCCTCTTCAGTGTGTGATGTGCCACTATACTTGGCTTGCTCTGCGACATACCACGCATGAAGGAATGATTTTTGTGTAAATATGGACTTCATATACTTTTATAACGAGCAAATGCCTGTTAGATAAACTCTGAAAGAAATATCAAACACTGTAACATCAACCCTGCAAACAATCATCCATTTGCTCTGAAAACGCAGTTTTATCTTTTCACATACATTCCGAAGTCAGTTCTTCATGACGCCCTTTAAGAATGACAATTAGAGAAATCCTCATATTTCATAAGCTAACTTTGAAAATAGAAACTTCATGTGAGTGCTTTTGCACCATTTTCTATATGTGAAAATGAAACAAATTAAAGACCTCAGCAGAAAGTGGGTCGGTGAGCGGTTGGCAATGCACAATGCAAATGACCTCTGCTGCACACGACCTACCGCCTGATGAAACATACGCTTTCAATGATATTACCAGATTAGCCCGCACAGACATTCGTGGCCAAAGGCTTCAGTGTTCCAGTTTGGTCAGAACCGCATCTCTAAGGAATAAGGAAGTAAAGGCCAGTACTCATATATCTTGTTGAAATAGAATTGCCGATTCACAAACTGAACTGCCATGACCATCCTAAAATCTCTACATGCCTCTTCCGATTTAGTAGAACTTGTAGGGTGACTACCCATGACCATCTGCTTAATATATACATCATCAGGTCCCCAATCATGGGATGCATTAGCAACGTACAGTTCGGTCGCATAATCCACGCTGACTGTAGTGAAACACCTTCCCTTTTTGAGGATCATGTCGTACACCATGTGCTTGCGGTGCTGTACCCCTTCACCAGGTATCCTTTCAACGGATGTAAATCATCCAAGCTCATCCACTATCGGATCACACACACCATTCGACGTTTTCCTCACTCGCACTCATTGTTTACTGGATTGCATTTTATACGCAGTTTATTGGAGGCCTACTCGGATGTTCGGTTATGGTCGCCGTAGCAACACATTTTCCCTGTGTCATCACGGCTGATGCACGCATGTCCCATGTGAAAGAAAAGCTCACATCCCCACCCAAAAGGACCACATCGTGAAGCCGAGCTCCCACTTGATGCTGACGCGCATGGTTCCATTTGTGATGAGCTTTATTCATGCAATCTAATTATGTGGGGATTAGAGAGAGTGAGAATTGGTCGAATTGCTCCTGTGGCTGATTCACGAGTAGACTTGTTGAGTCGCGTGTGTTTTGACGGATATCGAACAGGGAAGTTGGATTGTAACGTGGATCATTGTCAACTGCGCAGTGGGACGCTCTCCACCAAGTCAGAACTGCTGCTGCGTGTACCCAACATTTGTACTAGGCAGAGGAGACCGAGGATAGACGAAGCTGACTCGGGGATATCGGTGGGACAATTTTTCGTTAGTCGCCTGAATTCACACTGTGAAAATGGCGTTGAAAGGGCATGGTGCTTGAAACCTCGGTGGCCAAAGTGGCATTCCACGCGAGTAACCGCATAAGATTGACCATCGCAATGACAGCTTCATCATCAACTACTTCTTGATGAAGACCACGCACTTACTAATGTGTCACATGAGCAGAGTGCAGGGATATCTCCCTTCACCGTTGGCTTATATCAGTTCACGCACACGGTGAATAGGGGAATATGGTGTGGCTGTGCATTGTGTATGCATCCCCTATATTTTCAATGTAATTTTAGAAATACAGCATTCAATTTCTGCTTCCCTAGAGCGTGTACGAAACTGCGTTGCATCTTCTTCTGACATGGTTTACGGTGCTTTGAAACAAATTGCCTGAAAGCATTAGATGTTGCGACCCCAAGTAAATATATCGTGCATAGATTTTCAAAGTACTCTTCGTGCAAGTACATTTTACAGTGGGCGAAATTACATTAGTAGACGATATGTGCGAAAGAGGCTTAAATGAAATGTGGATAATTAATCTGTGGGCTTACAGAAGTTTGTGACCCAGACTTATTTCTATATCACGTAAAGTCATACTGACCCTCTGTACGATCCCATGGCTTTATCGGATTTGAAACTTTGCCGATAGTACTGATCCCTAAATCCCTTCCTGGAATTTCTCCTTACTTCGTATTTTTTTCTCCAGCTGTAAAACACTACAACCCGATTAACACTCCGACGTTGCCGCCGCGTCATTATGAATTTTATCCTACCAAGTGCAGTTAACATAATCACCCCACATTCTAGAAACTGATGTTGACATTATCACATCAACTACATAGGGCCAGGATACTTGGTAACAAGTGATAGGGAAAACGTACGATACAAAGAAGTGTTTGACAGCCTTCTTAACGCTGCTGCGCAGGGATGGAATGTTTAGATCGCAAATCGACACTAGCTGCGTCAAGCTAAGGCAATCCATTAAAGGACAAAGCGACTGATTAACATCTAAACTGCCAAGCGATGATATCTTGGACTTCGAGAGAACAGCAGTATGTTAGACCATGGTCGGATGTTCAGTGAACTCCAGAAAGGTTTCAACAGCCTTAATAAATTATAGAAAATAAAGTTAAACACGTAAGTAAGCTCAGAAACAATTCACCGCAAATTGAACACATCATTCCCGGCGAGAGCTGGGAGGCGTGTAAGATTTGTCGGATACAAATTGTTGCCAATATTTAGATTTGATTAAAAACAGCACAAAATTTGCTCCCGATTGAATCTTTCTCAGTAGCCACTAGCTGATACGACTGTTCGGGTAAACTAAGACAAGAAACGACGCTTTGGTCTGCGCACATTCCCAATCTCTCACTGCAGAACGCCAGACGCCTTACTCCCTTTTATCCATTTCTGCCAAACTTTGTCGATGCCACAAGGCAATTGAGTTATCCACCTGATCGCTGCCGTAATAAGTGAGTGCGTTGGACACCAGGTCTGCTCCGATATGTGGGTCATTAATGACTTCTGCGATAACGCAAATAGACTACACAAAACCAGTTATATGCACTATGCCTCCGGCAGCCGTTAGGGTAACACTGACTTGAGAATCATTCGGATCACCACTGGGAGTATACGCAGCACTATGGATGAAAGATCGCCAAATTAATCAACGAAATCCAACGGAACAGTACACTGAAACACCACGTCGAACAACGAGGTCAATCAAAAATTGCGTTGATCGCCGATTATTGTATGGAAACAACAAGAAGAGATATGTGTGTACCTGCACTTAAAATCCTTCAGGGATATTGTCCAAATATGTTGGAGAGCTTTCCCTCTATTTCATATGGGCAAAATGAGTTTGTTTCACGTCTCGCCGTTCCGCTACATAATAGCGCACTGAGGATGTCACTCCCAGTGCTGCTACAACGTTTGCAGCAAAACTGTCTAGCGCAAAACACTTCAATCACCAACTCAACAATAACTGCCAATATTTGCTTCGGTAGTCAAATACAAAATCGTGTCATGTTTCCTTAACACTTGTTACCAGGTATCTTGGCCGTTTGTTATCGAAATGATAATATCAAAATCAGTTTGTGGCTTACGGGCTTGATTAGCTTAAATTCACTTGGAAAGTTTGAACTCAATAACACGTCGTTTACGGATTGCACTGTCCTACAGCTAGCGAACTAAAAAGCCAAGAGAAATTCCCGGAGGAACTTTGCCAGAGAGTGTTTTGCGCGTTTGTTCTCTTCATGCACGTCGTTATTCCCTAACCAATTTGTTTTGAGTTCCGGACCAGACTTGCAATTGAAGGAAGTCTCCTACACGCAGGTAAACTGCTTTTGACCAGTCCTATTTGTTGGTCTTCAATACATACTCACTTTCGGTCACTGACTTTCGTATAGCTTGATCTGGAGGGTTCACATTCGTTCACGTTTTCGTGTATTTGTGCACGGTGGATTACCCCACGATGATGGTACCCTCGTATGTTACGAGGTGGTAGAACAGCTTATCGATCGCGATGTTCTAAATTGTATCTGAATGCACAACTATCAATTTCGCCGTTTGGCCGTTGGAATTCGGTTGACTGGTCCTTTGACGTGGCATCACTTGCAGATTGCTTTCAACTTGAGAACAGAACTGCTGAAGACATTTTAGTTTGGACATCGTTGAGGAAGTAACTCATGCCTGGCCTTAATTTCCGAAAAACTGTGAGTTCTATGAGCTGTCCAAATCTAAGACCGATTTGCCAATTACAGTGCTCAGTGTCCCAGAACGATTGCTTCAATCTTCGGATCTTAAACGATGCATTAAAAAGGAAGTCGGTAAGAAGACTTAGTTGCCCACTTTTGCTCTGCAAACCGGCTCCAGATGTCTGATTTCCGAATGCCAAATGCCCACGACAAAGATGTTGCGCGAGTGCATCTTTTAAACTTTCGTAGCAGCGCCTTTGAGCACAGCAACCCAGCGTCATAAGGCGACTTCATACTTTTCCCCAGAGCGCAATTTTCACTGTCAGGTGCGATGGCCCGCCATATCAGCGCTCAGGCTACTTTGAAGCATCAGACAGATGGTTCATATATGAACCAACTTGGTTTATATTTGGTCGAAAATTGTCTGCTGATCCATCGCCACGGCAGGGGGAACCTCTTGTGCCCTATCGCCATCCGCAGAAACCTCTGCGCAGAATTACTTGCTGGTCTGAAGCGAGATCACAAATCCTGGTGGTCTCATGTTACAGCAGAGATGGAAATTGCCACTACCCTTGTTAACCATCGGAAGTTATTTCGTCTAATACGGGAAACGGGCAACAGGAGACCGTGTTTTAGTGCAACTATACGTGAAGAGAGCTGCAGCTGATGCACACCTAGCAAAAACGCTTAGAGCGTTGGATTGCTCACTGTAAAAGGGAAATTAATCGATCGGAAGTGTCAGATATTTTGACGGCCACTGATCGCCCGGCTCCCTGGGCTGTCGCTTTGGATCCGCCCCCTTGTTCAGAAGTCGAACTTATCGAACTGTCGCAGTTAAATAAAGCCGCGGGACCACACGATCTCCCTCTAGCCCTCTTCGAATTCGGGGGCCCACTGTTGTGCATGAGTTTCCCGAGTTCCTAGGGAAACAGTGGGACCAGGACACTGTCCCAACCGACTGGAGCTGCTCCTTCATAGTCTCAAGTTCCAAGAGAGGCTCACGATCGGAATGTGACAACCAAAGAGGAATCACTCTGATCTCCATCGCCTCCAAATTACTCGCCTCTGTCATCCTTCACAAACAAACTGGCACTCATGAAAGCCGGATACGTGAAGAGCGAGCCGGGTTTCGCCTAGCTCGTGGTTGCATTAACCACGTCTTCACTTGTGGTAAGTCGTTGGAGCGCCATCACACATAATGGCGGTCCACCTTGTCGTGTTTCCCTGTAGCAAAGGTGCATTCGAGTCGGTGGATAGATGTGCGCTTTCAGACTGTCTAGTCAGGAAAGGTGTGCCGAAGAAATATGCAAATATTAACAGAGCCTTACACGCGCTAGATCAAGCAGAATGGAGCTTACGAGCAGCTGTCGCCGCCCTTCATTAACTACAGCGGTGTGAGACAAGGATGCCCGCTGTCACCTTTCCTCTTTAACTTCGTTATTGACGAAGCCATAAAAATCGCTTGCACAAAACACGACGTAGGTATGGATTTGCTCCCAGGAGAACGACTTCTTGACTTGGAGTATGCTGACGAGATTGTCCTCGTCTGTGCCGGCTCACAAAGTGTCAAATGGCTCTGAAGAGCTCAGCATTGACTGTCATCACTTCAGGCTTCGCTTTGCACCGTCGAAGTGCAAGGCGTTCCACATTGATTGGCTTGGACCGCCACGCGTTGACACTTGGTGGGTTCAGCTAGAAGTCGTTCAAAAATTCACTTACCTGATGAGTTGTATCTGCGCCCTTCGGATTGAAGATGAGATCACGAACCGTATAGAAAAAGCTAGAGGGGCTTTTGCTTACCATCTCCACTTATGGCACCAGCGCAACATCACTCTCGCCCTGAAGGGTAGAGTGTACAATGCAGCCGTACGTTCGACCCTTCTGTATGGTTGTGAAACCTGGCCCATTAGATCAGCCGACGTAAAGAGGCGAGTTACCTTCGACCACTAGTGCCTTCGCAGATTGGCTCACCTCTGGTGGGAACACCGAGTGAGCAACCAGCGTGTTCGACACCTTGTTTAAGGCATAAGCAAAGGAACTGTACCGCTCAGCACCGTTATTTCACGCAACAGGCTCCGATGACTGGGCCACGTGTAACGCATGCCATCCCACCGACTCCCGCGATGTGCATTTCTTGCGCGCCGGGGGTACGGATGAAAGCAGAGAACGGCTCGCTATGCGATGACTTTCTCCAGAGGAATGAGAGCCCTCACTACAAACCTGACCTCGGTTCGCGCGTCTTGGCTGCCTGGTTGGTGTCCCAAAGACGATGAACACGTTTTGCTGGGTACTCTTGCTGAAATGGCAAAGAGCCGACCACAATGGCATTCGTGCTGTGAGTTTCTTTGCCCCACCCCATCCCTCTTAGCCTCCTTCGACAACTACGATCCTACTTATTCGCCTAATATAATTTTCATATTACAAATCTTTTGTTGCACAGTAGCCGACTGGCAGCTTGCTAGCACGATTTTCCATCGGTTACCGGTAGCTCAACTATTTTGCATCTGTCGCTTTTCCCCCTTTTTTTCTTTTATGTGTTGAAGCACCGTAGCTGAGGTGTTTTTCACCTTTAGTTAACGTGTATAATAAATGTATGAATGGTCGCTATTCGCATTTCCATCACCAACACTCAAGTCGCGCCTGTCCCCGTTGTGGGAGTCATCTTCCGATTCTTCTGGTTGGAATAACGAAGCCCAAATAAAAGCGAACCTCTCCTCTTTTTCCAAACAGTCTGTATCAAAACCAGACACATGCACGTGGTTTACAATATCTACCTGCTCTAGTGGTGAAAGAGTGTGGGTTACCTGACCGTCCTCTTGAATAGAGTCTATGCTTGGCAAAGCGAAAAGACAATCTAGTTTATCAGACCACAACCCACGAATTTGTGACTTATTGTGAACACTCAAGCTCAAGGTCACGTTAAATGCTCGAAAGTGAGCATATATTGCAGTCCAACAGAAAACGTGCGCTTGATAAATGTAGTCGGAGGTTCCTGATTAGCTCGTTGCATCACCACAGCCGTTTGCGTGACTGTCCAATAGTGAATGTTAAGTTGCCGAAATTTCGCTCAACCAGTCACAGGCGTATGGCGTTCCGCACTGAGTTAGAAATGCATGGGCAGCACAGCTGCATCCCCGCTACTGGTCTTGTTATGATGAATGGGCAGACAAACACAAATGACTATAGCATACTGCACTGCTGTATGAATGGGTGCGCAGTACGGCTGCAGCTCATGGATTGGCCATGTCACAATCGATGGATACACAACGCCCAGCCAGCGTAATAAACAAACCAGAATGATCCCTTGTAGATTATCCTTGGCTCCGTCTTAGAAATGAAGCAAGTGCATACACCGGTGTCATCGGTTCATCGGCAACGGCATTATGGCAGTGTAAATGTAGATTCGGTGGCTTTATTATGAGTGTGGATCCAGTGTGGCAGAAACTGCGCGCAGCTACAACACCATCCACTGCGCAATGAAGCCCGTTAACGACCGATAACTGCTTCTGCTTGGAAAGCAATTCGACAAAATTGGCTCTGTGTGCAGAGCCAAACATACCGCGCGGTCTCGCACTGTCACGGATGACGTTTCAGCTTGCGCGTTTACAGCTGTGGTAGCCAGAAAGAGTGATCACAGCCTATAGCGAAGCGCCCAATAGTACGCCACCACATCATATGCTGTACACAGGATATTATTGGAAAGAAAATTCTGAGGGTATGGTGCACTACAGCTGCAAGTTTTGAATCCGTGCGGTTCGCAGAAGAGTGAAAAATTTGGCCGTTGGTATTTGAAAACCATGGGTACACATTTCATTATGTTAACTGCTGGGGCAGTTTTCAGTCTGTATGCACAGACAAGAGGCATTTTTGGGCAACAAAGCACTCACGACGCTGCGGCGTATGGCGTGTGCAACATGGCCTACAGCTCATGTCATGGGCTGGGTTAACTGGTCAGATAATTTAGGACCAATTTTCTTCTCTAAGAAGGCGAACGGCAAGTTGTTGGTTAACCAGAGTAATGCATTACAATCCTTAGCATCTTGGTGCAGGGAGACTTTGTAGACCTGCGGCATTCCACAGCTGGAAACAGAAGGGTTAATGCATACTGTTTGGTGGCAGCAGGATGTTACACCTTCATCTTATGCAAAAATTATGTGTGATTATCTGAACGCGAATTTTGGTCGCCGTTGGATCAATGGAGGTGAACTAATAGAGTTACCTGCACGGTTACCAGAGTTGAACCCCCTTGAAAATAAGAGTTTAATAAACCAGACCGAGGTAAGCGGTGAGTAGGCATGTGAAGAACGTGCCCAAGCCACTTAAGTCTGCGCAGAGAAATTATGTTGCTCATTGGCCGGCAAAGTCTGTCTGATCTGAAAATCCTCTGCCGAACATCATTGCTAGTGTTATGTTGCCATCCTACATCAGCAATGGTCCGAAGGCGGTTGTTATCAAACATAGACAATCTCTCAACATCCCTTGCATGAAAAGGTCAAGTCTCGCATCCATTGATCAGAACCGCTCTTACTTTCGCACTGTAAACTTAGCAACGAAAACAGTCTAATGAAGACATCCGCTTACTGGAAACGGGGTTAGGAGGTTTTATCAGCCTTGGTCACTATGGTGTTTCGTCATCAATATTAATTGCTAAGGGTCAAGCTGTTCTTCTCCATTGATAAAAACGCCTGCCAACAACCATACGACACGGATTACTGTGGCATGTTTATTAGCATAGCTGAGCGTTGTGTACCCATCGATCGGGACATGACCAATCCATGAACTGCAGCCGTGCTGCCCATTTATTCATAAATCAGTGCAGAAGGCCATGCCCTTTTGGGTCTGTCTGCCCATCCATCGTAACGAGACCAGTAGCAAGGATGCAGCCTTGCTGCCCATGCACTTCTACATCAGGGCAGAACGCCATACCACTGTGCCTTGGTGAGTGAAATTTCCGCAACCCAACATTTACTATTGGACAGTTGGCAATTTGGCTTGCTCTCGTGTCACGTAAACGCCTGTGGTGATCCAACGAGCTACTCAAGAACATCCGACCACATCGATCAAACACACGTTAGGACTGGAGAAATGGGGTTTGCGTGCATGCGGTCTAGTTATTACAAGTGAAAGATCATCGGGTACTCGAGCCAAATGGTGAAAGGGAAAAGCAGTATGACAGAAGAGTCGGTGCGGTGCTTCTCGCACGGCACAGTAACTGACAATCTCGAAGTCTGTGGGTTCTCGGAACTTAGCTGCGAAAGGTTAAGTCATGCGAGTCGAACGGGTTCCTAGACCGAACGCAAAGTTCTACGCACGATTTCTCAACCCACGACTGAAGCAAGAACAAGACAGGCCTTTGCCACAGGCGCTTTTACTGGCCAATGCTAAGGCGATTCTAGCATTGTACAGCCTCATTTTTATTTCACGAAACGGTGATGAAGGGGGGTTTTTCCTTGGAGGGGTTTGCGTAAGCAAACCCTGGAAACAAGAAACATGGTTTTATGTAAATGTGCAAAGTCCGTAACCTAAGCAGAAATGTTGGAAGTTTGGCGAGAGTTGTCCGAAAAAATGAATGTTGCTTAGATACAACAATGCGTGTTTGGTTGGAAACAAGACTGTTTCTGGGTGCAAAGTCTAAACAATGTGCATGCTACACGAGTTGGAAGGCTGATTGAACGTGTGCGTTTTGTCTGCTGTGAGTACATGTGCACTTGAGTGAATCGGGTTTTCAGCCTTCCGTAATTTAAGCCTTTAATAATTATAGGGACGTTGGGTCCCCATAACAGAGTCTTTGCATCATAATACTTCTCCGGCCAATTTAAAGTGATTCACTAGGTAACCTACCCATGGACTTCGCCTTGCAGCTCAGGGACATTATTTCGAGACAAAAGACGGAGCTTTCTTACGAGTGTCAAGCACGAGATCGTAACCTGATTGGAACAACCAGCGCGAATCAAACAAGTATTCCATGGCTTGCGTCTAGAAGATGCGAGACCATCTTCCCTATTAGGTGTGATGAAGAGACTCATCGGCTCGTACTCCATGGATAATTCCATCCTTCTGGAACTATAGCTGCGGCAACTAACCGAAATAGTTCAGTCTGTCGTCATATCTGCCAAGGTTGCCTCCATCACTGTAGCCGCGCAACTGGCTGATGCCATCATAGATTATCTCCCTAAATAAGTAGATTGCGCAACGCCACCTGCTACATATCCGCCAAATAGCTCTAGCACATCTCAGCAGCCGCCCACTTCATGCACGTATTATACTGCTCCTCACTCTGAGCTTGCCATATTGCCAAATGAACTAGAGACAGTACGCAACGCTCTCGATTTTCCTTCAGGGTTTGATAACTCACCAGTATCTAAGAGTCAGTCGGCGAAGGCCAACTGCCTACCACATAACAAACTAGGTTGGTATTGCTGCCGCTTTTGCCCTCAGGCGAAGCGAGGTATTACGCCTTGCATCTTCCCCACGACACTAGCGGGGAACCTTCCAAGTCCCAAATCATGCATCAGTAACGTCACTGGCCAAGTCTCCGGCAGTAGTCTCCTTTACGTTCAGGACTGCAAACGTGGAACTGCGTTCCTGGATGATATCGGGGCTGAAATAAGCGTGGTTCCTTCCGCACCTGGGGAGACTACTCAGCCGGCTACTCTCAGTTGTCTTGCCACTAACGACACATTCATCCCCACCCTTTACTCCACAACTTGGGTAGCCGTAGAACATTTCGCTGGGTGTTCATTATCGCCGCCGTCTCGTTTGCCATCATCGGCATAGACTTCCTTAGACACTTCGACCTCTTGGTCGATGCGAAACAACAGAGGATCGTTGCCACCGCAACGACGTTCAGCGTCCCTGGCAGCAGCACCGGCATTACAGCGATCACCCCCGTCTACGTTTGCCCACAGATTTCCTCCGACTATGTCAAATTTTCCTTTCAGTACCCCAAGCTGGTCCACCCGATGCACGGAGCTCTGATATAGGAGTAACTTTTGGTAGCTCAGGTTGTTCATTTGTTAGATTAACTGTGCTCTTGAGTTTGACAATTATTTGCAAATGTTTCATCACCAGTCAATGTGACTAACGCACGGATGGTGCTACCACGACAGGTGATGAAACGTTTGTAAAATAACTGTCAAACTCAGTGAATAGTTCATCTAACGAACGAAGCTCTGCTAATGGCATTTCAGTTCACGCACCATATCTGTACCAACGGCACACCCCTCTTATCCCGCCTGCACCGTCTTTCGCCGGAGAAGCTCAAGCTAGCTAGAGCAGAGTTTGAGCACATGCTCTAAATTGGAAATATCCGCCCTTCCGACAGCCCTTTGACTTTGTCACTCCAGATGGTCTAAAAGAAATCTGGCGACTAGCGCTCATACGGTGACTACCGGGCCCTGAACAAACTTACAGTCCTCGACAGGTACTCCATACCACACAGGCAGGACCTCATTGTATGCTTCGTAGGTAAGACGGTCTTCGGCCTCATCGAGCTTGTTCGAGCTTCTCATCAAATACATGTCGAGGAAAAGGACATACATAAAATTCCGTAATTACCCCCTTTGGCTTGTCTGAAGTTTTGTGAATGCTTCTCGGTCTGTGCAATGCTACACAAACATTTCAGCGCTTCATCCACAACTTCATCCGTGGCCTTGACTTCGTCTATCCCTAACTCGACGACATTCTGGTAGCCAGTTCGTCCGACGAAGAGTACCTAGCTCATCTTCAGTCTCTGTTCCAGCGGTTGACGCACCGCGGCGTCACCGCCAATCCGACTAAGTGTGAAATTGGCAAGTCCTCGGAAGAATTCCTAGGCCACGTCGTCTCATCATCTGATATCGATATTGGGGATGTCCACTCCATCAACGACTTCCCAGCCCCGACATCATTTAAGCACCCACGTCGATTTTTGGTCTAATCAACTACTACCGATACTTCATCCCCCACGGCCCTCAAATCATGCAATCTCTGACTGGCCTATTCAGAGGAAACGTGTGTGTTTGCTTTCTCCGACAGCACATACGGCTTTCAGCGAGGTTAAGGATGCACAGCACAGTTGTTCTCGCTCCCTCAGAACGGTCTGCTCCCCTTTCGCTGACAACTGGCGCTTCTGATGTTGCGGTAGGAGCTGTTCTCCAACAACACGTTGGTGGACAGTGGCAACCGCTCGGTTTCTTCTCCAAACGCTTGCAACTAGCCCAATCCCGCTACATCACGTTCGCTAGAAAACGGCTTGTCATCTACTTAGATATTCTTCACTCCCGACACATGTTAGAAGGTCGGACTTTAAAGGTCTACCCTGACCACCAGCCTCTCATTTTCGCCTTCAGCTCATTTTCTGACAAATATTCTTCACGGGAATGTAGACACCTAGACGTGGACACGCAGTTCACAGTTGACATACGTCATGTCAGGTGTCCCCAACCCCGTCACCGACGCTCTGTTTCGCGTCAACGCCACTCGCACTCTTCGCCTACTGTCGATGTCGCCGCCATTGCATCGATCCGGACCCAAGATGAGGACCTCCAGCGCACCCTGCAGTCCAGTTCATTGCATGTACAACCCTCTCCTTTCCAAACTGCGGACGGAAATATCCTTTGTGAAACTTCTACCAATTGTCCAAGTTCCATCCTGCCGGCCTCTTTCAGACACAGTCTTCGACATCCTTCAATCACAGTCTCATCCTGGTATTTGAGCATCATTAAAACTGATCACTTAGCGTTTCATTCGGCTAAGCATAAACAAAGATGGTTGTAACTCGGCTCCAGCTTATCTTCATTGACAACGCTCCAAAGCACCACGACACACCCGTAGTCCTTTCGGCTCAATCCCTGTCCCGGATTCGCGGTTCTCACACGTATACTTAGACCTGGTAGCTCCCTTGCCTCTTTCTTGCGGACCCTAATACATACTGACATGTGTTGAGCATTTTACTAGATGACCAGAAGCCATCCCTGTATCAGGCTGCACGGCCGAAACTGTCGTCCGTGCCTTCTTGGACCGTTGGGTAGCACATTGCGGATGCCCATCCCCCATCATAGCGGACAGTGGAACGCCTTTCGTGGCTTCGCAATTCGATACGTACTGCAAATTCTTGGGCTGCCGCCGTATTCACACGACGGCAAATCATTCAGCGGCGTTTGACCTAGCCTAATGCTGTCAGCTCTATGTGCCACTTCCAATCCTGACTGGAGCGAAAGCATTTCAACAGTGATACAAGATATTCGCAGCAGTATTAAAGCTGACCTGTAATGCACACCAGCAAATTTCGTCAACAGTACAACACTTAAGCTGCCAGGAAGGTTTATTTCGCTCCCCTTCCATGGTGTATGTCACCGCCAAACTTCGCAACGTCCATCTCTCAACTCATGCGTTCACTGAGCCCAACCCCTCCTCTTGAGCACACCAGAGATATGCAAATGCATAGTGGACTCTCCACTTGCACTCTCGCTTTTATTCGCACAGACTCATTGCGTCACCCTCCCTACACCGACCTCTTCAGAGTTCTCCAACGAATCCCCAAGTATTTACCTTAGACCAGAATGGTCACTGAATAATAGTGTCCATCGACTGTCTTAAGCTGGCACGCTTCGAAGATCCGCCCATAAGCTTACCTGGTACAGCTGTGCAGATAAACTCACCCGCAGCTGTATATTCCGCACCAGACAACCTGGACCCCGCTATTTACCCTCTGCGCATATGCACCGCGCCAAACTTCAGTGCCACACATCAAAAAACCAAACCCGGAGCAATCTGGTACACCAGCGCGACTCAGCAGGAGTCAGAGATGGCGTTCCTCGAACACGCTTTATCAGATTTTGTTAACCGTTTGCTGATCTTTCCTAAGAAGTCTTTTTTTCAAAACTCTCATCGTCAAGACGTTTAGTGCTTCATACATAAACGGTTTGACACAACAGAACCAAACCCAATCTCGAAGCACAGTTACAAGAGAAACACAAAAAGCTGTACAAATCTATTCATTAGTTTAGCATACCTGGCCTTTCGTTCTCTACACGCGTACATCAGGCCGACTAACCCGATCACATTCCAGAACGCAAGTCTCCTGAGAGACCGCAGTATCCTCTGGCCCATCTGCTCAACTCCTCTAGCCCCACGATCATGGCTCCAAGAGACCGTACCTCTCCACTACCGGTATGACAACGACTGACTTGGTCCGCGAGGTATGAGAAATGGTTCCCAAAAGACGACGTTCGGGATTCTTCTTGGGGACGACGAGTCGTTACGGCCGTAGGCCTTTGGGATCGCGCCGGGTGGGGAAGTTGAACCCACTCAAGCGCACCGTCAGATGCTTGCAGCGAAGCAAATGCCCAGTCGACCCCTTTTATGGACCAGCCAGTTTCCGTACAATTCTATCAGCCCGCCCCGACGGCCCACCGATGCTGCACTTCAGTCCACAACCAGACAATAAATAACAACAAAGCGTAGATCCAGCGAACTCCACGCGCCCCCTCTCTGTCCGCTTGCACCCACTACAGTTGCTGCTACCCTATCCTTCCGTTCTCAAAGTATCTCAATCCCTGACCCCACTATCGAAAGGCTTCCTTTCACACAGACTTTCTGGTAGAGAGACCTTATGTGAATAAGAGTCATTTCACACACATTCAGGCATTTTTGAGACTTTGATTTTATTCTTGTTTGGATCTTCCCATCGTCAATTGGTTTATCTGCTCGTAAGTACTGAGCACTTGCTCCTGTGATTAGTCACTCTGTAATACTGCTGTCTGCATCTCTATATCTGCTCAGCATCCATCGTACCATTTTTCAATACACGTTG
>OX104061.1:58315811-58349153 GCA_944474145.2 Dicrocoelium dendriticum
ACCAACTGTCTCCTGGAGCCAGTATGGACGAGGTAGTGGGTAATAGACAGGTAGGCACCTTGTCAACATGCACATCAAGCGCAGCCACACCGGGGGTATCAAACAACAGCCAATCACTTGAGAGAGAGATACAAAGAAAATAACTCGATTAATGCATAAGGAAACGGTGACATAAACCTTAAGTTAATGACCATATGAAATAAGTTGTTTACAAACGAATCCTAGATAAGTTCACGAGGTCAGAAATTATGCTTTACGGAAATGCCACGAGCATAAAAATGTTATAAAAATCGAATACAATTGGCTTAAGCGAGGTGTGCAAGTTAATGGAATAGAGTACAGGTAGACATTTATATGAGAAAGAAAAGCATTAAGGCAAAATTGAAAACCCACCACCTGAAATAAAGAGACTTAGCATGCAAGCACGCGGTTAGTAAATCGAATGCAGCGTACCTACAAACGCTGCGCCGGTTCTGCCTACCTTCTCTGCAGGACCCGTCGTCGCTTCTGTAGTGGTCCCGAGTGGCCTCGCTCATGGCTCACTAGATATTAAATGAGAAATGTAAGGGTCATGGGAACCTATGTATTCATAGGATAATTAAGCTTCACTTCCATATGATCGCCTATACGTCTTGAGACGATTTGACAATTGGCTCTTCAAATGGAACCATTAGAAGCACAGTCAATGCAGATAGAACCTCCCTATTACGTAAATGGACTGGCATGCTATCCTCATGAAATCCGCATTACTCAACAAAGAAGCACCTAAAGGGGCTACAATGACTACGGTGTTTATACATGCCACATAGTCCTGCTAGAAAGAACGCAAGGCTTATAATTAGTGGTGACGCATGCATTTTACTCTGGTAATTCAGGTGAGTACTTGGAGCAGACAAACACTGTTGTCTCACCCACGGGCGTCCCTACAATGTGTTTGTAATCATTTGCAAGGGCAACCACGTCCACTAATCCTGCTATGGATCACTGTTTCAATTAGTCTTAGAAGCAGTCATATGTGCACGCCGTGACACAGGTTGTTATCGAATTGGTAACTACTCAGAAACATTTGTCATCGGAAAGTAGGTAATTCCGGAGGCATTGATGAAGGAGGAAAATTACTCCAAACTCTATGCTTACTATGCGTATGCAATACTCGTTGGCAGCTCATATCAGGTTCGTAGGGTCACTTGATATTTCAAGCGTATCAATCACTTGGAATTGAAGTGTACATATCATGTTGAAACGCAGGATTGACATACATCTTACGACCTTAACATAACGACAGGTCCACGGGTCCTGTAGCGGTAAGTGATTACCGAAGTGGCCTACAGGTGTGGAGACGAACGAACACTCACTAATGTCGTGTCACCGCCACACTAGGAACCCTCCTCTTTGGAACAATGGATACAGATCCACTGATGGTCTTACCTACACAGCGAACTTGACCTTAGTATACAATGCGCCGACTACATCGGCAATACGTAGCTACGCTATTCACGAGTGTACGGCCAACTGGAATGATACAGCACGAGAACATTGTAGCTGTAAAGCTTTTAAAAACTCCATTTGCGAAGAGGTCCTAGCTTTACCTCATTCCTACAAATTACTGCATTGTTTCTGATTGCCTCACGCTGCCTTAACAATCACACGCATATCCTAAGCGAATTCGCACACCTATCGATTCTCCAGGTTGCTCGCAGTGGCACGATTACACTATGCGTACCGTATCACGTGTGGCCAGATAGGTAAGCGAGCATGGAAGGCAAGCGTGCAGTCAACCCGTAAGCCTACAAAGCTTCTCTTCCAGCAGCCTGCAAGGGTTGCAACTTCAACACAGTCAACCAATCCGCTACTTATCACTACTCAATTGGACGTCATCTTGCTCGTGTAAGCCTTCAAAGCTTCTCTTCCAACAGCTTGCAAGAGTTGCAGCCTCAACAAAAACTACCAATTCACTTCTTATTACCACTCACTTAGATGTCATCTCGCTCGCGTGGTAGTGAAACTTTACGCCAGATTGCCAGTATGATCAATCACGTACTATGTCTTCCATTGGCTGATCACCGTTTGACACGACAACGAAACCGTTGGTGAACCAGTACTACGGATCGCTTCAGTTGGTAATTTGCCCGTTCTTTGGCACTCGCAGCCCAGTAAACTCATGTGCTCTGGACGATATTGGTCCACTGCGTATCACGCGATGCAATTTGGGGTCGAGTCTGCGGCCACACCACAAGTGTGACGCTGTGCGCGCGTGCAGACGTATGGACGCTTTCGGTCATGTCGATTGGACGGTCTGACTGCAGAGAGAACGCCTCGACTTTCCTTCAAGGCGCATTGGTGCGGCACAGAATGTGCTGTACTTTTAAACAAGAGCATATTTTGGAACGCATTACTTAAAAGTACCTGCAGGCTGGTAGTAGGCTTGCAAATTCGCTGTACCATTGGCTCCGTTTGTCGGTCGTCTATCTGTTGATCGCAACGGTGTATCAGCACACTTCAGTGGTGTCTAGGGTGATCAGCCAATGGGAGACATAGTACGTGATTGATCATACTGGCAATCTGGCGTAAAGTTTCACTACCACGCGAGCGAGATGACATCTAAGTGAGTGGTAATAAGAAGTGAATTGGTAGTTTTTGTTGAGGCTGCAACTCTTGCAAGCTGTTGGAAGAGAAGCTTTGAAGGCTTACACGAGCAAGATGACGTCCAATTGAGTAGTGATAAGTAGCGGATTGGTTGACTGTGTTGAAGTTGCAACCCTTGCAGGCTGCTGGAAGAGAAGCTTTGTAGGCTTACGGGTTGACTGCACGCTTGCCTTCCATGCTCGCTTACCTATCTGGCCACACGTGATACGGTACGCATAGTGTAATCGTGCCACTGCGAGCAACCTGGAGAATCGATAGGTGTGCGAATTCGCTTAGGATATGCGTGTGATTGTTAAGGCAGCGTGAGGCAATCAGAAACAATGCAGTAATTTGTAGGAATGAGGTAAAGCTAGGACCTCTTCGCAAATGGAGTTTTTAAAAGCTTTACAGCTACAATGTTCTCGTGCTGTATCATTCCAGTTGGCCGTACACTCGTGAATAGCGTAGCTACGTATTGCCGATGTAGTCGGCGCATTGTATACTAAGGTCAAGTTCGCTGTGTAGGTAAGACCATCAGTGGATCTGTATCCATTGTTCCAAAGAGGAGGGTTCCTAGTGTGGCGGTGACACGACATTAGTGAGTGTTCGTTCGTCTCCACACCTGTAGGCCACTTCGGTAATCACTTACAGCTACAGGACCCGTGGACCTGTCGTTATGTTAAGGTCGTAAGATGTATGTCAATCCTGCGTTTCAACATGATATGTACACTTCAATTCCAAGTGATTGATACGCTTGAAATATCAAGTGACCCTACGAACCTGATATGAGCTGCCAACGAGTATTGCATACGCATAGTAAGCATAGAGTTTGGAGTAATTTTCCTCCTTCATCAATGCCTCCGGAATTACCTACTTTCCGATGACAAATGTTTCTGAGTAGTTACCAATTCGATAACAACCTGTGTCACGGCGTGCACATATGACTGCTTCTAAGACTAATTGAAACAGTGATCCATAGCAGGATTAGTGGACGTGGTTGCCCTTGCAAATGATTACAAACACATTGTAGGGACGCCCGTGGGTGAGACAACAGTGTTTGTCTGCTCCAAGTACTCACCTGAATTACCAGAGTAAAATGCATGCGTCACCACTAATTATAAGCCTTGCGTTCTTTCTAGCAGGACTATGTGGCATGTATAAACACCGTAGTCATTGTAGTCCCTTTAGGTGCTTCTTTGTTGAGTAATGCGGATTTCATGAGGATAGCATGCCAGTCCATTTACGTAATAGGGAGGTTCTATCTGCATTGACTGTGCTTCTAATGGTTCCATTTGAAGAGCCAATTGTCAAATCGTCTCAAGACGTATAGGCGATCATATGGAAGTGAAGCTTAATTATCCTATGAATACATAGGTTCCCATGACCCTTACATTTCTCATTTAATATCTAGTGAGCCATGAGCGAGGCCACTCGGGTCCACTACAGATGCGACGACAGTTCCTGCAGAGAAGGTATGCAGAACCGGCGCGGTGTTTGCAGGTACGTTGCATTCGATTTACTAACCGCGTGCTTGCATGCTAAGTCTCTTTATTTCAGGTGTTGGGTTTTCAATTTTGCCTTAATGCTTTTCTTTCTCATATAAATATCTATCTGTACTCTATTCCATTAACTTGCACACCTCGCTTAAGCCAATTGTATTTTATTTTTATAACATTTTTATGCTCGTGGCATTTCCGTAAAGCATAATTTCTGACCTCGGGAACTTATCTAGGATTCGTTTGTAAACAACTTATTTCATATGGTCATTAACTAAAGGTTTATGTCACCGTTTCCTTATGCATTAATCGAGTTGTTTTTTGTATCTCTCTCTCAAGTGATTGGCTGTTGTTTGATATCCCCGGTGTGGCTGCGCTTGATGTGCATGTTGACAAGGTGCCTACCTGTCTATTACCCACTACCTCGTCCATACTGACTCCAGGAGACAGTTGGTCGTTGCTAGAGGGGACAGGGTGCACGGTCCTTTTGGCCGTGTTAGAATCAAAGAGTGGTTCCATGCATTCAGTGTGGAGCGGACTACGGTCCAGCCACCGCCTTGTGTGCGCTTGATTCCCCAATACAGTGTGCTTGTGTTTGCCTGTGAAGGAGTGTGGGCCGGCTCCGTTGATGAAACATGGCTCCCGTCCGCATGCCTCTGGGTTTTATTCCTTTGGGTTTACACTGTATATGTGTATGTGGTTGGAGCTGTGGGTGTGCAGCGCAAACTCCCCATGGTCCCTCTGTAGGCGCAGGCGTCCTGTGGTTTGCTACATTGACAGGCAAATCCGAAACCAGATGTCGCCAACCATATAAATAAATAATTAAATAAATGTTATATTCCTCGGTGATTCGAGGTGCAGTCCAACTATGTGATCTGATCAATGTTTACAACAGGAGCGCAAAAGAATAATCATTTTGTTCACTCTTTTTACAATGGATCTAAAAACAGGTTCTAAACTAGTTGGCAGAATTGCGGAATTAAAGAACTTTAAAACCAGGAACAATAACGGAAGCAGATTTAAACAGATGTCCAGTTAAATAATACGCCCACTCGTGGAACCATCCCCTGGGATCTGCTTACATGCAAGGTATTCCCTCGAAAGTTTTCGTCTGCACTTCCATGCAATAACTGGCCGTGTGCCGGTGTGGCATAGTAGTATATGAGCCATCGCCTTTTTATCATCTGTGCTGTTCATTTTAAAGCTGCTTTTGTACATGTATTATGGGCCATGAAGGCTCACTCCAGTCCGTCATGCGGATCATTCTATTATGGCACCTTTTGTACGCCAGCCAGTTGGGGGTAATTTGCCTTGCATAGGTAACGTCTTTTATAATCTGGAAGCTGTAATCCGACACCACAGGAGATCAGTCTAGTCGTGGCCAACTATGAAATAAGGAAGAATATGGAAAAGAAGAATTATGTGAAAACTATATCGTTAGTGTAAAAAAATAGGCATGTACGTTTTTTACATCGGCGTAGAAATGGATCGAGTCGATCATACGGTAAATTGTGTAGCGTGACAGCCGGAGGCAGATGACTGTACGAGTTGTCCATAGGCAAAAGTCGCATAGGGAATCGCTAGCACCATCACTGAATTCAAGTATATGTTTCTGGACTGTTAACTTCAGAAAAGAAGGGGAAATGATTAGCACTGGAGAACAAATGTAGCGAAAGGGATCGCAGAACAATATTACGAATTAATCAATTTGTGGGGCAAATTACGAAAATAGTTCCTGACGTCACACCAGTAAATAATTCTGCTCTCGGTTTTAAACAGAAGACAGTTGGTATGAATTAAGTTTGAAGGGAGTAAAACCGCATGAGAGGTAGCGTTAAGGAATAGCATAAGAAGCGGTTTGTAGCAGCTCATCCTAGCTGATCATGTTTTCTCTGATGCATTCGAGTCGATGTTCTCCGGTATCATACATGATCCGGCCCTTCTTCATACAGCTTTTCATCATCAAGTTGAACTTTTAAGATTCATTTCGCTCTGTCCGTTGACAGATAAGCCTTTATCATTTTCTTGAACATGCAGATATGTTCAATACATCTAATCGCTTTTGGCAGCTTATTCCAAATGGAGCCATACCTAAGAAGATAGAAATTTCTCCTTAGACTGCTCTTGAATTTAGGTACATAGAAGATGCATTCATTATCTCGCAGTTCATAAATGGTGTTTTCCCGAAAGTGCAATTGATAGGTGCCAGTATATGATTCCGCCACGCGAATTTGTGGAGGAAGCACAGGTTTAATTGCATTCTTCTTAACCACAGAGGTTCAAGATTCAACTGCTTTCACCTATCTCGGTATGAAAGGGCGGTTGAACAGCCAAATATGCGCTTCGTAAAGGCGCGTTGGACGTTTTCAATAGCTCTCGAGTCAGCCTTTCGCAAGTTACTGAACACAGCACAGCAATATTCAAGCAAAGGCCAGATATTGCTTTTGAAAGCAATTAGTCTAGTTTCTTTCAAGGTTAGCAGGTGGCATATGAGCCCGACCGACTGCTTAGCTTTTTGCACGATATGATTTGTATGTTCGCTAAAGTTTAAGGAACTAGAATATCTTAAACCTTAGTCACGAACCGACTGGCTGATGGGAATGACTTCATCATGAAGTTTGAACACTTCTGCTGCTATCTGACATCCATACGACAGAATACTACACTTCGATGCTGCAAATGTCATCTGCCACATATCAGCCCATCTCTCAATGGCTTTCAAGTCGCTTTGGATATTGTTAACTTCAGCGGTACGCTGAGAGCCTGGGAACGTGTAAACCACCTTTAAATCATCAACAAACAAATAAGGCTTCCCAAATTGTATAACAGAAACCAGGTCATTTATATACAGTAGGAAGAGTAACGGGCCTAAGACACTGCCCTGTACCACTCCACTGGTAACCGGACGAGGTGGAGAGATGAAACCATTGATATCCACAACTTGCGACCGTCCTACTAGGTAAGATTGGATCCAAGAGTTAAGCGGGTTTGTAACACCGTACTTACTTAATTTACATAACAGCATTTTTGTGTGGGACTCTGTCAAAAGCTTTTTGCATGTCGAGGAAGATGACAATGCACTGAAGACCTGAGTCAATTGCTTCAGTTAAATGGTTAAGGAGGTCAACTTGACAGGTAACACACGGGCGAGACTTCAGAAAGCCATGCTGTGAAGGTGAGCGAAGTTTGTGCTATATTAGGAACGAAACCAAATGTTCCTTAACAGTTCTCTCTAGCATGCGTGAGAGAATGGCTGTGTGACTAATGGGGCGGTAGTTCCGGATGTCAGTTTTCGACCCGGACTTATGTCGCGGTATGACCTTTACATAACGCCATACATGGAGACACTGAAGCGATAACTGATTAACAAAGTCGCCCATGGGTTTGAAGACAATCGAACACTCACAGAAGTCGTGTGGCCGCCAAACTTGGAATCCTCCTACTTTGCACAATGTCCTAAGATGCAATAACACTGGTATCCAACCAGGGAACTTGCAATCAGCACACAACGCAACCAATACATTAGCGATATATATCTAGACGATTCACTTCAGCGTAAAACCCACTGGAAGATCACAACAGCCGGGCTCTGCAACTTGAACGGCTACAAAATTTCCATGTGTACGCTAGTTCTACGCTTATCTAATCTCGTTCGCGACAGTTTTCCTATTCCCCGCCGCAATCAACTGCAATTGTTGGAATGAGGTCGTCGACTAAACATTGCTTGTCCGGCGAAGGCGAGGTCGACCACAAAATTGCCTTACATCGCCTCTGGTCCTCCGCACAAATACTTGGCACGCAACCCTTAGCGAGGTACTGTGGCCTACGCGACTTCGCACGAACAGACATGCGCCGTTTGCAGCATTTTCCCTCACCCGCTCTTAACCATCCGCTTCCCCATGATTTAGGACTGCAAGCAACCAAGAACAGTAACAACGGTGACAAAATGATTGCAGCTACTAAAGTAGCGTACATATGCTGCCGAGCATGTAACGCCCTTTATTCCCTCCCGTTTATCGAGAAAAAGAGGAACGTTATGTACACAAGTGTATTACTTAAACGGCTGCAATCTATAAATCGGCAAAACGAATCACCCGTCCGAAATTCTTCGCAACATGTCTCACCATCTGCTCGCAATGGTGCCGCGTAATGCAACCTCTGGCTGTAAGCAACACCTGCTCGAGAAATCGTGTGCGCCACTCACCAGTGCAAAGAACCCCTTCTGGAGCCCCTCTAAGCATTTCCGCATACCTTCTCCTTCGCGTAAGTCTTCACAACACTCCACACGCCTTCGATAGGGTTTAGCGAAGGAGAGTACGGCGCTAGTCGTAGTAGCATTCCTGCTCAATACCCCTCCTCCTTGAAAACCTCCTGCACTTCTGTGTGGCACGGTGCGTTGTCACAAAACAGAACACACCGATCAATAAAAGCGGCTCCATGGGAATCCAGAAGTTCTCGAACTCACTGCGTGCATCTCCGCTTGTTGAAGCTGCCTCTTAAAACGGAAAAGGCTATCAGTCCCTCGCTCGTCATTGCACCCACAACGTGCACATTCTGCCCGCGGCTGTTCGTCACCGTGCACTGTGCTCGAGTTCTCCTCTGTGAACGACCCCTGGTGCGGCTGCAAAATACATTGAAATTGATCTCATCAATCCAAACGGGCTGTCTCCCTTCGGCCTGCAACTGTGGCAGCCGCAACACAAACAGCCTTCGTCGTATTTTGTTCGCCAAAGTGTTCATGGATTTCGGGACTGTGTGCAACTTCTTTAGTGTGATAAGACGACCGTCAAGGTATCTGGAAATTGTAGTGATGCTAACTTCAAGGTCGAATTCAGCCTTCAGCCTCAAACGGAGCGTTGATAAGGTAACGGTCGGTTCTTCCGATACCCACTCGATCAGAACGTCGACATGACTTTCTGTCAGGGATCTGCGGCGAGCTCCACCGTGTTGCCCCCTCCGTTCCACCGATTCTAACATCCGTATCCAACTACGGCACGTGCTCCTTTCACATTCAACAATGCAGCAACATTCATCCAATCCTCCCCTTGCTCATAGGCACTCAAAATTCGTTCTCTCACCTCTAGCGAGTGTCGCACGTACGGTCCTTTTCGTATAATACGGTCTACGCCAGATCCATGTCCCATCTTAGCTGGCTAGCATCCCGCCGCAAACCAAAGGAACCGAGGTGTCATCACGACGTTACCTATAAATATTGCGCATTGCAATTTACATAGCACATGCCTTTATCGCTTGAATCCATTCCATAGGCTTACACTTGCTATTTGCCTAAAGGCGGTGGCTGTGATGTCATTGATTTACTTTCCTTCCAAAATGTCATGCCCTCTAAAATCACCTCTAGGCGGGTTGCAGGAGTGCCGTTGCTCATTCAGCTTTGGGTGTGCAGTGTCCAAGGCACGGCGCATGCCTGACCAACCGCAAATGCAGGCCTGTCTGACTTCCTCAGACCTCAGGGACTGCGGAATACCGGTTAGAAGATTGCCTGTCTACGCCACCATGGTTAGGCCGCTGAATAAGCCACCACCAGGTAGCCGCTAGCGATCACTATAGACCGCTTCATGTACCGGTTTGTATGTCTGTCCGCACTGGTTATGTCTTAAGCTCCGGATCATGTGGTAGCTAGGATCTCTTTAGACAGGCATCACAAGTTGTGCATTGGACGGTTTCAGTTTGGAGACCAATCATCCAGGTTTCCTACAGATAGGTATCAAAAGAGAACAGAAGGTGATGCTCGACCACTTTCATTGAACTCTGTCGCTTATGCTGGCGGCTTCTAACCGGTGTCCCATTGGTTTACGTCCCATGACCAATGAGAGTGTCAACAACGCCAAAACAGCGTTCTCAGCCTCGCTAACTTGAAAGTACTGCACGCGATTTCGAAAATGTGCCACGCTAAATGCTTGGTACAATGCACTAACATGCATGTAAAATGGTATAGACTCCGTGCGAATGGCCAGAATTGCTGGCTTTGGTTTTCGGATGTAGCAGTTTGGTACGTTATTTGTGCTATTATCACTGTTCAAAAGTCTGTCCTTCCGTTGTTCAGCCGCTAACTTACTCGGGTCCTGCTCCAGCACTAGACCACCGACACCGAAGGCAACACTCGGCAAATCCACATCATTCGTCATGCGTAATAGAAAATCTGCCGTCTCGTTGTTTTCCCCGGTATTTGGTTTATCGTAAAGTCGTGTTCTTGTAGGCGCAGCGCCCATCGCGCCAACTTGCCTCTGGGGTCTCTGGAAGACTTAATCCATTCCAATGGTTTGTGATCGGTTTCGATGGGAAACTGTTGACCCAACAAATACGGTCGCCACTCGTCTAGAGCCCACACAGTTGCAAGACACTCCTTCTCCACTGTCGAATACTTGCGTTCGGATGGGGTTAAAATTCTAATAGCGTATTCCACCATACCTTGCTTCTACTTCAGCACTGCACCGATTCCGACGTCGCTTGCGTCAGTGGCCACAGCGAACGTTTCCCCGAAGGTCGACAATTTTAAAGTCAGTTCCTGTCTGCCCATCTCCTTCTGAATGTCATCAAACGCTCGTTGAGCCTCTGGTGTCCAAGTGAATTACTTTCCCTCGCCTAACAGCTCATACAAAGGTGACGACAAGCTGTTAAAATTCCTGACAAATTTACTGTAATATCAAGCGCGGCCAAAAATTCCCCGGAGACTGCGCTTTGAGGTAGGAGCTGGGGTGCCTCGAATTGCCAATACTTTCTCCGGCAGCGGGTTGAGTTCACTTTGACGCACCTTGTGACCAAGCAGTGTCACAGACGTCTTTCCGATTCGAGATTTCGGCCCATTTATCCGTAATCCAGACTGCAGAATTTTTTGCAGCGCTGCTCCTAGATGACGGTAGTGTTCTGTCTCCTATTCACTATATACAACGATGAAGTCGCCATAGACAGTCACATTCTCTAATCCATCCAGTAGTCGCAGCAACAAACGCCGAAAGGTAAAAGGGGCAACAGATAATCCAAACGGCATCCTTTAAACTGGTACTGTTTATCACCGACTGTAAACGCTGTCTTCTCTCGGTCCTCTTGTTTGATCGCCAGCTTCCCGTAGCTAGACCTCAGATCCAGTACCGTAAATATGCTTGACTTCTGCAGTTTATCAAAAATGTCTACGACTGAAGGCACCGGGACGAATCGACTCAACAATATTTCGTTCAGTCTTCTGAAGTTTACCCAAAAGCGGTACTTCCCGTTGGCTTTCTTCACCAAAAAATTGGCGTTATATGGGTTGTGAGCCTCCTCTATTACGCCTGCATTCAGCATCTCCTGCACCTGCCTTCTGACCTCAGGTTCCAGGTGTATTGGTACGCTTCTGGGTCCGTGCGGCCTAAACGGCTGATGGGATAGTGGAATTGTGTGTTCGACCCAGTCCCAAAACCCATAAGGACTACTATCGTCCGTGAATAGGATATAGTACTTGCTCACAAGCGATTGAAGGGCTGGACTTGTGTGTAAAACGGCCAGGACCGAGCACACCCTCATGGGTTCTTCTCTGTCAACAAGATGGATAGCTTCGTATTTCGTTACCAGCTTTCCTCGTTTCAGGTCGAGGATTGCATCATTGACTTGAAGAAAGTCAGCACCCAGGATAGTTTGCTTTGTCTCCGGTGACACGATGAAGAGATGTTTCAACTTCCGACCCCTAACGCCAACCACATGTTCCGGCATACCATCTATGCGTATATGGTAACCACCGAGCGCCTTCACAACCATGGAACACGCTTGAGTTTTCACCCCATCTCTGTGACTGATTAAGGAAACTGCGGCTCCTGTATCAATCAGACACCACTTTCCCATTCACCTCTACCATCGTCTCAATCGCACCATTATTCAAAGCCCCAAGGATGCACTCACCAACACGAGAACAGTACGATTGGTAGCATTTATTTCGTACAAAGGCCGTACTGCAATTTGACAGACATTGGTGCTTCCAGTGTCCCAGTTTCCCACAAATGAAGCAGCGTCCCTTCAGCCATATCTTCTGTGAGGGAACTCGATGTGCCTCAAATGTCTTGCGTAATCTGTTCCAGCCTCTCTTCTAACTCGTTTAATCGCTCCTCCTTTGCTTTGTCTTCCGTTGTCAAAGCAGCAACTGCTTCATGTGTAAGCTCCTTCGCTACTTGGACAAGCTCCATCACGCCAGTTCTCTGGGTGGCGTTTACAATCCGGACGATCGGCTATCGTCGGAGGGAGACCATCCAAAAACTGTTCCACCAACAGCTGTTGTCTTGACAAGTCGTCCAAGTTAGGCAGTGCCCAGGACAGCAATTCACTGATGTGGACCGCGAAGACAAACTGGTACCCTCTCGCTCCAAGCCGTGCCGCCTTGAACCGCCGCATCACGCCTTGGCGGTCGACCGGGCTGTCGAACACCGCAACCAGTGTCTCCCTCGCTGCGGTCCATTCCAACTTGACAGGGCCTCCTCGCGCCGCATCCAGAATAGTTTTCGCCCTGCGCTTGAAGTGGTTCCGCATAGCAGTCAACTTCGGCCGGTCCGGCTTCACCCCGACTGCCTCTGTAACATCCTCGAAGAGCTCCAAAAAACTTCCGTACATCGCCACCGTCAGAGGGCTCTGGCCACGGAATATGCATTTCCCACTTGCAGTCGGCCATAGCAATAAATGTTGAGAACGCGACGATGGGCTGACAAGTTGTCTACTGGAGAACGCATGCCTAGTTATCATAACAACTCGAACAAAGGAACGCGAGTCCAATTTGCGCATGACATTCGCGGCACCTTTCCGGAGCGATGCACCGTTGCAACCTTTCATTCACCGAGCATCTGTTTAGATTGCCTTGTGCCCCTCGTCCGATTGATTTTCCACCACACCTTCTTCGCCTGCCAGCGTCTTATGATTTACCTGTTTCCCTTGTGCGCCCTCGTTGATATCCATACTACTCATAAGCAGTGCACCACACTATTACCTACTCCGCCGTGTTTGTTTCGCAATTGAATTAACCTTCACTATACTTTATCGTGTGTCAGGACAGCCACTTTCACCTGCAATTGCGTACCACCCCGGGCTTTAGGATAACCTTTGCAAAGAAAGTGCAGTTTTCTGGCCCCAGGTCTCACTGTGCGCCTATTCAACTACAGCCACATCTGTGGGTTGAACAACCAAACTATCGACCTTGCACACACATCCCACTTCCTTCCCATTATCATAAATTGTTTGTTTACCTGGTTTGCTAGAGCTGCTTCTCTTAATGTAATCAAATAGTGGAAGCGGGATGAGACATTCCATTCTTGTTCGGCAACGGTTTGTTCGAACCTGTCCCATACTGTCATCTCAAGCACGCACCTTCACCATACCTATAAACTAGTGAGGATGATCCACTGGAAATCACCAGGATAAACCCCATGACATCTTGTGACTAAAGAGAGATTCGTTTCTTATTTTACCTAGTTTTTAAGCTTTGCCTTCAGTGGTTTGCCTGCTTCTCTTTTTAGATCAATCCTCATCTAGCCAATTTTACAGTTTGCTTCCGTATGAACCGGGCTATCGGTGTAACTTGCAACGGAAAATCCTGGAAACTTTTTCCACCTATTATAAGTTTCTAGGCTTTTGTTGTGCCATCCTTCACAGTTTGCGTCCTTTTGTTTCTCCTGATCCTAACAATCATTTCTTTCCTTCCATGTCCCCACTATAAATGAGGTCTTCCAAAATAATTTAAAATCTATTGTTTGGGTACGCTCAGTCGTCAGAGTAAGATATACAAACGTTTTTGCTCTGACGAATGATGCAAGCGAATGTTATCACAAAATGGGAACTCGAAAAGATGAGACCTTCAGATGGACATCTATAAGGTTTGTACCGCCCCCCTAAAGTTGACAAGGTAGGCGGTCCAATACATCCCATGTTGGAAATGGTCATTTCTCTGCAACATTCGTTAGCTAAATGGATAGTTGAGAAGCAGTAAACACTGTGTAAAACCAGATGTACTAACTGTCTGGAAGATTCTTTTGAGTCAATTGAGAAGATAGGGGAATACGACCTTAACAACAGCTGGATGTCATCATTTGCCGCATAGTCACGGTTTACGAATATTTTGTTATTCATCAACCTCATCAACAAGAGGCAATACATCAGCCATTTGAACTGATGCCTCGCTTCTATGCAGCCATGATGACCTATGGAATAAAGAATAATCAGAATGAGCAAATCGGGAATTACCTGAAAACCTAAAAGCCCTAAGTAATCATTCTGGGTCAAGAGGCCGACACATTTTCAACAACATTCCGTCCCAAACAGCTGGTTATCGTGCAAAGATAAGGCGCCATCAGCGAGACAGCTTCCTTGCGACTTTCACTGCCCCGCGTCATAATCAGCCATTACCCTGCAGATAATTCAGCACCAAACACACTTTAAACAGGCAGTCTGACTAGGAGACGGCAGCAGACGTGCAACTGGGGTCGGTTGCGAACCATGTTCTGTAAACTCTCGAGCCAAGCGCAAAACAGATCATATGAACTCCAGGCCGGAAGGCGAGACGGAACAACGGCACCCAGTTTGGTCGTCAGTGCCTTCATTTCCCCGCTGCCAACTCAACTTGTGTCCACCTCGAGCCTTACGTTACCCTATATCTGGCAGACTAAACAAGGCCTTCCTAGGTGAGCGGTGACCAGGCGTACGTAGCACGTGCCCAAAACAACGCAACTTATGTAGTGCTGTTATTCTAAGGAACTAGCTTGGTTATCACTACCTAGTACTCGCCTAGGCATATCATCGTTGCGGATACGCTGGTGACATCCGACACCAGTAATGCTTCACAAAAAACGATGACCAAAGACTTGAATGCGCCACAGATCTTCAAACCGAATGGGACAAGTCTTGCCCCACCTAGTAGGACAGCCCTCACTGTGAGCTTGTATACACGGGCTTTCAGACGGAGAGAAACTCCATTCTGTCGGCAAAGATGCTGCAGGTTCCAGAAGGCTGTTCTGGCCTTTGCAACGCGGGAACCGACGTCAGCTTTTATGCGTCCATTTTTGTTGAGGTAGCTGCCAAGGTAAGTGAATCGATCAACCACTTTGCGTTCCTCCTTATCAAGGGTCAAGTGGTCATCAAGTACCTGTTGGTCCTGCAGCAACACTTAGCACTTTGAGGGCGCGAAACGCATACCAATATTAAGACCATTCTAGGCAAGCAATTCAGGGTTCATTGTGTTGCCGCAACCTCGTCAAATAGCAAGACGATATTGTCCGCATAATCAAAATCAACTAACTTTTCACCAGACAGGACCTTAACGCCTACATCGTGAGATTCCCTAAGGGAACGCTCCGTGATGGAGTCTACGAAAAAATAGAACAAAAACTGGGAAATGGGACAACCCTGACGGAAATCTATCGACCCTGACGCGGCCTGTATTGTCCGAGCAGCAAGCACGTAAGATGTTTACATATTTAATGGGACCAAGTTTCTGCACAAGTGTTTCGAACGGAATTGACCGTTCGACTGACTGGAATGCACGCTTGAAATCAAGGAACACAGCTATTATCGGTCTGCGGTATACCTGGCGATGCTCTAGCACCTGCCACAGAGTAAATATATGGTCTATACAGCCAAGTGCTGGGCGGAAACCTGTCTAATGTTTCCTAATCCATGATTCCCGTTCCACGGTAAGGTGAGGAAATAGAATGGAGGCCAGTAATTTTGTCACAACTGGGGTTAAGCTAATACCCCCGTGGTTAGAACAGTCTGTGCTACTGCCCCTCTTGTATATTGACACTCCAGTTAGCCGGCATATTCTCTTTCTACAAGATATGTTCGAATATGGAGGTCAGCGCTTTGCAGAGGGCCTCATCACCATCCTCAAATAGTGCAAATGAGAGGGAATCCAGGCCAGTAGCACGCAAACGAGTGAGGGCTGTGATCGTAAATTGGACCTCAGCCTCTGATAGAGCCTCTAAACTAACCAATCATGGCCTGCTCCTCATCACTTGAGTAGGAAGTGGTCCGAGAGCAAGGGGCATACTGAAAGGATCTTGGAAGTGTTCCGCCCAATGAACCATCAGGCGCTCCTTATTGTGTTTCACTGCAACTGCGCTGTGTCTGATTGTGTCACTGACGCCTGATTTTTAAGGACCAGTGATGCGGAGCAGCTGGAAAAGTTCGCGGTAATTGCCTACGGCTCGTGCCTCCTCCAATTCTTGAACCCGACTGGCCCACCACGCTTTCTTGTCAGCACTTAGGCTCCCTTGAGTTCGTGTCTAATAGCCAGTCTGGTCACACTGTGCTGAATGCCAGCCGGGAGGTTACTACTGGATTCCGACAGGTTCACCGACCTCTCAGATATCCAGTAACTGGTGCGGTGACGAATGATCGTGGCACAAACAGTGGTATTAAGCTTGCTGTCAATTAAGCTGGTAACTACTGAGATAGGTTGGTACTGGGAGTCGGGATGGGAGTAAGAGAAAAAGGTGGAAAAGAAAGAAGGGAGACGCCAGCAGTAGCATGTTTCCGCTTACCGCCCTGCTGTATGCAGCAGATAAGGCGACGCTTGCTACTCTGCTCGATGGCCGATGCAGGAGGTAGTTAGAGTTTGAGGGAATTGTCATGCTCGTACGTGGGCTGAGATAGTCCCAACGCGTCCAAACATAGACAGGAGGACGATAAGGGTCTTCAGTCAAATCTTTTGGCTCTGAAGCCCGTCCGCAAGGCAGCGGGGAGGTGACAATGATTTAATTTTACAGAAATGGACGCCATCCCATTTTAAACCTTTAACGTGGAGTACCAGAAGACTGAGTTTGTCTGACCTCTCACCACTCACCAAGCTAGTCAGAGTGGCTCTCAAGGTAGCTTGAGTCACCACCCAGTATAACTCAATGGGTCAAGGAGGTATGCAAACCGTCGCACCATGTTAGGATCCGGTCTCGTTGTGAAATATATATATATATATATATATATATATATATATATATATATATATATATATATATATATCTTAGTGATCGGAACTAGGGGAATATGTTTTCGAACTAGTATGACAGCTGAACGGCGCTGTAGGTCTCCCGCAAAACCTTCTGAGGGAAGTGTTACATAGATGTACTTTAAACGTGCAGTTCACCTTCAACGGGGGGATGTACCGTCAGATTGCTGGAATTGCTATGGAATCACCATTGGGACTCTTTCTGGCAGATTTGCTCACTGCGAAATGGGAGTATGGCCTCTCTAAGACTGCGTTTACGTTGTAGACACATCTCTTCTCTGCATATTGAAAGCACAGCTGTGAAGTTGCTGAAAACCTTCACTGACGTGCGTCAGTATCTACAATTCACCTGTGAGCACGAGTACGGGAACCGACTACCATTCCTGCACGTTGATATTACCAGAAACACCGATGGATCGTGCAGCAAAACAGTGTACAGGAAACCAACTTAAATTGGACAGTACACTAACTACTGCAGTGCCGTACCAGTGAAGTACAAAGGAATCTAGTCCGCACTCTTGCCTTCCAGGCACACAGCATTTGCACACCGGAAACGTCACCAAACAACTGCGGAGAATCAGTGACGCTCTAAGAGCAAATGGGTATCCAGATAAATTCATCCTCAAACATTTGAAAGAACCCAAGATAAAAACCACTGAGGCTGAGTGTACCCAAGAAAAACTTATCGTGCATTTCCTTTGCAAATGCGACACTGCGGCTGATGCTTTGTCCAAGCGCGTGAAACACGCTGATGAAAAGAGCCATTTTGCGACACGCCTACGTATAATATACTACAACAAGCCTTTACTTGCAAATCTGTGAAAGTTTGACTATCTCTGTTGAATCGAGCAATGCCTATTTCTTAAGATTCGCGAACACATTCCGAAATAGTTGCACAGAGGCGAAGCAAGATGTTGGACTAGCAGCATCATGTCGCAGTACTTAGAGTGCTGTCACCCAGGAACTGAAAACGGCTTCAGTATCCTCCACTCTATTCCTGAGCGTCTTTCGGGCGGATTGTGGAAGAATCTGCTAACTATTACAGAAACCATCTATGTAGGCCACCTCAAGCCGGAGTTGTGCGTACAAAATCAATTTGAACATCCTTTGCCTCTATCGTGACCTACTATTGTCGCTGCACCTTCCTCTGATTCACGCCCCAGTTAATCTTTATTTGCGAAATTTATGTGCCCCCGTAGATAATCAGCCACCTTCAGTGACCGCGTGAAGTATTGATTTGTTTTTGTTGGTATTGAACATGCTTGTTAATGCACAGTTCTATTCTGCACATTTAACACATAATCCTCATCACGTAACGTATGAGTGTGTCGAGTTACCGAAAAGAATTCTTTACCCAGAATCTGTCTCCCTTCGATGCATTCCAATAATTAGGAATTTTTGGATTACTGAATGTTAGCATCCCCCGTGATTCAGCCACACTATAGTTTTCTGTTGAATTACTCATATGAACTAAACTTCTGTGCAGATCTATTCATTAATTTTATCCCTGATGCTCAAGCTTACGTTTGCCTATAGAATAAATCCACTAGAGTGGTGAGCATTATACGACTGAATACACACCTGGCCAGCTGTGCGTGTTTCAGTCCATAAACATCCTCATCGGAAACGTAGCCACTTCAATTCCTTGGCTCGGTTGATCTGAAGGGACTTTCCCGTGTTCCTGCTGCAAGGACTCGAGGGTTACTTGCCAATTCGCCTATCTCAAACGCCCGTTAAATGAATCACACTCCCTAATTGCAGGTACTAGCAATGTAGAGTCAGTTCTAACTGGATACATGGAGTCCACGAAGGGAAGCAGCCAGGATTCATGCCTAAGCTTCCAGGCGCAGATGGATGGCAATAGCTGACGAAAGACAGAAACTGGAATTGGAGCGATAAACCCAGCCGGCTGCCACAAACAGGCTAGCTTCCTTTTTCGTTGGCCCAGTCGTCCGTTTACTGTGACATCCACTTACACCTGGACTTCTATAGCCCACATTTACTGTCCCATTGGGATAGAAGTTGATGATCGCTTGCCTTTTAACTAAGTTGCTGAACCGTGCCTTCCAGATGGGCCTAATTTTAATGACTTCCGGCTTCGCAGTACTAGTTTGTTTTTGCGTATTCCATGTGAATAGCGCCTCTCTAACGGTACCGGTAGGTATTCAAGACAAATCCCCCCAAAGAGTCGTCAGGCCATCATATGCTAATGAGCTCAGTTTGATGGGTACATGTGTTTATGTATTTCAAGTCAATTTTTAACGGAACCGGTGTAGGTTGATGTGGCCGCCGTCCAGCCACGTTCGACGGTCGTTTTAGTAGAACGATTCTCTTTGTTTTGATTAATCACGGTCAGTTAAGCACCATGTGTTTGAAATTTAGACATCGTATAGGGTAGAATTCCACCAGTCTGCCGCGCGAACATTCAAACTCAAATACCAGAAGAAAATGTAGATCCCTTTTAATCTGTGTACAACGCCTGGTATCCCGTTATAAATAATCTAACTTTTAGTCTATGGAAATGTTGCATTCGCTACATTCTGATTGGTGCAAAACTCAGAAGACACTGCTTAATATTTTGGAGCAATGCCTTGCACCGTCACATTAGATGTAAATGACTAGCAGCGACCATGTTGGCAGGTGACCTGATTAGAATGTGAAAGATATGTGTATGTATGAATCCAGGTAACCTGGCATGCTTCGTCCCGATACCCAACATTCAGAAATAACGAGCAAAAATGAAAGTAATCCCTTACACACGAAACCCGAGAAATTGTTCCTTAAAGCAAAAGTACGGAGATTTATGTAATTAAGCAGCACATTAGTGAACTAGTTGACTGATTACATCCTAAAGACTAGTCAGACATGTTTGCACATCAGAAACTTTATGAAAATGATAGATTTGTTAGATTTTCGGCTAACAGATTGGTGCCATATTACCATCCCATGGGGCCGTGAAAACGTGATTTAGGCTTGAAGGTTTTCCATCGGTATGTAGTCCATCGTTGGGACTGAAAACCTGTGGCTCCGAAATTTTCCGCCTTCTCTCATAATCGATAAATATAAGATGAATTTCTTCCTATAAAATATGAGAAATATTAAGCTGGTGTCAGGAATGCGTCTGTGGGTTTGATTTTTGATTCCAGCGTACTCCTACCTGTGGTGCACAATTGAGCTGTTGGTGATTTGCCGACGTTGAAACTCCAGGAGAAGTGTGGTTTCGGCTAGTCATCAGTTTCTAAACAATAACCAAGAAAAACAATGTTGGTTTCTAAGGTATCCGAGGTAGGTTACTGACTCACGTTGATAGAATAATCAATGTACTCGGCTGCGAAAGATGAACATCCGGCATCTGTCTAACATACGGTATATGCAAGAGAATAATTCAACCTACGAACAGGATTTTTATCTTTGGTCAGACATGCCAGTCACATTGGTAAAAAGCTGGATGACCCGTAGATCATGGTGATGGGAGGCTACACGTTCAGGTAATAGCGGTTGGATGGACGACTTGTTGCTGTATAGTGCAGTTACATCTGTAAGCGCCCGAACTGACGACTCCATTATCCCTTTGCTATCATTTTTTGTCACGCCAAACACCCTACGGGGACATGTCAAGCACTTGCTTTTTTACCCGTTATAAATCATTGTTCATTGTTCATGTTTATGACACCGTCTTAAAATATAGACACAGCTGTTAAAGAACGTTCACTGTGAGATCCCTCTAATTCAGGACGAAGCGATCATTCTCTTGTTTGAATTCTCTAAATACGCTCCGTGTAAACCCGTCGGAGAATGACGCGAGATTAGTTCGACCACTGTTGCAGAACACATGCGGTATTGAAGCGTAGGAATGAACAGCGGGAATCAGACGAAATACTCAAAGGTGCAACGTCAGACAGGGCGCTCCAAATCTCTTAGGCTTGCTTTTACCAAAAATGATTGCGCTAAATTAGTCGTTCTAGCAGCTTTATTGAGGCGGTGAGCTACAGTATGTTGACTACTGATGCAAAGTGACGCGTGCGTAGTCCAACTAATAGCAGGTTGAACCAGTTGGAAGCGAAAAGTAATGGGGACAGAAGGGACCGATGTGACCGAACTTTACCATAATGCATGGCAGAATCGCAGCCGACGTAACTGTTTGAGCAAGCTGGATGCGCATGACTTTTAGGTGAAACGAACTACAAAAATGATTATGTTACGCGCGGTTGTGGAATCTGAAGAGGCCATATATGGTTGTGAAGGAACCAATTCGAACAACCAACCAGCACTCAGTACCGTTTCGAAACCAGGCTCTCTCCCAGCTCCGCCACTTTCCAGTCTCTCAGTGGGTCCAAGTATAGTGCGTCTGCGTGAAACGGAATAGTCCAGGTAGACGAAATCTCGAAGCACAACAGTATTAGTTGGATTCACCAATGGACATGTCGTTTACCCTATTTATTTCGGCGATCTAAAATGCTGGCAGGTACCGAACGATGAGTTGCCTCACCGAAGCTGCTAAGCGTCGTCAACTCAGACTGAGGCCAACAGAGATAGCAAGGAGCATTGATCCCCTGAAGCCGATAGTGACGATAAATGTTTACCTCAATTTACAACGGCTGCCGTGACACCGACGCAATCTGGAAGTAACTTAAGGCTAACACATCTTATAAGATTAAAAGTTACAAAGCCCCTTTAGTATGGCCTGCTCCGTATGCTCCACTAGATACCCGCCTAACAATACCCGCAGTCCCTTCATGCAGGTCACAAAATTAGAAATTGCACCAAGTGGCGAGCTTCACTTGTGCGTACATGGAGGTCGCCTGAGTACCGCCAGCAGCTTCTCGCACACAGACGAATACCAAAGCTTGACAAGGGATAAAGGCATCAATATCTATGCTCATCTTCGATACGGGAATTTAGTACTTCGTTGAACGAATACCAACGGGCCAATGCAAAACAACAAGCAGTTGTGCAAACAAGAAACCTATGATTGATGCGAAGCTGGAGACCGTTAAGCACGGTCTCATTCGGTCCTCCTCTGCTCAGTGAGTGTTGTTGCAAGGGATGTCATTGCTAACCCCATTATCTGTGATTTTGCTTGCGATGTAAACCTCAATGCAGTGCATGACATGCGTGCGCCAGACTGGTGGTTCAAGGACTGGTGTGGTTATAGATCAGTTTGTGGGCTATCCGTCAAAGTATGAGCATCTAAAGCTTGATTCTTCCACAACATCACATAAGTAACCCATCTGCAAAAATCGGTGCGATAGTAACCAAATGCCCACAAATTACATGGACGCTACTTCGATCTTCTAGGTACCGTCACAGAGATGTTTGACTTACGGATAATATCATGTGAACTTATCCACCGGTGGATAATGGGCGCGTTCAAGTTTTGCATATATGAACCGATTCAATTCCAGCTCCAATCTGCAGACTTCCCAGTCATATTCCTTCCGGACTACACCGGAGCTAGAAGGTGTAAACAGCGTATCGAATTTAACGCAGGGCAACTCACTCACGATATTTCTTTTAGCAAGCAGTATTAATAATAATAATACGTAGATATCTTTGATGAGAGAAATTGTCTATGGCGGCACAGATCAACTTGTACAGAAGAATCCATGTCCTTGCTTTGGTGACATGCATAGGTGGAGTATTAGGATATGCGTTTCATGTATTAACATGCTGACAGATGGTTGAGTCCAAAACCTATTTATGAAACATTGGTGTTTACGTTTTTGGGCCCCTCTCGGAATTGCTCATCGAGGGATTTTCCCAAATGACTAGGTAGTTAGTTCAAGTTAGTTAGCAAGTCTACTTCCAAATGTTGCAACATTGTCACATGACCTGGGGGTTATTGGTAGTTTATTCCATAAATAGCAATATCGTATCAGGAAGAAATTAGAGGGGATATTGTTTCTAGCCTCCGGTGTATTCAGTGTAAAACCTTCGTTATGAAGCCCTCGGGTTTAGCAATGTTATAATTTGAGGGTAGGCAGGTTGGAATAGATGTTTTTGTGTAACATGTTGCAAGGCAGCAACAAGTTGTGTTTCAATCGTCGAATCCAAAGTGGTTCGAGATGAAGTTCATTGCAACGTTCTCAATAAGTCATGTCAGAGTGCTTACCAAGCGGATGTTTAGTAAAAGACCTCTGCCAGTGCTCCAGAGCAATTCTGTCACTCTTTCTCATGTTGCAGTATATTATGCTGCAATAATGGAGGATGGGGTGAGTGAGTAGCGTGAAAAATTCAACTCAAACACCAGTTGTATGTATTTTATTTGATATATTGGACATAAATATTTGACATGTGCTACTTGGTATTGGGCCTGTTCGGAGAAATTGAAGGTATACGAGTACCTAATCCCAAGATCTCGCGTGGACAACTGTGTAGGGACGCGTTCATTGTTTAGGGTGGCAGATTCTTTTGGGATGCAGCAGCCGTAAGACATGATGCTTGATTTATTAGCCGAGAGTTTCATCACCTTTGGGCAACACCATAACTCAACGGGATGTAAATCATTTTGAATGAGCAGTAAGATCCCGTGCGGTTCGTCACGCCGAAGCATATAGACGATTTTGATACCGTCAGCAAGTAAAAATGATATACCAGGTTTTACAGATTTGGTGATGTAATTGATATAGAGCAACACGATTAAGGGACCAAGCGTGCCCCCTTGAATGACTCCACCGGTGACTGAGCTTGGGGAAGAGCGATAACCACCTAAAGTGACTGCCTGATGACGATCACTCAAGTATGACGATAGCCAACCTAGTAATGGGTCTCGGATCTCAAAGTTCTCCAACTTTTGTAACAGTCGCTTCTGCGGTACTCGGTCGAACGCTTGGTGTATATCAAGAAACAAGATTACTACTGCATAGCCGGAATCGATTGATTCTGAAATGTGATTAAGGTAATGCAGTTGACAGGTGATGCACGATTGCTTATTGAGAACACCATGCTGCGAATTATTGATCAGGCCAATAGAATCTACTTTCTACAAGAATCAACGAAGTTCATCATCTTCATTCTGACCAGCTTTCAAATAGCCGAGCGATTATCGGAGTGTGGTGGATTGGTTGGTAGTTATCAATCGTCTGTTTGGGACCTCCTTTGTGCCAAGACATAAGAAATGGCGTTATCCATTGGTCTGGAAAGTGGCCAGATTTCAGCGAGAGAGTAAACATGCTCATCAGTAGCAATGGTATATCTGGTCCTCCTATTTTAATGGTGGTTGGTAAAATGCCATCAGATCCCAGTTTGGAAGATGGCCTGACTGATTTGATAACTTGATGGATAGCGCTGAGCGAGATATCGACTCTGCTTAAGAGGTTTGTTACTGTGAGCGCTATGCACACAGGCACCGGGTCAGCTTCGCGACTCATGGTAGTGGCAAAATAGTCACTGAATGCTCCACAGATTTCAGCTGGGTCATGGTGTAAGTGACCCTCACCAACAACCATTTCGGTAATCAGAGGAGAGCGGTCACTGATTCCACGATGCAGCATTTTGACAAGCTTCCTAGCTTTGTAGCTTGTCCGTAAGGGTGTATGTTCTTCATTTTTTCGTCGTGTTAATTGCGCGTGTTTGACTCGGGTGGTAAATTCATGCATTTGTAAGACAAGTGAAAAGTCATAGGTCCTTCTGTATCTTACAACTAACTTTTTGGTTTTCTTGCTGATTAAGTGCTCGACGGAATCTTTGGAAATACGAAGGTTATGAACATATTGTGAAGCAAGGAGAGCTATAGCGTGATGGATTTGCTTATAGAACTGCTCCACAACGGTGTACACACTGGTAGAGAGGAAAAATACATCCCAGTCGGAGAAACGAATGAACTGTTGAAAGCATTCCCAGTTTATCTTATGGGTTGCAACTTGCGTTGTAGAGGTGAGTTTAGTGACCGTTTCAATCCAAAAACTGAGTCGGATTATGTTATGGTCGCTGCCAGGGAGATTGTTTAAGATCTTGGTCTGTGGGTTGTGTATCCCCAATGTGAATATTAAGTCCAGTATATCAAAGTGAGCCTCACACGTTCTAATCTTGCTTGCAGGTCATAGGAATCGAAAGCGGTTGATCGGCGCGTATGGCGTGATCTCATCACGAAGACAGTTGCTGAAGTGCGGGAGAAAGACTTCATGTATGCAGAGAAGAAGCGGCAAGTGCGTAAGCGGCAAGCACCGATGGATTGTAGTTCATCGACATCGAGTGCATGGTGCTGTAGCACATGCAGTCGCGAGTGCCTGAGTCAGGCAGGCCTAGTAAGCCATGAGCGAGGCCACTCGGGACTACTACCGAAGCGCCGACGGGTTCTGCAGAGAACGTAGGCAGAACCGGCGCAGCGTTCGCAGGTACGCTGCATTCGATTTACTAACCACGTGCTTGCATGCTAAGTCCCTTTAGTTCAGGTGGTGGGTTTTCAATTTTGCCCTAATGCTTTTCTTTCCCGTATAAATGCCTAGTTATACTCTCTTCTATACACTTGCACACGTCGCTTAAGCCATTTGTAGTTATTTCGATAACATTTTCGTGTTTGTAGCATTTCCGTAACATAAACCTCCTGACTTCGTGAACTTACCTCGTATTCTTTTGTAAACAACTTATTTCATTTGCTCACTAATTTAAGATTTATGTCACCGTTTGCTTGTGTGCTAAATCTGTTTATTTCAGGTGGTGGGTTTTCAATTTTGTCCCAATGCTTTGCTTTCTCATATAAATGTCTACCCGTACTTTCTTCTATAAACTTGCACACGTCACTTAAACCAATCCTAGTCCTTTCCGAAAACATTTTTGTTTTCTTGGCATTTCCTTAAAGTTTGCCTATTGACCTCGTGAACTTATCTCGCATTCTTCTGTAAACAACTTACTTCAGATGCTCATTACTTTAAGATATATGTCACCCTTTCCTAGTGAGCCTTGAGCGAGGCCACTCGGGACCACTACTGAAGCGACGACGGGTCCTGCAGATAAGATAGACAGCACCGGCGCAGCGTTCGTAGGCACGCTGAATTCGATTTACTAACCGCGTGCTTGCATGCAAAGTCTCTTTATTTCAGGTGGTGGGTTTACAATTTTGCCTAAATGCTTTCCTTTCTCATATAAATGTCTATCTGTACTCTATTCTATTAACTTGCACACTTCGCTTAAGCGAATTGTAGTCGATTTCCATAGCATTTTGTGTTCGAGTTATTCCGTAAAGTATACATTCTGACCTCACGAACTTATATAGGATTCGTTTGTAAACAACATATTACATATGCTCATTAACTTAAGGTTTATGTCACCTTTTCCTTATGCATTAATCGAGTTATTTTCTTTCTCTCTCTCTCTCTTTCTCTCTCAAATGATTGGCTGTTGTTTGATAACCTCGGTGTGGCTGCGCTTGATGTGCATGTTGACAAGGTGCCTACCTGTCTATTACCCACTACCTCGTCCATACTGGCTCCAGGAGACTGTTGGTCGTTGCTGGAGGGGACAGAATGCACGGTTCTTGTGGCCGTGCTAGGCTCAAAGAGCGGTTCTATGCACTCAGTGTGGAGCGGACTACGGTCCAGCCACCGCCTTGTGTGCGCTTGATTCCCCAAATACAGCGTGCTGGTGTTTGTCTGTGAAAGAGTGTGGGCCGGCTCCGTTGATGAAACGTGGCTCCCATCCACATGCCTCTCGGTCATATTCCTTCGGGTTTACACTGGATATGGGGTGTGTGATTGGAGCTGTGGGTGGCGCAGCGCAAGCCACCCATGGTCCCTCTGTAGGCGCAGACGTCCTGTGGCTTGCCACAGTGACAGGCAAATCCGAAACCGGATGCCGCCAACCATCAGCTCCCCAATCATGGGAGGTATTAGCAATGTGCAGTACGGTCGCATAATCCACGCTGACTGTAGTGAAACATCTCATTTTGCGGACCATGATCGTACAGTATGTGCTTGCGGTGCTGTACCTCTTCACCTGGTATCCTTTCAACTAGCGTGAATCATCCAAACTAATCCTCTATCGGATCACCCAGACCATTCGACCTTTTCCACACTCGTGCCAATTGTTTACTCGATTGCATTTTGTACGCAGATTATTGGAGTCCTATTCGGATGTTCGGTTATGGTCGCCGTAGCAACACAATTTCACTGTGTCATCACGGCTGATGAACGCATGTCCCAATGTGTAAGAAAAGCTCACACCCTCAACCAATGTCATTAAAATGTCAATTGTCTGTATCTGATGTTATGTCAGTACGTTGAACAACGTAGAAACATTTCCACGCCAACTACCCCCGCATTTGCTTACGCACGCTATTGGGTCAAACAAGGTTCGTCCGAACAAGCCAGACTGTATCCAAGTCTTATTGGACAGCTATTCGCGCCTTCCTGGCACGCAAATTAAATTGGACTTACTGTAGGAATGGTTGCTTTTAAATCTAAAGTACAGCTTCCGAACCGGCTGATGTGGGTTCCGAACTTGACAGATCAACTTCCAATCGGGTAACGGATTAACGCGCCAGTACACTCAAATACAGCGGACAAACATCGCACAGAGACGGTTTCTACCAAACACGCGATTCATTTGTTCAGATTCAATGACAACATCTTGTCTGGCAATGGACGTGTTTGCGAACTCGCATCTAGCAGTTCCTCTCACTCTTGGAAAAGCCTGACATGAAGTGCGCAGTAATTTCGTATTCACTACTATTCAACTATCCACGCTGATATCCCATACTGTGATACATCTGACGGTTGCTTCACCCGGCAAGCTCACTTGGTCCTACAAAGCGCTTTCCAAACATCCTAGTTTTCCGAACAAAGAAACTGTAACGGGGTTTATGAAACCGGTCCAGTATGCTCGACCTTACCACCTAAGCGCAGGTTACCGGAGTCAGCAGATCTGTTCGATCGAGAGAACGCGCGAACCCACCGGGAGACACAGCGATGGCTGGACAGCGAATCACGAGTGGCACACGTATCCAGAAACCGACAAACCGGATTGGACAATAGAACATAGAGGGCGCACTGGCAACTAGAGAATCGCTACTAACGGCAAGTTTCAGAGTGCAAAGCCAAATATGAGCGGTCCAAAGAAATACGGCCAATCAGATGCCAAGCACGAAAGATGTGATCATTGCGCGAGACAGGAAGACAGCGACCGAAGAGGAATAGCATAACCCAATGAAATAAAAGGGGAACGCGACCAATGAGGTGAACCGAAAAACAGAAGACCCACTGAGAAGGCTCGAAGATTAACAGTGTTTATTTCTTTTAAATAGGCTACCCTATACTGAATAAACGCCTGTTTTCCGCCCGCCGCCATCGTGACTTTTTGATCGTGTCCGTGTCTCATAACAGAAACTGTATCTACATTATCTCAGGCTGGTCATGAAATAGTACGGCGCAGCGAATACCAACATGAAAAGGACCATAAGTTGAACATATCACTCGGGCATGGCTCACTGGAAGTCGGTCCCGTGTCACTCCATTGCGCTAGACATCAGATATCGCTTCAACCCCCGTACGAACACACTAACTTACGTACGTGCAAACATATTTTGAAAACACTGGGAATACTCACACGTCCCTACGCGTTGCCAGTGTTGGGCGGAGCCTGGGATACTAGTCGGTAAGCAGTGACACGTAATAAGTGTCAAATACGACAGTACAGAAGTCGGAGGAGACTGAACCCAACGTGTATTGTGCAGGCTACAAGAATAGGAAGCGAATCAGACGGAGCGAGAAAGGTGCAGCGAGGAGCTCACCAAAACCGTTTGTGACCACGGATGTGCAGTCGGTTAAACAAATGGACGTTTCGAAGGTTAAAACAACCATAAGATCCAATGTTACAAGATACTGAAAGAGCATGTTTTCTGTTGCACTACAAGGGCCTCCCCCTAGAAGGCTGTAGGATGGAAGCCTTCGATGGAGCTGTTAGTGGAGGGAACGGAAGGTGGGGGTGTATGCGAATGTTTGCAGGGGCTTGAGAAGGGCTTCCAAAGTGGGGTGTAGCAGATTTCGCTGGGTCCAGGCTTTTGTTAGTTTTATTTATGACGATCGTGTGGACCAGAGTGCATCATCGGTGAGCCGTCGGGGCGGGCTGGTCGGACTGCAAAAAAAACTGGCTAGTCCAGAAAAAAGGCCGACAGGACCTTCCCATTGTTGCAGACCCAACGGTGCGCTTGCGAGGTGTTACTCCCCCCACCGCACTTTAGTCCACAGTCCTCGTCCCACGAAGAAATCCAGGCGTGCTCGTCCCACGAAGGAATGCAGGCGTCCTCGTCCCACGAAGAAATGCGGGCGTCCTCGTCGGCAATGCCTAAGCGGCGTTTGGGGACCAATTCGTTCGTGGGTGTCTGCGATCGAGGGCGACTGTCTGTTCCTTGGGTGAGAACGGCTGGCGAGTCACTCCAGGGTTGCGTTGAGCCGGTTGGCGAGTCACTCGAGGGTTGCCTGGGCAGTTCCGGCGGTTGAGTTTCTGGAAGGTAGAACTCAGAGGGGATTGGCAAGGGTCGCGGGAAGTGGCTGACGCCGGAGAGGGAACATGGCATGTATGATAAAAGTAAATACGCTTTTTAGGTTTTTCAAATGTTTTGGGTTTTTTTTGTCGATTTTGCAAAACGTTTGTGGGTGAGACGCAGGATAACCATTAAAGACGAAAAAGGCGTGTTAATGGAAATAGCAAACGCTTACAAAATCGGAAAAACGGACCGGACGTTTGACCTGTCTACCGCGTCGGTCGGTTGCCTGGGGTTGCGGCGGGATAGGTTGCGGGTCAAGGGGTACGGAGGATTGCGGGCTATCCAGTGCTCGGGAAGTCACCACAGGTGCGGGTGCTTGTGCGAGAGCATCAGGATGGGCTGCAAGTGGCTCGTCAAAGAAAGCCACTTGAGGCGGTCGATGGACACCGTTGTTCGGTGACCATTCTGGTCTATAGTAAAATGTTTCGGAGTCCGTTGCAGAACTCTGAAAGGGCCAGTGTAGGGAGGCTGAGAGGGCGCCGCACTGCGTCGGTGCGGAGGAAGACGTGAGTGCAGGTAGAGAGTCCGCTGTGCATTTGCACATCTCTAGTCTGTTCACGGGGCGGGGTCGGGCGTAGTGAACGCATGCGCTGAGCCAGCGAGGACGCAAAGTTAGGCGGAGGCATACCCGACGATGCGGGAGGTGAAACGAATTCTCCTGGTAACTTTAGCGTCGTGCCGTAAACCAGCTCTGCTGGTGCACACTGCAAGTCAGCTTTGATGCTGCTGCGAATGCTTAAGCGTACGAGCGAAATGTTTTCGCTCCAGCTAGGGTCGGAGGAGGCGCAGAGCGAGGCTTTAAGCTGTCTATGGAAACGTTCAACCAACCCGTTGGCTGCTGGGTGATACGCTGTGGTATGGATGCGGCGACAGCCTAAAAGTTGCAGAACGTATCGAATTGTGAAGATTCAAAAGGCGTTCCGCGGTCAGTTGTGATGGTGGATGGGCATCCGTAGTGCGAGACCCATCGGTCCAAGAAAGCCCGGATAACAGTCTCAGCTGTGCAGTCTGTTACCGGAATGGCTTCTGGCCACCTGGTGAAGCGGTCGACACATGTAAGAATGTATACGAATCCGCGTGACGGAGGCAATGGACCTACCAGGTGTAAGTGTACATGCGAGAACCGAGAGTCTGGGGCAGGAAATGAACCAAGAGGACTGCGGGTGTGACGATGTACTTTAGAGCGTTGGCATTGAAGGCAGGCGCGAGCCCAGGTACGAGCACTTTGTTTACGCGTGGCCAAACGAAACGTTCGGTGACCAGTTTCAAAGATGCACGGATACCAGGGTGTGATAGTGAGTGCAGTGCGTCAAAGACTGTGCGTCTGAAGGAGACGGACACAAGAGGTCTAGGACAACCTGTGGAAGTGTCACAAGAGAATCGTTCCTGCCGTGGTTTGGAGAGGAACAGGTTGCACATGCAGCGAAGTGGACTGCAGGGTGCACTGTATGTCTTCGTCTTGAGCCGAAGCTGATGCCATGGCGGCAAAGTCGATGGTATGCAAAGACTGGAGAATGAGGTTGACGCGGGAGAGAGCGTCGGCAACGGGATTGTCGACACCTGAGACATGACGTATGTCAGTAGTGAACTGCGTGACAAAGTCTAGGTGTCTTGTTTCCCGTGGTGAGTATTTGTCGCTAGCAGAGTTGAAGGCAAAGATAAGGTCTTGTGGTCAGTGTAGACCGTGAAAGCGTGGCCTTCAAGTGTGTGCCGGAAGTGACGTATTGCTAGGTAAATGGCGAGCAGTTCTCTGCCAAACGTGCTTTAGCGGGATTCCGCTGGCTGCAGGCGCTTGGAGAAAAACCCAAGGGGTTGCCATTGCCCACCAACGTGTTGTTGGAGGACGGCTCCTACCGCGAAGTCTGAGGCACCAGTCGTAATAGAAAGAGGTGCAGTCGATTCCCAATGAGCGAGGAGGGCTATGTTGGAGATAACATCCTTGAGCTCGGCGAAGGCTGCCTGTGCGGTGTCAGGGAAAGCGAACTTACGTTCATTTCCTCTGAGTAGGTCAGTCAGTGGCTGCATGAGCTGAGCGCAGCGCGGAATGAAGCGTCGATAGTAGTTGACCAAACCACAAAATCAACGGAGGTGCTTGAATGAAGTCGGAGCTGGAGAATCCCTAATAGCCTGGATCTTATCAGGAAGGACTTCGATACCAGACGATGAAACGAGGTGGCCTAGGAATTCTACCGTTGATTTGCCGAGTTCGCACTTAGTCGGGTTGACTGTGACACCGTGTTGGGGCAAGCGCTGGAACAGAGTTCGAAGGTGCTCGAGGTGCTCTTGTTCCGATGAACTGGCTACTAAGATATCATCGAGGTAGGCATAAGCGAAGTCTAGGCTACGAGTAACATTGTGGATGAAGCGCTGGAAGGTTTGTGCGGCGTTGCACAGTCCAAATGGCATTCTTAAAAATTCAAACAAGCCGAAAGGAGTAGTGACGGCTGTTTTAGGAATGTCATTGTCTTCCACAGGTATCTGGTGATAGGCGCGAACCAGATCGATCTTGCTGAAGATCGTCTTACCTGTGAGGCATGCGATAAGGTCCTGCATGTGTGGGATGGGATACCTATCTGGGACGGTTAGGCGATTGAGTGCGCGGTAATCACCGCAATGACGCCAGTCACCAGATTTCTTCGGGACCATCTGCACGGGCGAGGACCAAGGGCTGTCGGAAGGGCGGATTATTCCACGTAAGCATGTGCTTAAACTCCGCCCTAGCTACCCTTTAGTTTCTCCGGACGATAGTCGGCGTGGACGGCATGACACAGGTGGGCCATTCGTTCGTATGTGGTGCGTGACTTAAGCTGCCACGGGCAAAGCTGCGTTCGTTGGCTGAATGAGCTTGGGATACTGAGAAAAGATGTTGGCGTAGTCTGGCGAGGTCTGGGGAAATGCATAGACCGGGGATATAGATGTGACATCGACGGTGCTGCCACGTCCGCTGAGTTTTGTTGCAGTGTCGACTATCATCTGGCGTTTCGCATCGACCAAGAGGTCGAAACGCCTGAGAATGTCAATGCCGATGATGGCAAATGGGACTGCAGCGACAGTGAATACCCAGCGGAAAGTGCGCCGAAGACCCAGGTCCAGTGTAAGTGATCGCTGACCATAGGTGACTATTGGCGTGCCATTGGCGGCACTGAGGCTTGTCGACAGAGAACCGGTAGGCTTCCCTGGCAAAGGGGGAATGACGCTGACTTCCGCCCTGGTATCAACTAAGAACTGGGTGTCGGAGACATAATCCCTAATGTAGATGAGACGACTTTGAGCTTTGCTGACGTTCGTGGCCATTACAGGCCGGCATGGCGGATCATCTATAGCGAAGCAGCTACACGGCTGTACGCACTTACGGGCTTTAGTACCGAAACGCGAGTGGTAAAAGCAGTAACCTGAGGCATCAGGTTTTGTGCGACGGTGCGATGATCCAGAGCGGTTGCAGGGCTTACGTTTTAAGGTCACGTCGGGGTCACCAATTGTTGAGCGGAGCCTGGGATACTAGTCGGTAAGCAATGGCACGTAATACGTATCAAATACGACAGTACAGAAGTCGGAGGAGACTGAACCCAACGTGTATTGTGCAGGCTACAAGAATAGGAAGCGAATCAGACGGAGCGAGAAACGTGCAGCGAGGAACTCACCAAAACGGTTTGTGACAACGGATGTGCAGTCAGTTAAACAAATGGACGTTTCGAAGGTTAAAACAACCATAAGATCCAATGTTACAAGATACAGTAACCTGCCATACAAACGGATACGTAAAAAATAGG
>OX104061.1:58349525-58382265 GCA_944474145.2 Dicrocoelium dendriticum
AAGTGAATGTTGGAGAGAAGAAGCTGAGGAGAAACCGAGTACAGCTGAGGAGATGTCCGAGGCGACCAGCATGAATCAGGGAGAGAGCGTTATACTGCGTACGGCAATGAGGTGACATCGGCAGATCCAACAAAGAGGACGCGAAGTGGTAAAGTGTATGGACTATTTAGCAAAGTACAGCAGCAAAAACATGAAAAAAGGGAGGATGTGATAGGAGTATACACTCGAACGAACGTGCGGTGCCAGCCCAGCAAGGAAGCCGTTAGGCTGCCGCAAGCAAAGGCGGCAACCGATTGGACGTTCACACGTTTCTCGCATGCACGCTGATTGGCCAACAGTAGACGCATTGGAGTGAGTTTGTTTGACTGAATCACAGGAAAAATGTCATGCATCAACAAAGGTCGTTAATTATGGATCCAACCAGCTGTATATACCGATATGTTTCACTCGCCCTCTGTCTCCGTTTTCGCCTGGTCCTGTTGTTTGCAGAGTATACGTTTTGTCACTGAAGGACCGACTTTTCACAACGCTCACACTTCCCTTACATTGGCCTGCTCTATCGTAGCCAGCAGTTGTTGATCTCAGGCTTTGACATTATCAACCCGTCATGCAAGGCGTTATCGCGCAGATGAGGATGTGCTCATCGGTATATCTGATTTACACTCTGGTGTCACACAAACGCCAACATTATTTTCTTTACCATACCCCATGATCTGACGACAGTTGACCAATTAGGCTGTTACAAGACGCTGCGCGCCCAATTACACCTGAGGCAAGGTGTTTATGGGCCCACGAATTTGGGTGCTTGTGAAACTAATTCGATTAGGCAACAAACCAACTTCAGTGCACTATTCACCAATTTGCCTGTGAAAATGTGTAATCCACATGCAGGTCGCAGCCATGTGGATGCATGGAGTACTCAATCTCCTGTACATGGGGCAACCACGCTGAAGCGGCAAACTACTGCATCGTAACTTTCCTCCCAATTCTTCCTTAATTTATGGAATCCGATAATGCAGAGGTCGTCATGGAATACTTGGAAAGATGCGATATCATCGTTCCGCAGCAACACGTTTTCCGCCGAATCTGCTCACGTACCACGAACCTCAGCTCATGCCCGCTGGACGAATGCTGTCGATGCTGAGAAGAGAGTTGGGGCTGTGTACCTCTATTACTCGATAGCGTTTGTTCGGCTAAATCACACCATCCTGATTCTCAAACTTCAGAACTGCGGAATATGCGACCCCACCCTGGATTGAATAAGTGTACTTCCACTTCATTGTCGCCTAACTGTGAGAATCCGTGTGCCTTATCTCACCCGATAGAGGCACAATGCGGCATCCCACAAGTCTCTTTTCGGGGACCAAGGCCTTCCTTTGTCTTTATTAACCACGTGGGAGTGATCAATTCAAAGCTTTTACTGTTTGCGAGCGGCCTCAGAGGCTGCCGGACTAACAAGCCGGTAAACATCACATGACACTACGAGGTGACCTTGACAGAGTGCATGGTTGGTCAACTCAGAACATGCTGCAGTTCAACACTGCTAAATGCCGAGTACTTAACAAATGCCATCAGAGAACGTACGCATGTTGGCTAGGAGAACAATTTTCGCAACGCAACTTCAATTAAAATGAGCTTGTAGTGCTCGCACAAACCTATCTCGTTTGCTCAAAAAAGGCCGAAAAAGCAGTAAGGAATGTCAATCAGCACTTGGGTCTCTGTCGGTGAGCGGTTGGCTGATTTAATCTCACCATCTTATCACAAATGATCAACGCTTACGTGAGGCCACATGTTAAATATGCGATCCAGGTCTAGCACGCCTGGTAAAAACATGGTATTGCTGCTCTTGAGACTTCAGGAATAAGAGCAACAAAATGTCATGGGCCTGACTCATCTCCCTTACCAGCTTAGACTGTAGGCTCTAGGAGTTTTCGGTAGTCAATACCGTCGCTTGCGCGATGTTTCATATTCTAAAGGATCCAAAACACGCGTTAACACTTATGGAAATTAAGTCACAACACCATTACTTGAAGTTAACCACAAGGAACTGCCGGCATTTTTTCACCCTTCGTGTGTCCCAGTGCTGGAGCACTGTCCCGACTTCCGTCATCAACGCTTCTACATTGACTGGAATCAAAACTCTACCCGATGAAACATTACGCCACGTGTATTAGAAGACTTAGTCAATCTTACTGAGATTCATGATGACAAAACCAAACTACGTGCACAAATGAAATTTCGGTGAGTCAAGCAATATGCGTTACTATTGTTTTCGTTGATACGCTCACATCCTGTTTTCACGCTTAACCTGCGGGATTTGTCAAGCTTTACATATTTTACCCTTGCTAAATCCATTTATCCATTGATCCGTCCACACTGGACACTGGCAGCTGAAGCTGGATGAGTAACACGGACTGATAGCTTCCGAGGGATATTGCAACTGCAGGTCGTTGGATGTTTCCTCCATGCTTTGTCCTCGCTCGTCTGTTAAAATAAGTGGCAGGTTCCACATTTGTATCTCAATTGGGTTGTTGACATGCTTGTTCAATGGCTTGTTTTTGGTACTGTGAAAACTCGATAACAACTACACGCTTACCATCCAATAACGCAGTGGGAAACTGAAAAGCTGGAGAAAATACTGCATATAGCAACTAGAATGATACCGAGCCTACGAAAGTATCCGTATGAAAAACGTGAGAGGATTGAACTCTACACACAGTCCTACCGCCGAGTAAGAATGGACATTATTATGACATATCGAGTACTACACTTGAATCACTTCCCCATACTGCGGCCAATATTTCACCCGCGGGAACTCTGTAACACCCTAGGACACCATTACAAACTCAGTGTCCCCTGCATGAACAAAGTATCACAACAGCGTTGTATAAAACAACGAATCCTAAACTTATGTAATACACTACCAGAAGGATTAATAGAGGCCGAGTCTGTAGTGTTTTAAGACATGTATCGAAGATTATTTTGAAAACCTATGCTTTTGTGAAATGATGCACATACAATGCCAAAAGAAGACATTGTATGCCCGGAAATAATGATACCACTACGAATTCCTAACCAAATAAGGATAAACGACTAACTGACCAAACACTATCGCTGATGATTCGCAAGTAAATGTTTTTGATTTTTCATCATTTGAGAGAGTTCTACAGTAACCTTTCTACTTGCTCTTAAATACAGTCTCAGTCTCAGTTTAAGGTGAGCGAATGAGATTGCTTACGATGAATAGAAGCGCGTTCGATACACGTAAAGAAATCTTTACTTAGGGACTGAGTGGTTGTGCACAGTAATGGAGCAGAATGCGAAGCAGTGGGCTCAGATTGTCTCAATCGAATGCATTTCTGAAGTTAAAAGCGAGGCATAGATTTCCCTTACCGGCTTAACAATGGGAGCGCAGATTGTTCACGGCGTACGTTCGCCACCATATCGAAACACGAACACATTTCACCGGAGCAGTCTCAATATCGGGCTTCCAGTTGCCTCATTGGAAGGTGAAGTCTCACATACGAGTAGAGGACACGCTTGGGAGTATTCCGCGGACGGTATCGCCGATTACGAGGCGACCTGATAATGGCCTATTAGGTTCTGCATGATCCATGTATGCTCGACCTACTTTGCTTACCAGGTTCATTTTGATTACTAATGAGTAGGAGAATTTTTGACGAAGAGTGGCGGACTATCGGCAAAGCCAAATATTGTTCCCTACTTAGGCCTAAAATCATAACGGCGTGCATTTAGCTGTATTGGAATACGCAAAACGAACTCATATTGACATACCAGATCCCGAGGAAACCACACATCCGTACCCCCACCTCCTGTAAACCACATCAGGCGGATGGTAGGTCCATCTATATAATAGCTACTTTGTAGACGACCCTTAGTCCTGACCGAACCTTCATCCTAACTACTCTTATAGAGCCTGTCCCCAAACTCTGGTCCCTCTAATGTGTTAATGCGGAAGAACAGGTTCCTCCTTGTGGTGTGAGAAGAGCGCACCACATTTCCAACTTTCCAATAGTAGATGTTGGTCTATCACAAAACCTTGCTCCCGGTATGCATGCAGGTGGATACATGTGCACGCGCCAGTGTCGCCCACAGTGAAAGAGCTGGATAATGCGCGGATGGTTGAGTTAGAGTCAACCTACGGCAAGCCACAAGGCAAGCTCACCGATCGATACACACGGTGTGTAGAGCTGGTTGGAACGGATACAGGTGTGCAAAATCGAAACTACAGTGCTTCATTACCTGGCTACTGCGGTAGAATTGTGGTTGCGCTGCGACAGAGTTAACTGGCCTGAGCAAGGAATGTGCAATAGGTGCTTAGCGTTATCCCATCTGGTGACAAAATGGTTATTGGTCAAGCTAATGTAGACGGAAAGTTACTTTCCAACAACCTACCTTAGCAAAATAAGCATTCCTTACACTTAGACTTTGTAACTGTGAAATGTGACGTTTTGCGAATGGATTCCTTAAAAGCTATGCCGCCTTAAAGCTACTCGCTGCCGCATAGCCTATTCCTTCGTCGCAGGTTTGATCGCGATTGCAGGAAACAACTGTGGTTACGCTGCCCAATTTGTTTCAGGCGGAACTATGAGCGTTCATTCCAATATATTCACTGATGAGGCAATATTCCATTAGTACGGAACTGAGAAGCAACGTTTCTAAGCAATATCTAATCTTCGCTGATACTGAGAATCACGTATTGCACAAAGCTCATTGGCACAAAAAAGTGTATGACATAGTGTGGGACCACAGTACACGCATGTAGGTTCTCACGCATACTGTGCATCACGAGCTCGTTATCCCTGTGATAACTTTTCTGACACATTATGCTGTAAACTCCGAATATCAAATTCAAAGCATTGATAAGCCACGCTTTCACGGTCCGTATTCTTATTGCAAAGTTGTTAGGCCACCGAAGAAACGGAACATCGTAAACGAATGCCGCGGTATATCGGTGGACACTTTGCAGAGAATGCTAACCAATAGCATCGGGCGAATACTGCTCTTCAAGCGTGGCGACGATGATCATTTTGAACGTCTATTTCGTAGACTTTTATGACAGGTAAGTTTATTTATTAACAGAACTAACGCTTTACGTTTGTTAGCATCCTCCAATTACGAAATGTTGCGGACCGAGGTCATTCCACAGCTGCAAGCCGAAAAGAAACTTATGGTGACCTGGAGATTGTCCTGTTTGTCTAGGAAAAATATTATTAAAATATAATATCATTCTGTAAATAAACAAGTAAGGAAGCTTGCCTGTTCACACGATGACTACGTGTGTTTGCATCACGTAGACGAATCGCATTCGCGCGCTTCCGGTTTTTCCGCCACGAAGAGCGTTGCTGCATATCGGCTGGTGACTAGATTTCCCCTAGCCAGAACCATGTTTACCGTGCCTTCAGTTAGCGGGATTTTACGTTTCGATAATAAACCTATATCTAGTCCTTATCTTTATCTTTTCACGACTTATCCTCGGGGCTGGAAGAACCTGACATTATAGCAACCGAAAGGTTCCGCTATAACTGGTGAGCTCGACAGAAAATTTGGTAAGCCGCTTACTAATATTTCTTTCCAAGTTCGTTGAGTTCTGCGGTACGTCCATCCATTTTCATTTTGTGTTTGCATATTTCGGGCTAAATATCGCTTACTTCGTGTTATTTTTGCTGCTATGAATACTTGTCACCCAGTTCTCGAAGATCAGGTTGAAAGTGTAACCATCGCCACTCCGTTATTTCGCGAAAGCCATCTAAAGCTTGGTTTACTCAGTTAGAGGCACTTTTTGAACTTCGTGGTATTAGATATGAATGAATCAAATATTTCCACATCGTCCCCGCGCTTCCTCCGCAAGTGGCTGATGATATGGACGATATCTTCGAGTTGTCAGCAGAGAGGAAAAGTTACGAGGCAATTAAAGCAGCAGTTTTCAAAAGTACGGGTCTTTCCAAACTTCAATGTATAACGAAGCTTCTGAGCGAACCGGAGTTAGGTGACCTCAAACCGTCGCAGCTATTGCAAAAGATGCAAAGTTTAATCAAACCCGACATGGTGTATGACACATATCTCAAGGAAATGTGACTGCGTAGATTGCCACGTGAACTGTGCAATATCCTGTACGCAAACGCTGGCGCATCCTTGACGCTGATAGCCGATATGATAGACCAAAGCTGGGAATCCTATAGCCAGATTTCGCAAGTTTGATCTACGCCGAAAGACAATATTACCGAAATGAAAGCATAGATTGCAGTACTCAACAAGAAGTTAACCGATTTCAAAACTTCTGGGAGTAGCATCTCGATCATCATCTCGATCAAAATCACCGTTGAAATCACCGCGTCAAACCTCTTCCTACTGCTGGTACCATCAGCGATTTGGCCCGCAGGCCAAGTCGTGCCACTCACCGTGTTCCCACAAACGCAACGCACAGGGAAACGGGCCGACCAGCACGTAGGAGCCACGGACGTAGCTGGTCAACACAGTCGCCTATTATTCGTCACCATCGACAAAGGGGAGTTTGCTAACTGTTGGACACTGGCGCAGAAGTCAGCATCCTTCCACGTGATCTCAACGACGCAACCGGAAAGGTGGCTGGTTCTCTACGCGCAGTTAACGGCACCAGCATCCACGTCTAAGGTCAGCGCTGGCACACGCTTCACCTCGACCTGCGACGCTCTTTTAAATGGGCATTCCTTGTCGCTGACGTCCAAAATTTTATTTTCGGCATGGATTTTCTGCAGCACTTCGACTTGCTCTTCGACGCTAAACGACATCATCTCATCGATCAGACAACGAAATTTTCCGTCGCTGGAGTATCCAGCGACGTAGCATCGCTCAGTCCGGTGTACGCCACTGCCAATTCGCTGGCCGGCGAAGCGTTATTTGAGAGTTTTCCTAAAGTCTTCGGACTTTCATCATCTCTGTCGACTGTAGCATCAGCTACAATGAACAATGCACAACGATTTAGCAAGGGATAAATGCAAGTGGTTAACACATCCTGTAGGATGGTTGAGAGGCGTACGATAAAATCAAAAGATATTTGGATCATCTACCAAACGTCTGCCTAGATGAATACTGTGCTAAGTAATATCAGTATAAAATTTAAAAAGGCAAGCGTAAACATTCAGTAATACACTGGGGTGCAGTGGTCGTTGATGTAAGGCGTGAGAAAAGTAAAATATGGTCGTTCCCTTTGGTTCATTTTATCCATAAATCCTGTTGAAATGCATCCTTGGCGTAATCCACAATGGAGGATTTTGGGTAACAAAGTGCTGGGAGCTAAGAGCAACATCTAGTCGTTTCTTGAAAACGTCCAAGGTAGTGGAGGATACAACTAAGCCTGGGTGTGCGTTCTAGGGTTGGCAAACCCGAAGGGAAAAGTAATTACGTCGACACTCTAGACGGCTATATTGTTCCTTTAATTTTAAGCCGTTAATCCTGAGCTGCGTGTTGTGGCTAAGTTTCAGCAAATGGCGGCATACGTGATTGGGGTCACTCAGTATCTGATACGCTAATATGAGATCGCTGCGCAACATTCCATAGCGTCCGCTGAAAATTCCCAGCAACTTCAGTCTTCGGTGGTAAGAGTGATAGCGCAGACCCTTCACACCCTTTGTTTCTCTTCCTTGTGGTGCCCCTAACGCCTCTCGGTCCCGCTTCAACCAAGATTGCCAAGCTTGGATAGCGTATTCAACATGCGGGAGCACGTAGGAATTGTGCATCATTGGGAGGATTGATAGGTCAAATCTCCCGAATGCTCTGCGCAGCATGCCGATCTGCTGGTTGCCTCTTTTCGCAGCTACCTCAGCCTGTTTTGAACAGTTGAGGTCGCTGTGTACGAGCGCACCAAGATCACATTCCTGGAAGCTGATCTGCAATCCGTTTGTACCAAGTAAATAGATGTAGTTATGTCTATGGTGTAATTGTACAACGCGACATTTGTCTACGTTGGAAGGTAGGGCGTTTTGAGCTGACCAGTTCGACACCGTGTTAAGATAGTACTGGAGAAGTTCGTAGTCGTCTGGTCCTCTGATCCTTCGCCATATCTTGATATCACCAGTGAAAAACAGGAAATCGGAAGTAATTGATCTCGCCAAATCGTTAATGAACACTAAGGATAGACGAGGTGCAAGAACCGAGACTTGTGCTACAACACATGCCACATCGATTGCATGAGAAAATGATTCTCGGACTCTCACCACTAGCCGTTATTCTTGTAGAAAATTGCTAATCCAACTCAGGATTTGGTCGCCAATGCCGTAGTTCCGAAACTCTGAAGGAGAATGCGATGTTCTAAGCGATCAAACGCTTTTGGGAAGTCCAAGTAGATGACATGGACTCCTGCTCCATCAGCAACAACTACAGTCCAGCTATTATGTTCAATCAATAGGTTAGTATTATTGGAACGCTTTTGAGGAAAGTCATGTTTCTCTGGGGCTATTAAGTTGTGGCTTTCGAGGTACTGCATCATGGATGATTGATTTCATCATTTCGGATAGTACAGGAAGTAACGTTATTAGACGGCAGTTGCTAGGGTCAGTGCGGCTACCCCCTTTATGAATAGGAGTGATGACCCCTCGTTTCCATTTTGGTGGAATATGTTTCTCTTCTAGAGATCGCTGATAGAAAACAGCCAGTGGTTCTTCTGTATCACTAGCTACCGGCTACAGAGTCTTTGGTTGGATGCTGTCGACTCCAGGAGAACTGTGGATACGCAAGGATAACAAGTTCATCAACACAGCTTCCGCAGTGAAGATGATAGTGTCTAAACGCAACGGTGGAGTAATAGAAACGAGAAGATTTAGTCTCGTTACCTGCTGTAAAGTTTGGGAGTAATGTAGCCGTAGGAGATCGGCTGCTTCCATTGCTGATGGCGCGATCCATCAGCCGTGACTAGTGCTGGAATCCCCCGCTACACATTTCGAAGGCCGATAACGTGCCTGCACAGAATTTGCGGTTCGCGCAGAATCGCTTCTTCAACTGCTGCTGATGCGTGACCTTGTCTTGGCGGATCAGTTTCACACAGAAGTTACGATGGTTCACGTATGCAGTCCAGATTTCGGCATTCGAGCAATCCTGGTGATCTCGCCATGCCACATCCCTCCGGGAAATACATTTACGTGTTCTGCTCTTCAGAAATGACTTTTGCTTGTTTTTAGCTTGGAACGAGCTTTGTTCCGATGCGTGCACTACCCGTGTGCTAAACGTCCTTGTAAATGTTACCCAGGCAACATCTGGGGGGGGGCATTCGGTTAAGAAAGTCCAAGATGTATCCTTAACAAGATGGGATCACACAATGTAGTGCGTGACAGTATGCACTATATCATTCTCCTTTTCAGGATACTCCGCACAGCATATATAGTCAAAGAGTAGAGTAACATGATCACTACGACTCAGTGGTGTGCTTGTAACCATCCCGTCAACCATGAGTTCACCGTTTGTTAGCACAAGATCCTGTATTGACGGGTTGTTAGCCGTTCGAAATCTGATGTGAGATGTTACGTTGTTGTACAGAGGGTGGCTAGCAATTAGCTCTTGCAAGCAGTCTTTAAACTGCGTACCATCAGTTGCTGGCTTTTCTATGTCGTGCACGTTAAAGTTTCCAGCGATAAGAATGTGGATGTAGAACTTGTTCAAAGTAACTTGAAAAACGTGGTTCGATTTGGAATCCATTTCCAACGTTGAGTTTGGTGGGCGATAAATCACGGCTAGTAGACATGTGTCCTTATTTCGCAACCATAGACGGCACTAAAGCGAATCAGGAGTGCGGATTTCCGGTTGATGGATAACTTTAAATCGGAGTTTATTGTTATAATAAAGAATCATACCACCACCTCTTCCGATTCCATCGTTCCGAAGGAGCGACAAACCAGGTACATTGGTCTCAGAATCGGTTAGCTCAGGGTTTAACCAGGTCTCTGTAATCAAGACGAGGTCCCGCGATTGTGAGATATGGAGTTCCCTAAGTTCGGCCGACTTACTTAGAAGATCTTGGACGTTTGTGTAGATACAAGATAAGGTTATTGTTGTTAGGAAAGCGTTGACGGACGTCAACTTTGTGTTAGTTTTTATGCCGGCCGTTAGGTGGCCGGCCATTAATCGTTTTTTGATTTAGGTATTTCAGTCAAGTTGCATGGCATTGTTGATCGTTTCTGTACAGATGTTTTACTCGTGCTGTGTTCTGTGCTGTTGTGTGCCGTGGGCGCTGTTGAGTCGGCGTCTCCGCATGACTGTGCAGATAAAGAATTTGAAACGTTTGCAACTTCCATCAAATTGCTTACGACTCTTGGACGTTCACCTGCTGTCTTTAGCCGGATCTCTGTTGGCAACCTAGCTCGAAATCTTAACTAGCTATCCAACCGAACATGCGTCATTCCCTCGGAGTGTAGTATAACTTTCATTAGCCTTGGACGGCAGCCCTTCTAGTTAGGTGGTGACGGAACTCATGTCAGGGATTTGGCAATAACATTGTCAACAGAGAGTGCTTCGCGGATGTAGCGCCACTGCTCTCGGTCATGTGATTACGCATCGTGCTCAGAAGAAAGCAGAAGCTCGGGAACACCATGAACAAATATTGTTTCCTGCCATCGCTATTAGGAATGCCGAGTTGCTCAACTGCTCTTTCTGGGCGATCTTTCCAAGGTAGATAAGGTAATATGCGCACTCCGCTCGGTGAGTGGTGAAGACGAACTGCTGAGAGCAGGGCAGCCCCTGTCGCGTCTGCTGAGTCTAGTGTTACTCGAAGAATTCGAGTTTCACCAGAGTGCACTGAGGTCGGGTAACGCACTCCGCCTTGCAGCACAGCAGGCTCAACCTGAATACAAATCATCTCACAGATGGAACTTCACTGGTTGCGATTGTCTTGCAACTTGCCTTTTATTGTGCCAGATTTGGACTCAGGAACATTGGTGCACACGAGAGTGAACGCAGCGTAGTTTTGTCCAGCGTGTCGGTTTTATAGTTTCTCCGGCAATTCAGATTGTTTAGAAGGCACCACTGGAGTTGACGGTGAAAGCTGCTTTGTGTCACACGTGTTCTAGGTACAGAAGATGGACCTATGTGTGTCGCGCCCAGTGGGTTTGTCGAGGCAATCGATGCGTACGTCACCTGCTTGTTATCTGCACCGGATGGCCTTCGGCTGTGAGCAGTCAGTGTCATGGCTGAATCTTCAAGTGAAGCGTCTATTGTTGGTGAAGTGGAAGTAGGCATGTTTTAGGCTTGTCCACTTATGGGAGTGAGGTGACCCAGTGGAGCGGTTGGAGCGTCTAGCTCTCTTCTTCGGCTTAGATTTGAGGAGGAGGAAGATGGTGTAGCCCGGCAGCTTTATTTAACTTCGACGGTTCGATCTCACGCGCGACTTCTGAGTAAGAGGGCTGGTCCAAAGCGACAGACCAGGGAGCGGGGCGATCAGGGGTAGGCGCAAAATCAGACAATTCCGACCGATTAATTTACCTTATAAAGTGCTAAGCCCAACCCTCCAAGCGTTTCGACAAGTTGTGAATAGGCTGCCTTCTCTTCACCTATAGTTGCACTGACACCCGGTCCCCTGCTGCCCGCTTCCTGTATTAGACGCAATAACTTCCGATTGTTAACAAGGGTAGCGGATATTTCCATCTCTGATGTATGATGAGACCACCAGGTATTGCGGTCTTGCTTCAAGCTAGCACGGAGTTTTGCCCGGAGGTTTCTACCGACGGCAATAGGGCACAAGTGTCCCCCGCTGACGTGGCGACGGATCAGCAGACAAGTTTTGACCAAATATAATCCCATTTGGTTCATATATGAATCATCTGTCTGATGCTTCATAATAGCCTGAGTGCTGATATGGCATGTCATCGCCTGTTATAGCAAAAATTACGCGCTGGTTAAAAGTATGCAGTCGCCTGGGTTGCTGTGATCAAAGACGCTGATACGAAAGTTGAGAAGGTACACTCGCGCAACATCTTTGTCTTGGGCATTTGGCTTTCGGAACTCAGACATCTGGAGCCGGTTTGCAGAGCAAAATAACAGGGAAACTAAGTCTTCTTGCCGACTGCCTTTTTAATGACATGGTTTAACATCCGAAGATTGAAGCAATCGTCCTGGGACACTGAGCACTTTAATCGGCAAATCGACTTAGATTTGGATAGCTCGTAAAACCCACCGTATTTTTCGGAAATTGAGGCCGCGAATGAGTTACGTCCTCAACGGGTCCACACAGAAATTTGATCAGTAGTTCTGTTCTCAACTTGTAAACAACTTCAAGTGATGCCTCAGCAAAGGACCAGTCAACAAAAGCACAGGAGTCAAACTTTGAAACCGATAGATTCGCTTTCACGCACAATTTAAGGCATGGCGATCGATAATGCGATCTACCAGTTCGAAACACACGAGGGTAACACCCTCGTAGGGTAATCGACCGTGCTCAAATACACGAATGCTTGAATGCATGTGAACGATCTATATCAAGCTATTCGAAGTCAGTGATCGAAATTGAACATGTACTGAAAGCCAACAAATAGGACTGGCAAAATCAGTTTTCCTACTTGTAGGAGACTTACTTCAATTACAATTCTGGTCCGGAACTCAAAACCAATTAAGGAAGGGAAGAACGACATGCACGAAGAGCCTAAACACCCAAAACACTCCCCGTCAAAGTTCCTCCTGGAAGTACTCCTCGTTTTTAAGTTCTACTCTAACTGTAGGACGCTGTAATAAGATCCACATTCCGCCGTAAATCCCGTGTTGTTATGAGTTCAAGCTTACCAAATGAAACTAAGCTAATCGACTCCGTATGCTGCAAACTCTATTTGACATTATCATTTCGATAACAAGCAGCCAGGATACCTAGTAACAAATGTTAAGGAAATCAAATTGTAGCGAAAACGACACAACAGGGGGTAGATGTTTATTGCACACCGAAAATGGGCACATGAGGGTCTCACGCGCGCCATCGAATATCGACTAGATTTCCGTCCCACCACGCAACACAGGTACGGATGTTAGAGACGAGCCAGTCCTTTCGCCTCGGGAGTTCTGACTTGGAAGTCCCGCCTTCTTGTTTTCGCCTCGATCTCCACTTCTCTGTACCCGATTTGGATCGGCCAGGAGTCATTCGAGAGCTCTCGACTTGCTTGTTCTGGGCTGTGTCAATCGGCTCGGCGTCGGTCCTGTGGGCTGCGCTAGCGGCGTATATGTCTGATTTATTGCGCTATCCACATATTCCCGCTCCGTAGTTCCGGGCCCACGCTCGTCGCTAGCCGTCCCTCTCGATCCGCTCTCAGCTCGCTCCGAAGAGCTCCCCCGAGGCATCCTTGGAAGCGGCCCCTCTACAAAATGACATGAATGTGTACTTGACTACATAGGCAAATATTGGTAATTGTTCAGTTGGTGCTGGGAGTGGGTTTTGGTCCCGACAGTTCTGCTGCAAACGTTTCATCAAGTGAGTGACGTCCATAGTACGCTGTTTTGTAGCGGAGCAGCGAGATGTGAAGCACAAGTGCGCCTGATCGATCGCCTGAGCAGCCGGATTGTGATTGTTCGGCGGATACGTGACCAGCGAAACCTTAGCGTGAACCTACCCGCCTCTCCATGTGGCCTGCAGAGGTCAACCTCCAATAAACCTGGTCAAATCGCTATTTATTAGTCTGATTAAGTGTGCACACACTCGAATCTACACTGCGGCCGGTTAACCGTTGCAACCCACGGCTTTCGTGGAAAACCTCGGTGTACGCTCGCGCTGCGACCTAAAATCCGTGGACGAATATTCTGTGTCAAAACGGACTTCACACGCTTTGGGCGCTCACCACAACTTCCGCACTTGCTACGAAAGGTTGCCACTCGCCTCTTCGTCTCAATCATCCGACCAACGCTAGATTACGGCTCAAATTTTAAAGCCCTATCAACCGGGGCGAGGTACAGACAATTGAGCGGGTGATCCACCTAGCTTCCTGGCCCATCCTTACTTTACGTGGTGTGTCATATGAAGACCGATGCAAAAATCAAGAACTTTACATTTTATCTTATCGCCGAGTGCAGCTTCACTTCCTCATGACGTACATCTTGTTGATTAACCCATGTCGAAGATGCTACCTCATGTATGCGCATCAAGCAGCACACGAGGACATGGGTACAAGCTTGAAGTACCGGATTTGAAACGGTTGGCCCACCAACTCTGTTTCGAACGGAGAGTGGTAAGTATGTTACAATCCACAAGGCGGGTTCTAAATCGGCTCCGCTCAACTAGAGTCCTGTAACCTTAATCAGCGTCTTGCTTAACTGCTGGGAAAACCTCATAAGGAACCGGATCTATAAGCACTTGGCTGAGCACAACCTAATTAGAGCCGAACAGCATAGTTTCATTAGAAAGAAGTCGTGCTTTACTAAGTCATTGTGATTCCCGGATGAGATTAATCAATGTCTCGATAGAGGGATGCCAGGAGAAGTGCTTATCTGGGGTTGAGTAATATTTTTGACACAGTGAATCATCGATTCTTACTCGACAACTTAACATGGTTTAAGATGCACTCCAAACTATTAAATTGAGTCTCAGACTATTTACGTGGAAGGAGTTTTTGTGTTAAAATCAGTGGTACGAGCTCTAGTGTCCACAGGGCTTATAGTGGTATACCAAAAACCTCGATACTAGACCCCCTTGTTATTCCTAATGCTTGTTAATGACCTGACACCTGCTATATTTTTGCTGTCGACCCAAACTTGGTCAGCAGTGGTAATCGTGGAACCTTTTCTAAAGACACCACCACAGTAATCTATTGGTGGGATCAAGCGGATTTAGGCCTAAACACTAATAGACGTCATTTATTGACCGCTGCAATGATGAACTTAAAGTGCAGAGTTCCTCGGAGTCCCTTACACTTCAGAATAGTAGCCGAGCACGTGATTTTGGAACCATCAATGTAAACAATTTCAAACCCTATGCACAGTGTCGCCATGCTGCTACCAAGGCGCGACGAGAGATATTTCGTATTAGACGAACGTTGTGTAACACTAAACCAGGAGTTTTCCTTACACTGTATAGAGCAGTGGTTAGGCCATATTTAGAGTATTGTGTTCGGGTATGGACTCATTATTTACGTAGCGAATCTAGTTACATTGAAGAAAACAAAAAACTGGTGAGCAAAATGATCGTATGTCGGTGTAGAAATACATATGAAGACCGTGTAAGAAGTTTAGGGTTGTTTTCCATGGAAAGAAGCGGACTGAGTGATTACTTAATTGAAACCTTCAAAATCTAAAGGGACTTCAGTGGGATCAAACGTATAGATTTGATTCAGCTGGCTAGGTCTGTCCACTTGCGTAAACATAGGCTTTAGTTCAAACAGCATAGATTTCGGGTGGACATCAATGAGAAAATTTTCACAACCCGTGTCGTGCGCATCTGAAATAGGATTCCTACTGATTTACAAAAATGTGAAACTCTAGAAGCCTTCAAAGGTGGCCTAGAAAAATAATGGTCAGATCTTTTCCTGAATTACGGTACTTATACTAAAACGTGAATACTAACAAAAATAGCAGCCAATGTCTAGATAGAGGTCCCGCACAGGCTTACCGCGGAGCAATTGGGCTGTCTGCTGCATGCGAAGGTCACAAGCACGAGCGTTAAACGACATTCGATTAAATTTCCAACGTTGCAAAACTGCCTTCTTACTGCTGCACTGCTGCTATTCTGCGCCCGCGAGACTACAAACACCTGATTGCTCAGTCACGCGTCCAACCAACCGACGGGATACAGAAGGTCAAGGCTCGGTAAACTGGGAGTCTATTCTACACGATAGGTCCGTTCTATTTATTGGTGAATGAAACATACTAATTTTGGAAGCGTTTGGCTCTCAGCCAATACGAGTTATTTCCGTCCCACGGCTTTTTCATATTTGGCAGAATGGTTCGTCTCCGTTGACTCGGGCTTGTGTTTGCTGGCCAGTCAGTTTGTAATGGGAGCATACACTCGAACGAACGTGCGGTGCCAGCCCAGCAAGAAAGCCGTTAGGCTGCCGCAAGGAAAGGCGGCAGCTAATTGGACATTCACACGTTTCTCGCATGCACGCTGATTGGACAACAGTTGGACGCATTGAAGTGAGCTTGTTTGACTGAATCAAAAGAAAAATGTCATGCATCAACAAAGGTAGTTAATTATGGATCCAACTAGCTGTATATACCGATATGTTTCACTCGCCCTCTGCCTGCGTTTTCGCCCCGTACTTTTATATGCAGAATATACGTTTTGTCCCTGAAGGACCGACTTTTTACAAGTTTGCACCCGATTCCCAAATTTGGCAAAACAGTCCAAGGTCGTTCCACGCTCGTGCTGGTGACCTACGCATGTAGCAGAGAGCTTAACTGCTCCGCGATAAGCCTGTGCGCGACCTCGTATCTGGACGTTGGCTCCGCTTACCTCTCGATAATCTCCACCTTTAAAATGATTGTTCCTACCTATTTTCCGCACTTGGACTAGGTCGTAGTTTTTATCGTGGGGTCCTCTTGTAGGTACCGCGATTGCCTTCTTCTTCGACTTGGCCTGTATCTCACGTCGTGTGCCATCTGTGCGACCGGCTGTGCTCCACTTTGGAGATCAGTTCTGTTTTCTAAACCAGATGTATCCAGTAGTATGTCCCACTGTGGTGTCGCTGGTTCTTGATGTCTTTGCGATTTGCCATGCTGCTGTCATAGGTGATTGATGTGCTTGGTCCACTTTTCCTTTCCGACCATTATAAATAACTTTACCCCTCTATCCACCAACCGTTCCGCTAACCCATCTTTCTGGGTTCTGGAAGTTTCGTGTATACACCAAGTCGCCAATCTTGAAGGTGCGAAGTCTGTTATCCTGCGATTCTCTCGGTTGTCCCTTCTGTTTTCCGACATTTCTTGGGATCATTATATCAAAGGTCGTTCTAAGTTTTCGTGGCAACAGAAGACAGAAGAACCCAAAGATATGAGTCAGTTTTGGACAATTGCAGACACTGTTGCAACAACAGCAGGTGCAGTTTGAGAAAGCACAGGCCAAGTTTATCGGAACTCTAACCAAGCGTTTGTCACTATAAGCACGCTCGGTAACAGGAACAAGTGCACCTTGCTCCTAAGCAGAAAACTTGACCCAGCAAGTTTGTGTGTTCCGTTACGATGCTGATGCCGGTATTACCTTTGAATCGTGGTCCCATAAATACGAAGACCTTTTTCGCGTTGATTTAACCGGTGCTTCAGAGGACAAGAGCATTCGCCTTATACTGCGGAAATTGGGTGCGGCCGAGCATGAAAAGTTTATGACTTTCATGTTGCCGATAAGGAGCACTAATTTAACATTCGATGAAGTGGTTGCTACTTTGTCCCAGATATTTGGAGAGCAGTCGCCATTATTCAATCTCCGATACAAGTGTCTGACAATGACTAAGCGAGACGACGAAGACTGGGTTACTTACTCGAGTCGCGTAACTCGTGCGTATGAACGGTCGCTGTTTCACAAGATGACAGCTGATCAGTACAAGTTCCTTGTTTATGTGTGTGGTCTCCAAGCACCCAGAGAGGCGGATGCCCGAACAAAAGTACTGAGCAGAATTGAACAAAACCCCGAGATCACACTGTAGGAAATGAAAAACGAATGCCAACGGTTGATGAACTTGAAGCTTGGTCCTGCGATGATCCAACAGTCATCTATCCAGAGTAGCCAGGACATCATTTGCACAGTCAGCCGAAGTCCTCATAACGAATCGGTTCATGTGAGTTCACCGCATTCTAAACCCTCTTCTGCTTGTTGGTTTTGCAGGAAATGGCACTTTGGTCGAAACTGCCCGTTCCGAACTTACATTTACACTCGCTGTGGTAACCAAGGACACAAAGAGTTGTGTGGTCTTGCGACGTAACCAACAATGAGCCGAAAACGGCATCGAATCGCGGTGCGCTTCCGATGTCACAACGAGGTCAGAACTGTGACGGCGACTTTCAAGGTTGATGGTGTCACCAGGCGTAAGTTTACAAAGTTGATCAAGGATAAAGAAGTGAAGCTGGAGCTGGATACTGCGTCAGGCATCACTTTGGTTTGTCGGGACATATGTTGTATCCTTGGATGACTACCGCTTGTCCACACAGATCAAAAAGCACGAAGCGCATCCGGCGGTATTTTGAAACTCCTCGGAGAGTTGCATTGTACGGTCATTTTCCATGATCAGCACATTCGTACAACGTGTTTTGTGAAAGATCAACCAGGATTGAATTTTCTGGGTCTCGATTGGATGGAGGAATTGAAATTACTTGACCAGTCAGTTCACAGTATGTGCCAGAAACTACAAGTCGAGAAACCCCCAGAGACGCAGAATATGAACCTCGAACTTTACAGTCAAATTGCAGAACTGAAGCGACACCACGAAAGTTTGTTCCAACCCGGTCTTGGATGCTGCTGGATAGCCAGAGCTGAGCTGAATCTCAAACCAGACGCCAGACTAGATTTTAGACCAAAACGTCCAGTGCCGTGCGCAATACAACCAATAGTGGGGTCTGAGTTAAATCGGTTGAAGTCGGAATGCATAATCGGGTGCGTACATTCCAAACTCCTTGCACGAAATTTGATAAACGCTACTACTACAGAAACTGGATTACTGTATCCTATCGACCCAAGATTGTTGCACACGAATAAGCGTTGTCCTTGCTACCTTTTTTTTCTCGCCTATGATGTGAACAATAATCACTCCCCTGTTGCTTTGTGTGAGTACATTTTCATTGCAAACTCCCTCTATACTACAGTGCAGTTACATCTGTAACCGCCCTAACTGACGACTCTATTATCCCTTCACTATCTTTTTTATCACGCTATACACCCTACGGGACATGTCAAGCACCTGTTTTTTACCCGTTATAAATCATTGTTCATTGTTCAGTACTCCGAATGGGCAGCACCCATCGTTGTGATAAAGAAAAGAAACGGCAAGGTATGTATTTGTGCTGACTTTTCAACCGGCTTAAATTCCATGTTGGAAAACCACCGGTATCCTTTGCCTATACCTGAAGATTCGTTCACCAAGTTTAACGGTGGAAAATGGTTTGCGAAACTCGATCTAGCTGATGCTTACTTATAAGTTCCAGTAGTGGAGAACTGCAGAGCACTACTGACGGTCAACACGCGTCTGGGTCTTTTGCAGTACAATTGGTTAGCATTCGGAGTGAAAACTGCTCCCGCCATTTTCCAACAAATCATGGATAGGCTGCTGGACGATATCCGTGGGGTCGCAGTATACCTGGATGACGCACTGATTATGGGGTCTGACCCACAATCATTGCTGGCCAAGTTAGGGAAAGTGCTCACTCGTCTAGAAGAAACTGACGTCCGGTTAAGAGCATAAAAATGCATTTTCCTGATAGAAAGTGTCAAGTTTCTCGGGTTCATCATTGACAAACATGGTCGACGTCCGGATCCCGCTAACAAAGAATCCGTCATGCAAATGCCACCATCAAGGAATGTCGCCGAACTTCGTTCATTTCTCGGTATTATAACTCATTATAGTGCCTTCCTGCGAAGTCTACATCAGACAAGAGGTCCCCTGAACGAGTTGTTGATGAAAGGGAAAGAATGGCGATGGACAAAGTAGCGCCAACAATCCTTTGATATAATTAACACAGCGCTCAGTTCTGCTTTACTTTTGACCCACTTCAACCCAAACTTGAAGATGGTTGTTGCTTCGGACGCCTCCAATGATGGGGTAGGTGCTGTTATTTCTCACATGTTCCCAGGAGGAGAAGAGAAGACCATTGCTCACGCAGCAAGGTCGCTGACAGTGGCGGAGAAATATTACAGCCAGATTGAGAAGGAAGCGCTGGCAATTGTTTTCGCAGTGAAACGGTTTCATAAGTTGTTATATGGTAGACATTTCAAACTGATCACGGACCACAAACCGTTCATCTCGATATTTGGATGGAAGAAGGGTATTTATGTTTTCACAACAAGTCGGTTACAGAGATGGGCAACCGTACTGTTGGCTTACGATTTCAGTAAACAATACCGATCTACACAACAACTCGGCCAAGCTAACGCTCTATCTCGCCTCCTCAGATCCCGCTTGCAGGAAAACGAGGACTGCGTGATTGCATCTATCAAATTCGAGTCGGAAGTTCAGCGCATCCTGGATGACAGAGTAAGGGAGTTGCCAGTAACGTCGGACACGATTAATGCAGAGACGGCTGAAGAGGATATCTTGCTGAAAGTGATAGGGTTTGTGCAGTCCAGTTGGCCTGATGTCAGAATTTCGAATGAGCTACAACCATTCTTTAATCGACGCCGATCCCTTTCGGTCGTTGACAATCGTCTGATGTTCGGAAACAGAGTCGTGGTACCAAGGAAGTTGCGGAAGCGAATACTACAGCATTTTCATTCAGGACATCGGGGAACCAGCCGAATGAAGGCACTGGCGCGAAGTTTTGTGTATTGGCAGATGCCGAAATCGAGGTGTTCTGCCAAAGTTGTGAATCTTGTCAACAAGTGTCAAAGACACCTAGGAAATCAACCAAGCAACCAAGCCGGGCTACCAGTGTTCCAAGTTATTTCGCACACCTAGGAATTGTTCGTGGCACGCTTGACCCGAGTCGAAGAAACCCTGGCAGTGAATCCACTTGGATTCTGCGCGACCAATCAACGGTCAATCGTATTTGCTTTACGTTGATTCCTACACCAAATGGCCCCATGTGATTCGGATGCAAAATCCCACCGCCCAGCGCACTAACATTGGGCTGAACAAGCTGTTCCAGTATTTTGGCACCCCGGAGTGCTGGTTACAGACAACGGAGCGCAGTTCACCTCAACGCTGTTCCGAGAACTTTGCATGCAAAACGGAATCCAGCATAAGTTTTCACCGCCGTACCATCCATAATCGAATAAGCAAGCCGAACGCTTTGTAGATACCATTAAACGTGCTCTTCTCAAAGCCGAAGGAACGAGGGTGTCACGAGGTGCAATTCAGCCGTTTTTGAGAATGTATAGAAACACTCCGAATCCAAACACACCGGAGGGTAAATCTCCTTCTGATTGTTTATTTGGACGGAAATTAGAATGACTCTTGATAGCCTGATTCCAAGAAATGTTGGAAAACGCAATGGACAACCGAGAGAATCGCAGGATAACAGACTTCGCACCTTCAAGGTTGACGAGTTGGTGTATACACGAAACTTCCAGACCCCAGAAAGATGGGTTAGCGGAACGGTTGGTGGATAGAGGGGTAAAGTTATTTATAATGGTCGGAAAGGAAAAGTGGACCAAGCACATCAATCACCTACGACAGCAGCATGGCAAAACGCAAAGACATCAAGAACCAGCGACACCACAGTGGGACATACTACTGGATACATCTGGTTTAGAAAACAGAACTGATCTCCAAAGTGGAGCACAGCCGGTCGCACAGATGGCACACGACGTGAGATACAGGCTAAGTCGAAGAAGAAAGCAATCGCCGTAGCTACAAGAGGACCCCACGGTAAAAACTACGACCTAGTCCAAGTGCGGAAAATAGGTAGGAACAATCATTTTAAAGGTGGAGATTATCGAGAGGTAAGCGGAACCAACGTCCAGATACGCGGTCGCGCAAGGCTTATCGCGGAGCACTTAAGCTGTCTGCTACATGCGTAGGTCACCAGCACGAGCGTGGAACGACCTTGGACTGTTTTGCCAAATTTGGGAATCGGGTGCAAACTGATTGGCCAGCAAACACAAGCCCGAGTCAACGGAGACGAACCATTCTACCAAATATGAAAACGCCGTGGGACGGAAATAACTCGTATTGGCTGAGAGCCAAACGCTTCCAAAATTAGTATGTTTCATTCACCAATAAATAGAACGGACCTATCGTGTAGAATAGACTCCCTGTTTACCGAGCCTTGGCCTTCTGTATCCCGTCGGTTGGTTGGGCGCGTGACTGAGCAATCAGGTGTTTGTAGTCTCGCGGGCGCAGAATAGCAGCAGTGCAGCAGTACGAAGGCAGCTTTACGACGTTAACCTTCTCATTTACTTGTCTTCTTTTGCAATAATTCGAGGAATCATTTTTGGGTCGAAGTGCTAGGAACTTGGTTCGCTTACCGGTTCAAGAAGTGGGACGCTCGTTATGCGAAAGGCTGTATCGTCCTCACGAACTGACCTGACCCGACCTGCATGCCGCCTGCATGTGGTGGAAGCAAAGTCGTTGTCGGAATTCAGATGGCTCCTTGGCTATCACTTTGCCGATATTAAGTAGCCGGAAAGATCCCCAACACATTTGGTTAGTACACCTGACGAATTTTAAGTGCAGGTAAACAAATATCTCGATTTATAGCTGCCATCCAATAATCAGCGATAAACACATTTTTTGATTGACGTCGTCGTCCGACGTGGTTTGTCAGTGTACTGTTCCGTTGGATTTAGTTGATTAATTTGGTGATCTTTCATCCATACTGCTGCGTATACTCCCAATGGTGCTCCGAATGATTCTCAAGTTAGTGTTGCGTTAACGGTTGCTGGAGGCATGGTGCATGTTACGGTTTTGTTTAGTTTATTTGCATAACAGCAGAAGACATTATTGACCAACATATCAAAGTAGACCTGGTGTCTAACACTCACGTACTACCGCAGGGATCATGTGAATAACCCAAATGCCTTGTGAAGTCGGCAGAGGTTGGCAGAAATGGATAAAAGGGAGTCAGGCGTATTACGTTCTGCAGTGAGAGATTGGTAATATGCGCAGAACAAAGCGTGGTTTCTTGTCTTAGTTTACTCGAACAATCGTATCAGCCCGTGGCTACTGAGAAAGATTCAATCGGGAGCACATTTTGTGTTGCTTTTAATCAAATCGAAATTTTGGCAACAAATTGTTTCCGCCTCAGTTACCGACAAATCTGACACGCCTCCCGGCTCTTGCCGGTAAAGATGTATTCAATCTACGATGAATTGTTTCTGAGCTTACATGTATGTTTAACTTTATTTTCCATAAGCTATTAAGGCTGTTGAAACTTTTCTCGAGTTCACTGAACAACCGACCATGGTCTAACAAACCGCTGCTCTCTCGGAGTCCAATAAATCATCGCTTGGTAGTTTAGATGTTAATCAGCCACTTTGTGTTCCAATGGATCGGCTTAGCTTGACAATACCCGTTTTGGTTTGCGATCTACTGTTTCCACCTCTGCGCAGCAGCGTTATGAAGGCTGTCGAATACTACTTTGTATGGTACGTTTTCCTTACCAAGTAACGTGACCGTATGTCGTTGACGTGATGATATCAAGCTCCGTTTGTAGCATACGGGTTGATTAGCTTAGATGCACTTGGCAGGACGGAATGCATAACGAAACGTTGGTTACAGTAGAATGCTAATCGAGTTGCAGTGTCCTACATCGGGAGAAGAAAAACGAAGCAAGGAAAAATTCTAGGAGGGGATTTAAGGGCAGTGCTATCGGTGAGCCTTCAAATCCGAGACCACCCATGGGATCATACTGAGGACCAATATGAGTTCGTATGATGCAGAAATAAGCCTGGGTCACAAACTACTGTAAGGCCATAGATTGGTTATCTACATTGCGTCTAGGCAGTTTTCACACACATTAGGTACTAATGTAATTTCGCCCATTACAAACTGTATTTGAATGGAGAGTACCTTGAAAATGTATGCAGGAATTACTTACTTAGGGCTGCAATATCTAATGGTTTCAGGCAATTTGGTTCAAAGCACAGTACATCATGTCAGAGGAAGATGCAACACAGTTTCTGACACGCTCTATGGAAGTAGAAGTTGAATGCCATATTGCTAAAAGTACATTGAACCTACATGGCATGTACGCACAAGGCATTTCCGGTCCATATCCCCCCGTTTACCACATGCGTGAATTGATATAGGTCAACGGTGAAGGGTAATATCCCAGCACTCTGCTCATGTGAAGCATTAGTAAGTGCGTGGTCTTCATCAAGAAGTAGTTGATGATGAAGCTGAGTCACTTCGATGGTTAATGTTATGCGGTTACTTGCATGGAACGCCACTTTGGCCCCTGAGGTTTCAACCACCATGCCCTTTCAACGCCATTTAACAATAGGAATTCAGGCGACTAATGAAAAATTGTCCCACCGATTTCCCCGAGTCAGTTTCGTCTATCCTCGGTCCTCTCTGCATAGTACAAATGTTGGGTACACGCAGCAGCAGTTCTGACTTGATGGAGAGAGTCACACTGCGCAGTTGACAATGATCCGCCTTGCAAGCCAATTTCCCTGTGCGATATCCGCCAAATCACACACGACTCAACAAGTCTACTCGTGAATCAGCCACAGGAGCAATTCGACCAATTCTCTCTGTCTCTAATCCTCACATAATTTGATTATATGAATAACGTGCATCACAAATGGGACCGTGCGCGTCATCATCAAATGGGAGCTCGGCTTCACGATGTGGTCCTATTGGTTGAGGGTGTGAGCTTTTCTTACACATTGGGATATGCGTTCATCAGCCGTGATGACACAGTGAAAGTGCGTTGCCACGGCGACCATAACCGAACATCCGAATAGGACTCCAATAATCTGCGTACAAAATGCAATCGAGTAAACAATGAGCGGGAGTGAGGAAAATGTCGGATAATGTGTCAGATCCGATAGTGGATTAACTTGGATGATTCACACACGTTGAAAGGATATCAGATGAAGGAGTACAGCATGGCAAGCACGTGGTGTATGACCATGGTCCGCAAAAGAGGAAGAAGCCTTTCTTGACCCAACGATGTTCCACTACACAGCTGTCCATTGCTGATGCGTTTCATGATTGGGGACCCGATGATGTATGTATTACCCAGATGGTCATGAGTAACCCCCTTTGCGTTAAATATACGTTCTACTAAATCGGAAGAGGTATCTAGAGATTCAAGGATGGCAGTTCGGCTTATGGATCGTCAACTCGATTTCAACGGGATTTATGAACATTGGCCATTACTTGCTTATTTCTTGGAGATGCGGTTCTGACGAAACTTGCACACTGAGAGTTTTGGCTACGTGTGTCTGTGTGAGCTGACATGGTAATACCACTGAAAGCGTACGTTTCATCAGCGGGTCGGTCGCGTGTGGCAGAGTTCATTTGCATTGTGCATTGCCAATAGGTTGACGATCCACTATCTGCTGAGATATTAAATTTTTACTGAGGAGTAGTAGGGGGAGTTAAATGGTAAAGGTAGAAATTCGTCACATCTAGCCTCACTCAGACAGCCGTAACACGCCCGGAATAGCACTGTACGCGCTTTTCATCCTTTCGGAAATCGTCAGCACTGCGCATTCCATCGGACCGTGGTAGGGCTCGAACCTGCAACTCGACTGTTGGCAGTCCGTGGTTGGGACCACTGAGCTACGGGGGACGGCAACGACCATCGTGAATAAGTCACTAGATGCGATTTACCGCCGCTCACTTCTTCATTTTCATATATGTTATAGAAAGTTGTACAAAAATATACATGAAGTTTTGGTTTTACAAAGTTAGATTCTTTTGGGAAATATGAGCATTTTTCTAACTGTCCTTTTTAAAGGACGCCAGCAAGAAATGACTTCACGATGGGAGTGAAAACATAAAAATGCGGTTTCTGAGCATATGGACAATTGGTTGCAGGTATGATGTTACAATGCTTAATATTTCTTTTGAAGAGGTTATGTAACAGGCAGTTGCTCGTTATAAAAGAATATGGAGCCCACATTTACACAAAATATGTATCCTTCTTGTGTGGTATGTCGCAGAGCAGACCACGTGTAGTGGCACACCACAAACCGGGCAGAGTAGAGTAACCTTCTTTCCACAATGTCGGCATCTTCTTTGTTTCGACCTAGATTTCAAGTGGTGTCCAGAGGAAATTTTCCTGATGCTGTCTTCAATCTTTTGCCGTTTTTTGGTGAGGGTAAGAAGATTTGGGGGACATTATTTTCGGTTAGATACGCCTGCAAATAGGCTTTTACGACAGCTCGTTTGCAGCAAAGTATGTCACGTTGCTCTAGTTTAGGTGCAGGTAACTTTCTGCACAAAATCTAAGTACTATTCATTGCACCGTTCCTTAGAAAGGTACACAGCGGCCAACACCAAATTTTGCTCACAAAATTGGTTCCATACTGAGCGACATTTTGGTTCAATCGATCCACCCTTCCAATCGAGGAGGCATATTTAGTATCGATGCTAGGCTGTTCAATAAGTATGTGCTTCTTGTCCTTCACCGACCACCAGTTCACTTTTGTCAGCGAATATGCACCAACACAGCTGGTGGCAATAGTCACAATGGAATTGTCAATCCGAGACAAAACTAACGTGATGTCGTCTATCAAACCTATAGCCATAATTACCCCTGTTTAGTTTTTCTGGGGCCTTCTCCTCGATTGAGCACTTTTCTGTCCTAGTGGATCAAACCGTCCCCTTTGCTCTTATGCTTTTGTTGGCCAACGCATTTATGAGCCGCTAGCCTGTGAAAAAGTTGTCAAAATAGATATGGTAGGGCCGCTGCTTTGAGAGCTTGTCCACTAGGTCCATAACAACGTCGTATCGCAGACCTAATATATTGTCATATTTGACCTGAACTCCTTGGAAGAGATCCAGATAGGCGACATAGTCCAGATGTCTTGCGATGACCCATTATACGTATGTATGTAATCTCCGCACTATAGCAACTAATATATGAAACAGAACATGTAGCATCAACATCAGCATGTTACGCGCAAGTCAGTGATTTTCCGGAATTATTCGGCTTATACGGACGAGCTAACGTGTGGACACTTGCAACAAAACTTGTTGAGTCTTGAATACCGAATTTCCACACTGCATTCCAAAGCGATGAAGGGTTGTAGAGTACTTAGACTCCAGGAACAATTGTTGATCGCAACACCCAATTGTACAATCGAATGTACGAACGAGTGTGGAATATTGTAAGCAACAACCGCTTGGTAACCAAGAATTAACGCGACTCACATACGCTAGTGGCGTCACCATTACCGCCGGCTTTTAAGATGGGCATGCTTGAGGATAGGCGACCAACCTAAGGGATTTATTAGTGCTTTTGAATCCGTCACACACACTTATCCACACACGTGTTTGTGGCCTTTCAACTGGGCATATAGAGGAGTGCCTATGTCTTGCGGACATTCAAAATGAGCAACACTCACCTGGACGCTGATGACTATTCGAGGTCACTCCCAGTAAGAGTGGTACTCTGGCCGGACACTAGGTCTGCATGGATTGTGAAGCCCTGGTGAGTGAGATTGCAAAGCACTGTCGTACGAGAAGAACGAACGTGTTCCCATGCATTTGAGCTTCGGTCACTGCGTGGATATTGACACTTAGGAAGGAAAACGCCTAGAGTGCATAGTAACCTGTATTCATGCGTCTGGTTATTGAAGTTGTAGTCAGTCTGAGCCTTAAAAACTGCGGCATGTTCCCACCAATGCACTGGAATCAGGTGGGCTCACAGTTGTGCATCATACATCACGATCCCAATGGGAGAGCATTTATCTTCATGAACCTTAATAAGGTGAACGTGCAACACTTCTATTTGTAGGTAAGAATGACAGTCAAAGTTTCCATGTTACGAGCATTTACATGTCCAATATTATGTGCGCAATAAACGACGATTTCTTGAAAGGTGTTCATGAGTAGCGTAAGGTTCGCAGAAAGTAGAAGACACGATTAAACTCCACACAATAATCTGCCTCGACGGGGAATCGAACCACGGTCTCACGAATTTCCGGTCCGCCGGTCTACCACTGAGCTACCGAGGGCTGACGATTACGTGCGTAATTTAATACATGACTTCTGCTTGTTGCGCGACGTATTGCCAATAAACTCACAGTAACTGTCCTAGTGTTGCAGATTGTCTCACTCACTCGTCACTTCCCAATGGACCGAAGTAACTGTCCTTCTAAAGTCTAAAAGACGATGGTAAACTACTTGAAGAGTGTTTGTTAGTAGCCCTCAGCCTCAGCCCTCGGTAGCTCAGTGGTAGAGCAGCGGAGCGGAAATTCGTGGGACCAGGGTTTGATTCCCCGTCGAGGCAGGTCATCGTGTGTAGGTTAATCGTGACTTTTACTTTCTGCGAACCTTACGCTACTCACAAACACCCTGCAAGTACTCTACCATCGCCCTTTGGACTTCAGAATGACGGTTACTTCAGTCCATTGGGAAGGGGCGAGTAAGTGAGCCAATCTACAGCACCAGGACAGTTACTGTGAGCTCATCGGCAATACGTCGCGCACCAAGCAGAAGTCGTGTATTAAATTGAGCACGTAATCGTTAGCCCTCAGTAGCTCAGTGGTAGAGCAGCGGAATTTCGTGGGACCGGGGTTCGATTCCCCGTAGAGGCAGATTATTGTGTGGAGTTCAATCGTGACTTATACTTTCTACAACCGACGAATTACGGGCAATCTCAAACGTTACCTCCTTTCCGGCTGGCTCAGTAATGGCATTCTAGTGAGTCCAGGCATGTTGGCATAAATTTGATTCACACCATCTATCCGTCGGGATGCATGGAACACTGCGTTTGAGAGGCCTTTGAGAGCATCTAAAGCAAAGCAGTGCGTTGGACCAGGAGTATGTCATGACTAGGCATACGAATGAGAACGAAGTAGTATTTGCGGCGGAGAGCGAGTACTGAGCAATTCAAAATAAACGAAGTCGACATAATTAGGTTAATGGTGTATGGTCCTAGGTAACGTGGTCTAGCCCAACTGCGGAGAAGAAGCATCATGAATGCAACATCAGCTAGTCTCATGTTACCTTATTTTACCGTACCTTACCAATGCCATGGCCTCCAAACACTTTACCTATTACAGTATGGAAAAGCAATGCTTCCTCGATTTAGTGGCAAATTGTCAACCTGATGGACATGTTCAAGTTGGATCAAGCATTCAAAGCTAAATCGCTCCGGAACATCCGTGGAAAGTGAACATTCCCGGCAAGTAATTGACTGGCGATTAACATGCTGATGTTGATGTACCATGCTAGATCTCACATTAAACCTGTTAGAATGATTAGAGCTGTAATTCCCGTTCTTCATCCGACAACCTTATCTTAGCTGAGCTTATGAAAATCAGTTGACTCCAGCGCACCATTTCCCTACAAACCTGCATAGTTGCCTACTCATGGTCTGTCATCTTCTTTGTGTGTCATCCTTATTCCATTATTAATGTAAGTATAGCTTGGGTACAATTCTTATCTGGGATGATGGAGTACGGACTTGGTGCAACGCAGTAGCATTATTACACCTATCGAAGAGGCACTTACTAGAACTTCTTAGACGAGGTCAATCTTCTGGGTAGACTAAGAAAAAGGTAATGCTAACGGAAATGGTACGTAAGTGTCTTAGTGAATTACATCGGAAAGGAATCGGCGCATAGTGAAATTCGTTCACTTTACGAACACCGAATAGCTGCACCCCGGGCGTACTGAAGTAGATCGTAACCAAATAAATAAATAACTGAATAAGCATTTATTCTCGGCTATGCGAGGTATGCCCGCGAGTGCATGATCAAATAAGTGTGATTATACAGACATGTCATTTTAATTGCAACAGTGACAGTTGGAGATGGTTCGGACGTTCCTACTTGAAACTGTACAAATAGGACAGAAGTATAAATGAAGAAAGCCATTGTCGTAAGTTCGGGCACGTTCGTATGGGCATAGTCGGTCTGCAATAAAGTGCAGTAACAATTCACGCAGGAATAGATCAAGAACTAGGACTGTTCAATTAGAAAAGAGCTGGTGAAGAATACGCTCAATCGCGATTACACAATACGCTGGGTTCATGTGAGTGTAGCGTAAAGAACAAAGGTGAATGCCTAGAAAAAGACGCGGCGACGAAATATGCAGATAAGAATGTGTCAGGGCGTATCAAGCATGGTAGTATGCAGCCCTGGTCAGCTTGTCAGTGTGGGCTTATTGGCTGTGGCTTTATTCAGTGGCCAGTCATCTCCGCCACGTCGCAGTGTTGTCAAACGGACTTTTGTGGATTTTTGTGGTGAGAACGTTTGCCAGGCGAAAACCCAACACGTCCTGGAACACTGCCATTGACGCATTCGGACGACAAGCTGCAACTGGCAATGCTTCTTCTTGATCGATTATTGGTTCTGTTAGTCGCAGTAAGGATACATCCATAATTTTCGCTGGCTGATGCATGATAGGCGCGGGACTGTATCATCCATGGGTCCCGTCACTTCCTGACGGAATGGCACGGCCTGTACGGTAGGTAAACTATAAATCGAACATGTTGGAAGGTTTTGTATTTGTGGTCTGTAGAACCGCGTAATGTCTCAGAGGGATATCCAGTAATATGTTGTTGAACCAATTATTAGAGGAAGGAGAATGGCCACACGCAATCGTTCAGGCCCGAAAAAGCTGCAAGTTGTCCGGAATAACGAACCGGAAATCCTCCCAGGGTAAGTTCTGTTGATTGGGGACACTGGCATCCACGACCACATGGACGGTAAAAGTAGTGTGGGCTACTCCAGATGTGGTAGGTGAAAAGAATTTCAGTATTGTAAATAGACGAACCGATTTGTTCTTGCCACGGTGAAAGATAGCATGGTGCTGGAATATATCCAAATTAAATGCATAGCATAGGCATAGTTTCTAGCCACAACAGGATACACAACGGTATGTACAAACGGATGGGTACTTGGATGGAAACCATACTACGTCTTGGAAATTTGCAAAGCAGTGCGAACACTGTTTGGAAAATCGCAAGTTTCACAGTGGCCAGCGCGACTTAGTTGATATAGTACTGTGGTAGTTGTCGTGCCAAATAGGCCGTAAGAGGCGGACACCAACAGTTCGTATTGGGTACTTAGTCGCATGCTTGTGTAAGTAACTGTTAGCCTGACCTCCAAAGCAAACCCAAACACGTTTGTAGTACTATTATGCATGAGGACTAATGTGTCTCTATCCAGTTTATGGCAGTTCATAATGAATTCCGTGGAAATACATGTGCTTATGTTATATTCCAACTGTCAGTGGACACGGATGACGTCAATCTATGTATATATGTATACCGAATGAATTCGACGATGATACTCCTACCGCTTTTGTACGGCTAACTTAGTACAGTGAAACAACATTCGAGCAAACAGTAAATAACATTATCAGAACATGAGGAAAGTGAGTTTATGACAAACTCATGTTGCTTTCAGATGTTGCGAATCCAAGGCAAATTTGATCGATGCCAATTCCGTGGACTTCTCAAAAGGGAGGTTTCTCAGGTGCCGGGGAAGGCACTATTGCACGCGGAATAAAAGTACCATGAGTACTTTTCCATTCAATTTACTAATCCAGGACAACAAGGCGGCGAATGTGGTACGTTTGCCTTCGTGATGTATTTCAGAAGTAGATGTTACTTGAGGTCCCCGATGTGGATGCGCCTGATGTGAATGTTGGCAAGGTGCCTACCTGTCTATTACCGACCACCTCTTCCATACTGGCTCCACGAGACGGTTAGCCGTTGCTGGTGGGGACAGGGTGCACCGTCCACGTGACGGTGCTAGGCTTTAAGAGTGGTTCCATCCTGTGTGGAACGGGCTATGACCCAGCCACTGCCTCTTGTATGTCTGGTGTGTATGATTTCCCAATTAGGCCGGAATGCTTCTGTTCAGCTTGTTGAAGGAGTGTGGGCCGGCTCCGTTGATGAAACGTGGCTCCCATCCGCATGCCTCCCGGTCTTATTCCTTCGGGTTTACACCGGATATGGGGTGTGTGGGTGGAACTATTGGTGGTGCAGCGCAATCCACCCATGATCCTCTTTGTAGGCGCAGGCGTCCTGTCTCCATGGACGTCAAATTGACAGGCAAATCCGGATACGGACGCAGCCAGATCATAGCAACTAGACACTGAGCCAACAAAAACCACGGAGATCAGCGGATAAGGGACAGTCATCGCGTAATAAAAATCGTGGCATAGTAGTTGGAGGTGAGCAACATATTTCAGTTTAAACTCGAATTTAGTAAGCTTTCCGCTGATGCGTTGCTTCAAGCAGTAACAGCAGTACTATGCTATCATGTTTTCATTCACGCACATATTTTCTTCAGCAGGGAAGAATTTCCGAAATTTTCCAGTGAGTAGGTTATAAAGTGGCCAATCTTTTGCAAATTTGTCATCTGCTTGCAGATTGTCATATTTTGCCAGATGGAGATATTTGATGATTGTGTGAAATCTGTTCGGATTCATTGTTGGTCTCATGACTGTGTTGTGGACATGGTGTTCAGTATCCTAATACTTGTCTTCGTGGCAATGGATTACAGGCCGAAATAAACAGAATAGCGAGAAAAGCACGCATTTCAGTCGCAGTTATACTGTATAAGTGGTCACTTTTTGTACGAGCGTACTTAACTCTCTGCCTTGCCATGTGTTCGCCAACAGCGTTATCCACGAAACCTTCAAATGGGACATACTTTGTACGCTCCTCCTTTATAAGCTCAGGTCCACATTTAGACCATTGTCTCTGGGTCTTTGATTCTAGACATAACTCCTATTTCCTCCATAGCCTAGATCTGGGATGCTTTAGGGGTTTTATGGAAGCAACATGCAACAACAATGCAACATGCACGACTTCATTAACGCAGTAAGAAGGCATAAGTTGTAGACAGGCTGCCGTTTCTGGACGGGCTGATCAAGAGAACGACCGATGGTACACTGCAGCGCACTGCATTATTGCAGTTTTGCCCCGGTTGCATACATGTGCGGCCTCGTAGAAACTTCTTTTTCAGAGCCTGGCTACTTTGCAGTCCGGAAGTACATAAGGCTGA
>OX104061.1:58382765-58639066 GCA_944474145.2 Dicrocoelium dendriticum
TCAGCAAAATCTGGTATAGCTGAGATTGTGTACTCGTAAACTTGGTCAAGCATGCATGTATCTCCCTGCCATGCGTACATTGGTCCTCGACTCTAATGAGTGACGTGCAGTAGTTTCTGATGACTTTGTAATCCTGACATGTGATATCACATGGGTGGTCGAGCGGAACTATTATTGGCAGGAAAGGCGGAGTTATCTACTAGGTGATGGTTGGACATGAGAGGTGGATTAGGCATATCCAACAGTTGCGACCGAAACATGACAAACCCAACGTCCTCACGAACCACCATCTTTGAATTGGGACATTCTATTAAACACGTTCGGGCTGGAAGTTGAGAGTCTGCAAACCGGTGAGACACAACAATTACTGCAAACATCAGATGCGCAACGCAGGCCGGCTCGGAAGCGGCGAAGAGCGTAATAGCTCTAAATCGATCCCCGGATGAAAAGCTACGGACAAAATCAGGTTCGAAGAGTTTGCAAGCTGACGCAATGCATAAAGGGAGGTTACAGGTGGGTGAGAAAGCTGATTGCAAATGTACGCGTGTTGGTCACAAAGCTTGCTTCGGACAGACCCTGCGAGCGTGTGACCACGACCCAGCCGAAAGCTGAGGAAATCGCGCATCAGACATCATGTACGTTGTCATGCCCCGGGTAGGCGGATGAAGACTGACGTGTCCGAGCAAGACGGTGAACTGGCCAGACAGAGCGGACAGTCAACTGTGGAGCGTGGGCGTACGAGGAAGACAGGTAGCAAATCGGTCAAGCGGTGTTTAGTGAATTGGTGAGACCGACCTATAAATATGAGCGTTCTCGGTTCTAAAACAACTCAGGTTGGCTGAAACGTCTTCTGATTTCCTTTCTGTCGATTTAGCGAAGCCGTCAAACAGAGGAGGCGTAAGGGCGCAGATTTAGCAGGAGGCGTGAACCAACCGCTCGGTTGCTGGTACAGAGTTATAACAGCTCGCTATACTTGTTCCATTGCAATACTATCACGCTTTTTCAGCTGCTTTAAACGAACAAACTTTAGCGTGGGTCCAACAACTGATCTGTAAGAATAAATTTTTTGGTTCAGTTAAGGAAAGGTCTGGAATACCAATCCAATTTTTTCTCTTTCTCCCACAGTGGCATATTTACATGTTTACTGAATTCAAATGAGAATGTGTCGCGTTCTTAGATCTCCAATCGTAGGACGGAGATTAAGTGGTTTGCCATCAATAGTCAAGCCACTTTGATTTAACGCGCACTTGTGGGGCACTGCACAGCATTTGTCATCGGTAAAAGACATTTTCTAATTTGGACACCAGTTTTCAAGCGCATTGAGATTGCTTTGGTTCCCGTTGACAATATCATTAATGTCCTCCGGAAGAAAAATGTATCCGCTTTCGCTGTCATCGGCAAACATGTACGGTTTAGCGAATTTTACAACGTCGAAGATATCGTTAATATATTTAGTAAGAACGTTTGTGGCTCAAGGACATTTCCGTGCATCACACCACTGGTGACTGTTGTAGGCCCAAAAATGTATTCTTGATTTGTACTGCGCATATTATTGCTATCGTATGATCTGAATCAAGAAAGCACAACTTCACCGATCCAGTAAGAGATCAGTTCAGCTATCAGATTTTTATGTGGCATCCAATCGAACGCTTTATGCATGTCGAGGTAAATTATAGCAACTGACATACCAAGGTCAGTCGATGCAGTTATATTGCTTAGAGAAATGCCAGGTGGCACCCAGTGCAAGACCGATTATTCAAGAAGCCTTGTCGGTAATTGTTTACTAGCTTTCTTTTTAGTACGAGTTCGCCAGTTTTAGGTTTGATATGTCACTCCATTGTTTTTGATAAGATAGATGTGTGGCTTTTTGGACGATAATTTACGAGCGCGGAATGTGAGCCTGATTTATGTCACGGCACTACTCTATCGTCTTTCCACTGAGCTAGTACGGAGCCGGTGTAGATGGATAGTTTGTATGTGCCCATTGCTAGCAGGAGGATGTTATCCTCGCCCAATTTCACATCTACGGAGGAATATTGTCTGGGCCCAAGAAATGTGCTAAGTTTGTACACCCGATAACCTTGTGTATATCGTGCAGCTCAAATCTGATGCAGTTGAACTGATCGACCACGTCTAGTTGTGTTCACCCCCGCACATAAGGGTTCGGTATCCACGTTGAAGGAAGCGCAGAAATATTGGTTAAACCTCATGCTAATTTGAGCAGGATCTGTTATGTTTCCGCCATCTGGTACTAAAGGTGAGATTCTGCTTTGCTTACGCTTGGTGGTACTGCATTTAAAAGATTGATCAATTCACTGCTTTTGAATCGACTGTCGAAAGCCCGTTTTTCATCATCGATTTGTTTGGTTTGACAAGCCAGCTTCAGCGAGGTGACAAAATTATGGTGTTGCATAAAGAAGGAAAAGCTATTCGCTTTGCAGTTTGCGGTAATTAATTTTTTGATTGTAAAAGCTGGTTCACGTGAAACAGCCTTTTCGCGACTTGAGGGAAAGTGTATGTTTGATAGGAGTCAGTGCGTCTGGAGAGTGATTGATTTTGTTATCTAGAACATCAGCTGCAGCTTGCGGGTCTTCGGTGAGGAAGAAAAAGTCCTACTGAAAATGCTCGAGTAAGGTGCAGACGACTCACAAACAATTGATCCGCATTGCCTTGAGAACCTTTGTGGTTTGGATGCATTCGTTTTTGGTAGTCGAGCGTTATTCGTGGATAAAATGGAGAAAAACCTCTGCTCACTACCAGGAAAGTGTTAAAGAACATCAGCGGGATGTTGTATTAAGCCAATAGTAAACACCAGAGCTAATGTGTTATTCTTTTTGGTGACAGTTGTAGATTAGGATGAAATCAGATTTGCATATCTGGTGAGCACATGGTATGCGGTCCACGAGATGTCCGGTATTTTGAAAATCATCACCTTTCATTTTGTACTTGGCTGGTTGATGCACTGCGCGATAGAACAGATCTTGCAATGCATTAGCTTTTCGGAATTAGAATTGGGGTGCATGTATACGCAACTGAGACGTTGAAGGCTGTTATCCAGTTGCATATCTATAAAGACGGAGTCCTGGAGGCGCACATGTGAGGAAATATCTACTGGTGAAGTGCACAATGATTTGTACAGACAGATGGCGCAGTCACCATCTGTCCAGCCTTACGACATGTAATAAATGCACCAAAGTGTGGTAAATTCAGTTGCCACGGCTAATATGCAAGCATAACAATAAATAACAACGTAAAGATAGTAGGGTTGAATGCAACTAGAATGTAAGCATATGAAAGCAAAAACAAAATGCATTAGACTAATCAGCAAGGAACGGAAATTAACAACCCGATGCCAGAAACCGATTGCAGGAACACCACTGACTGCGTGATTGCTCCATGTCTGATACTTTCTCTAACCATTGGAGTGGACGATCCTGAGGCCCTACCTCGAAGGCAGCACGCACCAGCCTTACCAAATCTCTCAGTCAATTACTTCATTCCTCCATGTCATATCACGGACTGGCCACCTCGCAGAATCGTCCAACTTGGTGCAGCCAAGTTTTACAATACACGCCAAGAAAGCCGCTCAACTGTCATGCGGAGGACATGGTCTAGCCAAAGTAAGCAATTAAGATCCAGCAAGCACTCGAGTGAGGTACCAGCAGGCTGGTTGCCAAAAACCAACTTGCGGACAACAGCTTTGCCCACCTGGTGTTCACACCAGACATGAGCTATACTCCACACTCGTTGAAGGTCAAACACGAGCAAGCGCTTAATGTCCTCGCGGCGAACTGGCCAGGTCTCTGAACCATACACTAAGACCGGCTTTTTCGCATCGTTATACACCCTAAGTTTCATTGACAGTATAAAGTCCCGCTATATCCATGGATGTTTGACTCTCTGGAAAGTCACACGCGCCTTGTTGATGGGCGAAGTAACTTCTTCAGCAATGTGATCATCTGAGGGCCATAGCTACCAAGATAAGTGAATAGATGCACCACTTCCAGTGACTGTTCGGTGATACCTAAAACCGGTGGCGTATCTGTCCAGTTCTGCAGCAGTACTTTTACTTTGAAACTGAAAAGCACATGTCGAAGCGTGCAGCGCTACGCTTCAGTCTATCCAACCAGTAATCTCGGCCTTACCGCAGCGTTATTCACCCTAACATTTAATGACAGGCTGAGTCTATGGAAAGCCACACAAGTCTTTCTGATACGCGAAGTAATTTTCTCAGCAATGTAACCACAATATATGACACAACTGTGTACGGACGAACAGAAAATCTTATCTGAAACCAGTGGACGCTTCGGGTAAACTTATTAGGCCAAAAACACATAGCTGCTCACAACAAAATATTTGATTTACAAGGCAGTTTTCGATTCGGTTCTACTTCCGCTGGCAGTATGTCGTATTGGCAGTTCTTACACAGCATTGTAGCCATGCAGGATCACGCAACATCGCTGAAAATGCTTCAAGCTAAGTCCAATGCATAAAATGTGGAGAAAACTTGACGAAACACATGTGATGGCTTCGGAATTATGACAAATCCGAGACTAAGAGGACGGGCAAAGGTACAGCACGAAGCGGCAGTAAGATCTCCGAAATAACTGAGATAACACATTTATTTATGCTCGAAAAACCCTACATCAGAAAAAACGCTGAACGTCATCCTAATTTCCCCGAAATAATTCCAATACGCAGCGAAATCTAAGAGGAAATATCCTTGCAAATACAACACAATCAACCAGAGGCTGATAACCGGAGATAAGTCTAAGGGATGGATTTGCATAATTAGGGCTGGTGTATGTTGTTATATTTGCGCCATCATTCAAAGTATATTCTATCGACGATGTAAGTGTTGTAATTGTATTCGCAGAACGTATTTGTTTCATACATTTTAAGGAATACTTTTTGTCAATTTCGTAAATACTTACCATTTGAAAACGAGAACTTTTAAACATTAACGTTGCCAATTAAGTAGCCCGATCGCCTTTAAGTGGACAATATTGTGTATTTGGTGTGTGTTATTTCTACATTAGCGGGTGTCATAAGGCGTTCCTTCGGGAGGTTGCAAACATTTCTTAGCTGCCATGAAAACGACGGAAGGAAAAAATACACCTACAATTGTATAAAAGTAAACAATTATCGGATAAATTATTAGCATGTGAAAGGCCAACAAATGTGAGCTCCTATACACACCGTGTGAGTTTGATCTTTATGCTTGAATGATAAGTATACAGAATGTGGCATTTGGTGCACTTTCTTTCGGAGGCCAAGTTAACTACTCTGCAGGCATCAGCTTGGTAAAGACTTTCTTACACTTAGGTCCAGCATGTCCTACGTGGCGCGCATGCCATACGGAAGCGCAGAGACATAGGAGCAGTGCTCTAAAAACGGAAATGCACATACCAGAAAAGCAGTCATTTTCAAAGCAAATGTTGATGCAATGAATTTCTCGAATATAGTAAAAGGCAAAAATTGTGGTGGGAAATGGACTGAGGAAAGATTGCTTTAAAAGTTAAATTCAAAGACGTAATTCTTGGGCGGTTACATTCTTACCCGTATTTGCGTTTCTCGTTGGAACAAGTAAAATGCTAGCTGTAAATGCTTTCTCTTAATTGAAATAAAAAATTATTTTATCCTCATATTCATTAAGGCATGCCAACTCAGATATGATCAAAATGCTATAACATAGGTATCTTACTTTAGTAGGTTTGTATTAGCCAAACAGCCCACGTGACTCACATGTATACAGTTATAAAGGAAGTGCAAAAGTTGCCTCCATGTTTAGTCAAATTTCCACCATTACAGGTCTTAGATTTTCCAAGACAACTGTTTTTCGTTTATAAATGTTTTGAAGTGCAATAGTACGCATTAACACCCATACGGTTTATTTTGTACCATTTTCTTTCGGTATTTCTACAACTTGTTTACAATAATAAGGATACATTTGCAGGTAAACACTGTCTAGAATCAATAGTGAAAGCAGTATACTTTTCAACCTATCTTGTTTTGTTTTCATAGTAACAGTATAGCTGCAAACTTAGGCTTACGTTGTTGCTGAAAGATTTTCTATACTGATTGCACCTTTTAACCAATATTTTGACAGACGATAACTTATAAATAGTTGGAAAGGTGCAACAGCGCGTAAACAGCGCATAACAATGCGCCTCAACTTTGGGATGATAGGACTCCTCATGGGTTTACTACTGAAATTGCCCAGCATGAGTATGTGCAGTTTATCACTAACGCTTCCACACGTAATCGAATAATCGTAATAACATTACCCAGTGGTGCTTTTATTGTTGTCCATGCCTAAAATTGTAACCTTATTCACCATGATCATCTCGTGTCAGAGACTTTGTTACAAGCCATCACTTATATATAAACAACTAGTCGGCTATTTGTTCCTGTCTGCATAATGTAACCTGACGGATCAAGAGAAAGGCTTATGATGATCCTAGCGATCTTCTTGAACTACATGCCGTCATAAGCTTGATTCATTCGCACCTTGCATGCTATGTTTTAATTTAATACCGAAGCAATGAGAACCGAAACAAATACATGTAGCCTCCATTGCTGGGTGTGAGAAGCTAAGTAGGCAGTGGGCTGCAACAATGATCACGCGGAAGTTCACCTGGTACAACGATCCTTCCAAGCTGATAACCTACTGCAAGTATTATTATATTTGCTTTGATACGAATGCAAACTTCAACTAGTTTACCTTAGTAAGCAACTGGTACTTAAATGCTTATTGATTATCCTGAAATTCTAATCGTTTTGCTGACACATATGTCCAAGTTTGGATTTTAAAGGCGCGCATCGCTGCGACTGAGTTTTATGTTGCCCGTTTCTCCTTCTAACAGGAAACAGATGGTATACAATAAGCGTAACTTAGCACAGCTTACGAAATAAGTAACATTGATACCGCAAGCGTAGTTCATCTTATGGAGATTGTCACATTCATCTTAGGCATTCTACCACGACAAAAGTGTTTTAGACTCAGCGTCATTAACAATGCAAAACAGCAGCACTTCCTTTATACCCACGGATTATCCATAGCGGATGTTTAGGTATACATGTCTCCATAAAGCGAATGTTTATAACTTAGGTTGAAAACCTAATTTATACCTAACAATAATTTGATTAGACTATTTCTATAGAAACAACATCTGGAATTTATAACTACAAAAACAGAAGGTAATTATTTTATTCGATTTACAATACCATTGATCTGCAGTATGCAAAACAAACTGTTTCAGTTTGATTAAGTATGGACAACTTATATTGCGGAAGAATTTGCACTTATTGCTTCGTGGAAGATGCTGCTATAGCTATTTCGGAACCTCACGGGATAAGCGTAGGTTTAAATGGGGGAAATGCATCTTCATGGGTTTTAGGTAGTAAAACGGCGCGCCTCCACTGCATAAGCTGCGACAAAAGGCCGTGTAGACAGTTTGAACTGGTTACACTTCAAACGCCAGACGCTACTAACAAATTGTGAACCCAGAAGCGATATGACTGGCTGGCGTACCCTGGTGAGCGCCGATCACGTGATAGCTTATACACTCTGGCTTGCCTAGGGCTGGTCAAATATCTAACGCAGGTAAGGAAGTAGAACAGTAAGTATAGGCTATTCGCCAGGTAAGAAACCCAAGCCATAGAAAAGCAAATATTGAAAGGTGCAAAATTCAAGCATCCACGATATGGCTTAATACGCTTCACCAGCGTAAGACTGTGCATTTTTACCATAAATAGGTTACACAATACATGTAGCATTCTATTTTATCTACTATTAGTTGGTAATTATACCCATGTAATCTGTCAAATTGTACAACATGGAAACGTTTCTTTTTCTGTTTATAGCTCCAGCGGTAAGTCAAGGCAATCCATATCAGACATCAAAATTCATCTTTTCCCTTTTCATTTTGTGGAACCTTGGCGGGACCTTTGAATCGGCCGCTGCATTTATGCCAGAAATTTGCTTTAGCTTAGAAACTGTGGATATATCCCTTTTATTAGAATAAATTGGCAGATGTATTTTATCGATATATTTGTTAACAAACGTGATAGCCTAGGTCCATCCACAATTAGAATGTCATGGCCGAGTTACTGCGTATGTGCTGTAATATAGTTCCTTGATTTGAGTGTTTTGACAAACAGTAACCATTTCGCATAAAGGGTCTAATAACATGTTGATTGTTGAAGAGCCGAACAAACCCAGGATTCTGTTTAGTCATGTGCGATCACTGCCAGTGATCTATGGTTGCTGACTATGGTTGGTTAAATAATATACCTCGACATGCATATGGCCTTCGATTGCCTGGCACCTGCAAATTTGATAGCCAAATCGATGTCCCAGGAGATCGGTGAAGGGTGCATTCTTGGTTCAGATAATACGGTAGCAATCATACGCGTAGTACAAATTCAAGAATGCATGTTTGAGCCTACAACAGTCACCAGTGGTGTGATACACGGAAATGTTCTTGGGCCGGTACCATTCCTAATAGATATGTTAACGATATCTTCGACGATGTAAAATTCACTGCCTCCTATCTGTTTGCAGATGACAGTAAAATCGCATACACTTTCCATCCGGAAGACTCCAATGATGTTGTCAACGCGAACCAAAGTGAACCCTATACACTTGAAACTTGGTACTTAAATTAGAAAATAGCATTCACTGCTGCCAAGTGCTGTGCAATGCCCCACAAGTGCGCACTGAATCAAAGTGGTCTGACTCTTAATGACAAACCACTTAATCTCCGTCCTACGATTGGAGATCTTGTATTTAGACACACATTTTCAGTTGACTTCTATGAACACGTAGATATGCCACTGCGGGAGAAAGAGAAAAAACTGGATTGGTATTGCGGACATTCCACTAGCTGAAACAATACTCCATTCTTACAAATCACTTGTTCGACCCAGGTTGAAATATCGTTCGGTGGTTTATAGCAGCTGAAAACGCACAATCGTATTGCACTGGACTGAATAGAGAGAGCGCTCACAAAAGGCCTCCGAATAGGAATATTCTGTACGATGAGATAAGCTCAAGCCTGATCCGCTCTGGCTACGGCGCATGAAGTATAACCAAGTCATATTCTTTAACGCCATGCACAGAGATGTACCTGTTTACAACCTCAAATTGACACTAGTGTAATCAGCAGTCTACAACGCACGAAACATACAGCACTCAGGGGCGGAATGCAGCACCAGGACTAGCAGGTCTGCGAACTGTTTCCTCAATAGGTACGCAGTAGACTGGAACAAGCTATTACCTAGCGTACGTGCCTACACTCTTGAATATAAATTTTGAAAAAGCATTAGTAATTTCTTATCTGTACAGAGCATGATCAAACTGTTTGATTGTTCCATAATGAAAAGTAAAGCTTACGAACAGGGCCTAGCTTTCCTATGATTCGGTGTGCATGTGGCACCATAATACCATCTCCCGCAGTTGAACTGTTTTATACGTGAGAGAAGGTTCGAAATACAGCCAAAGTCATTCCAATTCAGTCAACTATTTATCATCCGTTCGTTTTGCTTCCAATCCTCATTATCTGCTCTACCATGCATTTTTCCTGATCCAGCTGTATTTAGCGTTCTATAAAGTATACAGTTACTTGAGTATGCCGATACATGCGTGTCTCGCATCATCGAGAGTGAAAGTTTATTATTCTATAAATATCAGTGTTGTTATTTGAATTTTGCAACTGAATTGAACATGTGATTGGATGGACATGCCATAGGCAACCGCGACCTTCCTATTCTATGTGCAACCCACTATTTGTGTTTGTTGACCCCGCTGATTCAAGTTGTCCGTTCTTGGCACGAAATAACTGCAAGTACAAGCAGTCAGACGACTGGCTCCTAAACATCCATAACAAGCCCTGTCGGAATGCGAACACAGGCACCGTTTTAAGGGTCAAGGCAGACCACGCTCACACTCTGCTTACATTGGCCTGCTCCATCCTAGCCAGCAGTTGTTGGCCTCAGGCTATGACGTTCTCACTCCGTCGTGCAATCCGTTATCGCGCGGATGAAGAGGTGCTCATCGGTATGTCCGGTTTGCACCCCTTGTGTCACACAAATGTCTACACCTTTTCTCAGTTAATTGCCTCCATAACGCTTTCAAAGTTAGCGTTAAGGAAATAGGTTTCGGCCATACATCTTTCAGAACTCGCCTTAACGCAATCAAATATCATCCACCTGGCGCGAACGCACCAAAACGCCCCACTCGTCGGGTGACCAATCCCAACTCAACCAATGGCATATCAGACTAGTTTACGACATGAGTTACCAGGGAAGGTTGGGGGGTGGCGCAGATCGCGTGCGATTTGGTGGGTGCCCAGTCCCGCTCGAGCCTCGTATTCCGGCTGGATTGGCTACACTGAAACTACACACATGCTAGGGGGTATACTCGCAAAACTCACATCGTGCCATCTGGGCTTAGCAGTCACGAGTGATCATGGTGTTTGGCACTTAACCTTTCAAGAGCGTGTGGACTGCAGTGTGGTTCGGGGTGTCGCATGCTCACTGAGCGCAATATTGAAAGATCCGCGTTTGATGGATGTAGCGATTCGAATCAGGATGAGTGTGCGCGCAGTGCACATTGGCATCCTCACCGAGGTTTCGCTCGCCTATTGCCTTTGTTATGCCGTTGTTAGATTGAGCTTGCTCCTGGGGAATATGTCATATCCTTGCGTCATGGTTCCCATTGCGGTTGCTAAGACATGTAAATGCCTGAGTGGTTCCTCCAACCGTTCTCACACATGATTTGTAGTGTTGCGAAACAGATCGAATGTGGTCTTTTACCAGGGGCGACACACACGAACAGAAAAAAGAATTCCGCAACCCTCGGGGCGGTTATACTATTCTGCCAGTTTCAACGAATGATCCCATTTAGGTGTTATTGCTAAACTGCAGTAAATAGCGGCGCACATGATTTGCTTAACTCAGAACAATCTAAGCCTTAGCAGATTATCAGCTAATCAGTAATGCCCGTGTTTTCGCCTCTTATCATATGGCAAATTACGCGTTCCAAGGACGCACTTGGAAACCCCGACATCGAGTATGCTCCAGATCAGTGACATCGTGCTTCGGTTTTGTTTGCTTTGTTTGAATTACTTGTTCCACGTGGCAATGCCATTTTTGTTTGCTCAGAACAACCCGTCATCCCGAAACAGTGACGTAGATCACGTTCGACTATAGAGAACTGTAGGGGTCTACCTTTCGAACCTATAGATGTAGAAGATGTGGTTTCGTATGAAGAGTATCTTACACGCGTATAGTCACCCTACGTATGAGAACTGAATCCTTCAGATGCGCAGCTGTCGAACAATTGAGAACTTTTTGCGAAATAAGCGTTGTTATCCTCAATAACTTGTAGTATGTTAGAAAAGTGGAAACTGATCTCGTAAGCGTAGGCAAGTCTCAGACTGATACTACATAGTACAACAGCGACATGGCGGAGAAACGAAGCCCATGGCGACGCGACTGCACTGGACTTTATTTTGATGCGATAGTTTGCCTATCCTCGTGACCTATTGAGCTTCGCTCGGTGACAACTTCTAGGTGCCATTAGGACTGCTCATACCAAAGGTGTCAATGGTTAGAGCTCGGATTAACTCAGTCTTACAATCCTCTTCGACGGTTGGTAGAGGTTCATGATCCTTTTTCCTTAGAACAGCCACAGGATACAACAGGTGTTAGAGTATCTCACAGCTGGATTGGCGTAGAGCGCGAGTGCCACGCATTGTCTCTGATCGTGGGAGTGCACCACGCGGTGCTTAATGGTTTGCTACCGCCCGCCTCAATCCAGGCAACTCCTGGTGAAATAGGTGTCAACTCGCCAATCCCCACATGCGGTTGCCGTGGTCACACATGATTTGCCCTAGATTCTCAAAGGCTGCATCTGACAGGCCTCAAGCAGATCCCAATGAGACACTGCAATCACGCTCTCCAGTTGGACTACCTCCCCACTACATTGTGGATCAAGCTGTTGGCCAAATGGTCTGGATGGAATCACCCAAGTGAACCTCCATATACGTGACCGCGTTGTTCGTCAGACTGTTGAGTGAACGGCTAATTGTAGAGCACCTCAACCAACAACCCTCTTCCGGAATGGGCAGCAGGAGAGTAGAATCTGCCCTCTCGATCCAGTCGCCAACACTTATTCTCCCCTATCCGGACCACTCTCTTCTCCCCCGTTTATTGCGCAAGGAACTGTCACTGACCTCGTAACTAAAGCTATCGAACCGAGATTCCCATTTCTCAATGGTTCATTTGACGTACAGGCACTTTTTCAGAGCGGCCAACAGCAGCACTAACTCTCACTATACACTCCCTCGATAGTGGTGTGTGCTGTCTCCGAAACACATATACAAGATAACCGCTTCGGGACGAATCTGCTGACAACGATAACAATCTAAGCGCCTCTGTCGATACGAAGTAAATAGCTCAAGGTTATTATGCTACCCGTATCGCCCTTAGCAATCATGCAGAATGCAATCTACTCGACTGAATGCAAGTCAATAGCCGTATGTGTGCTGTTGGACCTCGAAACTCTATTGCGGTGAATAACAACCATCTGAGGATATCGTGCATTTGCATTGCTTCTGTTTATGCCCCCAGTGACTGCGGTTCAGAGGGTATGAAGGACCACTTTTATCGTCACCAGGAACTACTGAGACTGTGATTGTTACTGGTTACATGAATGTCTTAGTTGGTCGCCTTTCGGACTCTGAACAACACCTGGAAGGCTGTTTCGGGTTGCATGCATGCCGAACAGACAGTGGCGATCGGTTCCTACAACTATGTGCTGACCTCAATGAGCATATTGGCAGCACTGCTTTCAAGCACCAACGTTCACATCGTGTCACATGCGTCCACGGAACCCCTCGATGACGTTAACGCAAATTGACCCAGTTGCTTTAGGCCACACGTACCTCAGTTCAAGACCGTCAGTCAATTTTGAGTATATGTCTGTATTCGGACCAGGCTATAGTGTTTCATGGTTCACCTGTAATTGCGGTGACACCTATATATGGGTGCCTAATGATTCCATAACCCAGACGTACCTACGGCACCGTGGCGTGCGGTATACCTGGACCACGCTTCCGGTTTTCAGCCTCGTTCGACACACAAAGTCAGCAACAATTGTCCGCCTTGAAGGGAGTGCCACGGAATCTTCTGTCTTTGCTACTGGATGCCCCATTGTCCCGCGTTTGTGACACTGAATGCCCTAACCTTGCAACGAAGGCCGTCTGCGCTCCATTCGTGGCCCATCTATTACGGCTCTGCGCCGTTGGTGCACTTAGACTGGCCAATACGAGCTTCCCTATATATATACTGTTCCCAGTGTAGTTGATGCTCACAACTTTGGCTTCCTCATACGTCGACGTTTGAACCCGTCTCCGTCTTACCACGTAACTACTGGCACCTCGGCGCAGCACGAATATTTCAGGTAGGTAATCATACGGTGCAACTTAACATCATTTAGTTCACTCTACACATAATGTCAAGAGGAGACCCACGCATACGCCATAGTGTCTGCTTATATGCGACCGCGCACTATTACACACGGATCTGGGACGCGCGTTCCAAGATGAGCATTAACCAACAGGAAGACTCACAATATATTCGTCCTCCTTGAACGCAATAGATTTCCGCAGCTCGTGTGGATGCATCACTTTTGTGCACGCAACGTACGCAAATCTGACGTACTTATATAAGAAACCGTGATGGCTAAATCCTTCCGCGCACCGTGCACTACGAAGCAACCTAAGGAGGACAACACATTAAGCAGACCACCTGCTTGTCGTGTAACACGCATATCTGGGGATATATTCTTTGTTCGTTTCCCTTTTGCAATAACTCTATCTTTCCTACCTCGGCTAAGTTGTGTGCTAACTCCGCCTCGTGAAAACGTTGTTGCAGTCTGTACTCACTAAATACTGAGTAAAATTGTTTACACAACATAATACTTTGCAATGGATGTCCTGAGAAAGTCATGCAAGTTCACGGCGAACCCTAAAAAGCTGTCAATTCTTACTGTCACGAGAATGATTGCTTTCCTGTTTCTACCGCTCAAAGAGCATAATGTCGCTAGGGATGTTTGACAGTAAATCAGGTCTACCGTATCGCGGTGATACATGACCACACTTGACCACAACACATCTACACTGCCCAAAAAGTGTTATCATGAAGAATTGCCAGAGTACATTGCCAGACAGTTCCGCCTCCGTGGTATGACCAAGTTCATGGGTTCAACAGACTCAAGGGATGGCTGACCATTTCGGAATGTAATTAAAGCCATCACTGTGGCAACAATAGTAAGTGGACCAAGCGACGCACAGGACGTTCGCCTCATCCATCCCCAAGCCTCAAATGAAGCCCAGGTGAATTCGTTCAAGTTATTGTTATGTAACCGCAGTCGGAAACTGCTTGCTCTCATTGAGGTTTTCGTGTGAAGGACTATTCGTCAGGTGTAGTGCATTGCGCACGAACACACCGTTGGCAAGCAGTTTCCGACTGCGGTTACATAACAATAACTTGAACGAATTCACCTGGGCTTCATTTGAGGCTTGGGGATGGATGAGGCGCACGTCCTGTGCGTCGCTTGGTCCACTTACTATTGTTGCCACAGTGATGGCTTTAATTACATTCCGAAATGGTCAGCCATCCCTTGAGTCTGTTGAACCCATGAACTTGGTCATACCACGGAGGCGGAACTGTCTGGCAATGTACTCTGGCAATTCTTCATGATAACACTTTTTGGGCAGTGTAGATGTGTTGTGGTCAAGTGTGGTCATGTATCACCGCGATACGGTAGACCTGATTTACTGTCAAACATCCCTAGCGACATTATGCTCTTTGAGCGGTAGAAACAGGAAAGCAATCATTCTCGTGACAGTAAGAATTGACAGCTTTTTTAGGGTTCGCCGTGAACTTGCATGACTTTCTCAGGACATCCATTGCAAAGTATTATGTTGTGTAAACAATTTTACTCAGTATTTAGTGAGTACAGACTGCAACAACGATTTCACGAGGCGGAGTTAGAACACAACTTAGCCGAGGTAGGAAAGATAGAGTTATTGCAAAAGGGAAAGGAACAAAGAATATATCCCCAGATATGCGTGTTACACGACAACCAGGTGGTCTGCTTAATGTGTTGTCCTCCTTAGGTTGCTTCGCAGTGCACGGTGCGCGGAAGGATTTAGCCATCACGGTTTCTCATATAAGTACGTCAGATTTGCGTACGTTGCGTGCACAAAAGTGATGCATCCATACGAGCTGCGGAAATCTATTGCGTTCAAGGAGGACGAATATATTGTGAGTCGCAAGTCTTCCTGGTGGTTAATGCTCATCTTGGAACGCGCGTCCCAGATCCGTGTGTAATGGTGCGCGGTCGCATATAAGCAGACACTATGGCGCATGCGTGGGCCTCCTCTTGACATTATGTGTAGAGTGAACTAAATGATGTTAAGTTGCACCGTATGATTACCTACCTGAAATATTCGTGCTGCGCCGAGGTGCCAGTAGTTACGTGGTAAGACGGAGACGGGTTCAAACGTCGACGTATGAGGAAGCCAAAGTTGTGAGCATCAACTACACTGGGAACAGTATATATATAGGGAAGCTCGTATTGGCCAGTCTAAGTGCACCAACGGCGCAGAGCGGTAATAGATGGGCCACGAATGGAGCGCAGACGGCCTTCGTTGCAAGGTTAGGGCATTCAGTGTCACAAACGCGGGACAATGGGGCATCCAGTAGCAAAGACAGAAGATTCCGTGGCACTCCCTTCAAGGCGGACAATTGTTGCTGACTTTGTGTGTCGAACGAGGCTGAAAACCGGAAGCGTGGTCCAGGTATACCGCACGCCACGGTGCCGTAGGTACGTCTGGGTTATGGAATCATTAGGCACCCATATATAGGTGTCACCGCAATTACAGGTGAACCATGAAACACTATAGCCTGGTCCGAATACAGACATATACTCAAAATTGACTGACGGTCTTGAACTGAGGTACGTGTGGCCTAAAGCAACTGGGTCAATTTGCGTTAACGTCATCGAGGGGTTCCGTGGACGCATGTGACACGATGTGAACGTTGGTGCTTGAAAGCAGTGCTGCCAATATGCTCATTGAGGTCAGCACAGAGTTGTAGGAACCGATCGCCACTGTCTGTTCGGCATGCATGCAACCCGAAACAGCCTTCCAGGTGTTGTTCAGAGTCCGAAAGGCGACCAACTAAGACATTCATGTAACCAGTAACAATCACAGTCTCAGTAGTTCCTGGTGACGATAAAAGTGGTCCTTCATACCCTCTGAACTGCAGTCACTGGGGGCATAAACAGAAGCATTGCAAATGCACGATATTCTCAGACGGTTGTTATTCACCGCAATAGAGTTTCGAGGTCCAACAGCACACATACGGCTATTGACTTGCATTCAGTCGAGTAGATTGCATTCTGCATGATTGCTAAGGGCGATACGGGTAGCATAATAACCTTGAGCTATTTACTTCGTATCGACAGAGGCGCTTAGATTGTTATCGTTGTCAGCAGATTCGTCCCGAAGCGGTTATCTTGTATATGTGTTTCGGAGACAGCACACACCACTATCGAGGGAGTGTATAGTGAGAGTTAGTGCTGCTGTTGGCCGCTCTGAAAAAGTGCCTGTACGTCAAATGAACCATTGAGAAATGGGAATCTCGGTTCGATAGCTTTAGTTACGAGGTCAGTGACAGTTCCTTGCGCAATAAACGGGGGAGAAGAGAGTGGTCCGGATAGGGGAGAATAAGTGTTGGCGACTGGATCGAGAGGGCAGATTCTACTCTCCTGCTGCCCATTCCGGAAGAGGGTTGTTGGTTGAGGTGCTCTACAATTAGCCGTTCACTCAACAGTCTGACGAACAACGCGGTCACGTATATGGAGGTTCACTTGGGTGATTCCATCCAGACCATTTGGCCAACAGCTTGACCCACAATGTAGTGGGGAGGTAGTCCAACTGGAGAGCGTGATTGCAGTGTCTCATTGGGATCTGCTTGAGGCCTGTCAGATGCAGCCTTTGAGAATCTAGGGCAAATCATGTGTGACCACGGCAACCGCATGTGGGGATTGGCGGGTTGACACCTATTTCACCAGGAGTTGCCTGGATTGAAGCGGGCGGTAGCAAACCATTAAGCACCGCGTGGTGCACTCCCACGATCAGAGACAATGCGTGGCACTCGCGCTCTACGCCAATCCAGCTGTGAGATACTCTAACACCTGTTGTATCCCGTGGCTGTTCTAAGGAAAAAGGATCATGAACCTCTACCAACCCTCGAAGAGGATTGTAAGACTGAGTTAATCCGAGCTCTAACCATTGACACCTTTGGTATGAGCAGTCCTAATGGCACCTAGAAGTTGTCACCGAGCGAAGCTCAATAGGTCACGAGGATAGGCAAACTATCGCATCAAAATAAAGTCCAGTGCAGTCGCGTCGCCATGGGCTTCGTTTCTCCGCCATGTCGCTGTTGTACTATGTAGTATCAGTCTGAGACTTGCCTACGCTTACGAGATCAGTTTCCACTTTTCTAACATACTACAAGTTATTGAGGATAACAACGCTTATTTCGCAAAAAGTTCTCAATTGTTCGACAGCTGCGCATCTGAAGGATTCAGTTCTCATACGTAGGGTGACTATACGCGTGTAAGATACTCTTCATACGAAACCACATCTTCTACATCTATAGGTTCGAAAGGTAGACCCCTACAGTTCTCTATAGTCGAACGTGATCTACGTCACTGTTTCGGGATGACGGGTTGTTCTGAGCAAACAAAAATGGCATTGCCACGTGGAACAAGTAATTCAAACAAGGCAAACAAAACTGAAGCACGATGTCACTGATCTGGAGCATACTCAATGTCGGGGTTTCCAAGTGCGTCCTTGGAACGCGTAATTTGCCATATGATAAGAGGCGAAAACACGGGCATTACTGATTAGCTGATAATCTGCTAAGGCTTAGATTGTTCTGAGTTAAGCAAATCATGTGCGCCGCTATTTACTGCAGTTTAGCAATAACACCTAAATAGGATCATTCGTTGAAACTGGCAGAATAGTATAACCGCCCCGAGTGTTGCGGAATTCTTTTTTCTGTTCGTGTGTGTCGCCCCTGGTAAAAGACCACATTCGATCTGTTTCGCAACAATACAAATCATGTCTGAGAACGGTTGGAGGAACCACTCAGGCACTTACATGTCTTAGCAACCGCAATGGGAACCATGACGCAAGGATATGAAATATTCCCCAGGAGCAAGCACAATCGAACAACGGCATAACAAAGGCAATAGGCGAGCGAAACCTCGGTGAGGATGCCAATGTGCACTGCGCGCACACTCATCCTGATTCGAATCGCTACATCCATCAAACGCGGATCTTTCAATATTGCGCTCAGTGAGCATGCGACACCCCGAACCACATTGCGGTCCACACGCTCTTGAAAGGTTAAGTGCCAAACACCATGATCACTCGTGACTGCTAAGCCCAGATGGCACGATGTGAGTTTTGCGAGTATACCCCCTAGCATGTGTGTAGTTTCAGTGTAGCCAATCCAGCCGGAATACGAGTCTCGAGCGGGACTGGGCACCCACCAAATCGCACGCGATCTGCGCCACCCCCAAACATCTCTGGTAACTCATGTCGTAAACTAGTCTGATATGCCATTGGTTGAGTTGGGATTGGTCACCCGACGGGTGGGGCGTTTTGGTGCGTTCGCGCCAGGTGGATGATATTTGATTGCGTTAAGGCGAGTTCTGAAAGATGTATGGCCGAAACCTATTTCCTTAACGCTAACTTTGAAAGCGTTATGGAGGCAATTAACTGAGAAAAGGTGTAGACATTTGAGTGACACAAGGGGTGCAAACCGGACATGCCGCTGGGCACCTCCACATCCGCGCAATAACGGATTGCACGACGGGATGAGAACGTCAAAGCCTGAGGTCAACAACTGCTGGCTAGGATAGAGCAGGCCAATGTAAGGGGAGCGTGAGCGTGGCTTGCCTTGACCCTTAAAACGATGCCTGCGTTCGCATTCCGATACGGCCTGTAATAGATGTTTAGGAGCCAGCTGTCTAACTGCTTGTACGCGCAGCTATTTCGTGCCCAGAACGGACAACTTGAATCAGCGGGCCAACAAACGCAAATAATGGGTTGCGCATAGAATGGGAAGGTCGCGGTTGCCTATGGTATGTCGGTCCAAGCGCATGTTCAATTCAGTTGCAAAATTCAAATAACAACACTGATATTTATAGAATAATAAACTTTCACTCTCGATGATGCGAGACACGCATGTATCGGCATACTCAAGTAACTGCATACTTTATCAGATGCTAATTAGAGCTGCATCAGGAAAAATGCATAGCAGAGCAGATAATGACGAGTGGAAGCCAAGCGAACAGGTGAGAAATAGTTGACTGAATTGGAATGACTTTGGCTGTATTTCGAACCTTCTCTCACGTATAAAACAGTTCAACTGCGGGAGATGGTATTATGGTGCCACATGCACCGAATCATAGGAAAGCTAGACCCTGTTCGTACGCTTTGCTTTTCAATATGGAACAATCAAACAGTTTGATCATGTTCTGTACAGATAAGAACTTACTAATGCTTTTTCAAAATTCATATTCAAGAGTGTAGGCACGTACTCTAGGTAATAGCTTGTTCCAGTCTACGGCGTACCTATTGAGGAAACAGTTCGCAGACCTGCTAGTCCTGGTGCTGCATTCCGACCCTGAGTACTGTATGTTTCTTGCGTTGTAGACTGCTGGTTACACTATTGTCAATTTGAGGTTGTAAACAGGTATATTTCTGTGTATGGCGTTAAAGAATATGACTTGATTATACTTCATCCGCCGTAGCCAGAGCGGATCACGCTTAAGCTTATCTCATCGTACAGAATATTCCTATTCGGAGGCCTTTTGTGAGCGCTCTCTCTATTCAGTCCAGTGCAATACGATTGTGCGTTTTCAGCTGCTATAAACCACCGAACGATATTTCAGCCTGGGTCGAACAAGTGATTTGTAAGAATGGAGTATTGTTTCAGGTAGGGAAATGTCCAAAATATCAACCCAATTTTTTCTCTTTCTCTCGCTGTGGCATATCTACATGTCCATAGAAGTCAACTGAAAATGTGTGTCTAAATTCAAGATCTCCAATCGTAGGACGGAGATTAAGTGGTTTGCCATCAAGAGTCAGACCACTTTGATTCAGTGCGCACTCGTGGGGCATTGTACAGCTTTCGGCAGCAGTGAATGCTATTTTCTAATTTAAGTACCAAGTTTCAAGTGCATAGGGGTCGTTTTGGTTCGCGTGGACAACATCATTGGAGTCTTTCGGATGGAAAGTTTATGCGATTTTACTGTCATCTGCAAACAGATAGGAGGCAGTGAATTTTACGACGTCGAAGATATCGTTAACATATCTATTAGGATGGGTACCGGCCCAAGAACATTTCAGTGTATCACACTACTGAAGACCGTTGTAGGCCAAAACATGCATTCTTGAATTTGTACTACGCGTATGATTGCTACCGTATTATCTGAACCAAGAATACACCCTTCACCGATCTCCTGGGACATCGATTTGGCTATCAAATTTGCAGGTGTCAGCCAATCGAAGGCCATATGCACGTCGAGGTATATTAGTTTAATCAACGATAGTCAGCAACCATAGATCACTGGCAGTGATCGCAAATGACTAAACAGAATTCTGGGTTTGTTCAGCTATTCAACAATCAACTTGTTATTGGACCCTTTATGCGAAATGGTTACTGTTTGTCAAAGCACTCAAATCAAGGAACCATATTACAGCACATACGCAGTAACTCGGCCATGACATTCTAATTGTGGATGGACCTAGACTATCACGTTTGTTAACAGATATATCGATAAAAAAACATTTGCAAATTTATTCTTATGGAAGGGATATATCCACAGTTTCTAAGGTAAAGCAAATTTCTGGCATAAATGCAGCGGCCGATTCAAAGGTCCCGCCAAGGTTCCACAAAATGAAAAGGGGAAAACATGAATTTTGAAGTCTAATATGGATTGCCTTGACTTACCGCTGGAGCTAGAAACAGAAACAGAAACGTTTCCATGTTGTACAATTTGACAGCTTACATAGGTATAATTATCAAATAATAGTAGATAAAATAGAATGCAACGTGTATTTTGTAACCTATTTTTGGTAAGATGCACAGTCTTACACTGGTGAAGCGTATTAAGCCATATGGTAGATGCTTGCATTCCGCGCCTTTCATTATGTGCTTTTCTATGGCTTGGGTTTCCTACCTGACGAGTAGCCTATACTTCCTGTTCTACTTCCTTACCTGCGTTAGATATTTGACCAGCTGTAGGCAAGCCAGGGTGTATAAGCTATCACGTGATCGGCGCTCACCGGACTACGCCACACTCATATCGCCTCTGAGTTCCCAATTTGTTAGTAACGTCTGGCGTTTGAAGGGTAACCAGTTCAAACTGTCTACACGGCCTTATGTCGCAGCTTATGCAGTCGATTCGCGCCGTTTGACTACCTAATACCAATGAAGATGCATTTCCCCCATTTAAACCTACGCTTATCCCGTGAGGTTCCGAAATAGCTATAGCAGCATTTGCACGAAGCAATAAGTGCAAATTCTTCCGCATTATAAGTTGCCGGTACTTAATCAAACTGAACCACTTTGCTTTACATACTCCAGACCAGTGGTATAGCCAATGGAATAAACTAATTACCTTCTGTTTTTGTGTTTATAAATTCATGTTGTTTCTATAAAAATAGTCTAATCAAATTTTTGTTAGGTAGAAATTAGGTTTTCAACCTCTTAGAAACATTCGCTATCTGGAAACATGTATACCTAAACATCCGCTATGAATAATCCGTTGGTGTAAAAGACGTGCGGTTGTTTTGTATTTTTAATGACGCAGAATCTAAAACACATTTGTCAAAGTAGTGTGCCTAAGATTACTGTGACAATCTCCGTAAGGTGATCTACGCCTGTGGTATCAATGTTACTTATTTCGTAAGCTGTGCTAAGTTACGCTCATTATATATCATCTGTTTCCAGTTAAAAGGAGAAATGGGCAGCATAAAACTCAGTCGCAGCGATGCGCGCCTTTAAAATCCAAACTTGGACATATATGTCAGCATAACGATTAGAATTTCAGGATAATTAATAAGGATTTAAGTACCAGATGCTTAATAAGGTTAAGTAATTGAAGTTTACCTTGCAATAGTATCAAAGCAAATATAATACTACGTGCAGTAGGTTATCAGCTTGGAAGAATAGTTGTACCAGGTGAACTTCTGCGTGATTATTGTTGCAGCCCTCTGCCTACTTAGCTTCTCACTGGAGGCTATGTGTATTTGTTTCGGTTATCATTGCTTCCGTATTAAATTAAAACGTAGCACGCAAGATGCGAACGAATCAGGCTTCAGACGACATATAGTTCAAGAGGATCGCAAGAAGCATCATAAGCCTTTCCCTTGATCCGTCAGGTTACATTATGCAGAGAGGAATAAATAACCGGCTAGTTTTTTATATAAGTGATGGCTTGTAACTAAGTCTCTGACACACGATAATCATGGTGAATAAGGTTACAATTTTAGGCATGGACAACAATAAAAGCACCGCGGGGTATTGTGATAACGATTATACGATTACGTGTGGAAGCGTTAGTGATAAACTGCACATACTCATGCTGGGCATTTTCAGTAGTAAACCCATGAGGAGTCCTGCTATCCCAAGGTTGAGGTGCATTGTTATGCGCTGTTTACGCCCTGTTGCACCGTTCCAACTATTTATAGGTTATTGTCTGTCAAAATATTGATTAAAAAGTGTAATCAGTAAAGAAAATCTTTCAGTAACAACATAAGCCTAAATTGTAGCTACACTGTTACTATGAAAACAAAATAAGGTAGGTTGAAAAGTATATTGCTTTCGCTATTGATTCTAGACAGTGTTTATCTGCAAATGTATCCTTATTATTGTAAACAAAGTTGTAGAAATACCGAAAGAAAATGGCACAAAATAAGCCGGTGATGATCGTATGGGTGTTAATGCGTACTATTGCACTTCAAAACATTTATAAACGAAAAGCAATTGCACTGGAAAATCTAAGATCTTTAATCGTGGAAATTGGACTAAACATGGAGGCAACTTTTGCACCTCGTTTATAACTGTATACATGAGAGCCACGTAGGCTGTTTGGCTAAAAAAAACTTACTAAAGTAGGATAACCATGTTATATTATTTTGATCATACCTGAGTTGGTATGCCTCGATGTATTCGCGAAGAAAATATTTATTTCTTTATTTCAATTAAGAGCAAAGGTTTGCAGCTAGCACTTTATTTGTTTCAACGAGAAACGTGAATACCGCAAAGGATGTAACCGCTCAAGAATTACATCTTGGAATTTAAAGTCTAAGGCAATCATTCCTCAGTTCATTTCCCACCACAATTTTTGCCTTTTACTATGCCCGAGACATTCATTGCATTAAGCTTTGCTTGGAGAAGGATTGCTCTTCTAGTTTGTGCTTTTCCGTTTTTAGACCACTGCTCCAATGTCTCTACACCTCTGTATGGCATGCGCGCCACATAGGACATGTTGGACATAAGTGGAAGAAAGTCGAAAGCTGATGCCTGCTGAGTAGTTAAATTGGCCTCCGAAAGAAAGTGCACCAAATGCCACACTCTGTATAATTATCATTCAAGTATAGAGATCAAACTCACATGGTATGTATAAGAGCCCACATTTGTTGGCCTTTCACGTGTTAATAATTTATCGGATACTTGTTTACTTTTGTACAGTTGTAGTTATATTTTTGCTTTCAATCGTGTGGATGGCAGCAAAAATATGTTTGCAACCTCCAGAAGGAAAGTCTTCTGACACCGGATAATGTAGAAGTAATACACACCAAATACACAATGTTGCCCACTTAAGACGATCGGGCTACTTAATTGGCAACTTTAATGTTACCAGTTATCGTTTTCAGATGGTAAGTATTTACCAAATTGACAACAAAGCATTCCTTCATTGGTAGGAAGCAAATAGGTTCGGCGAATATAATTACAATAAATACATCGTCGACAGAATATACTTAGCATAATGGCGCAAATAGAACAACGTACACTAATCTTAATTATGAAGATCCATCCTTTATACCTATCTGCGGTTATCAGCCTCCGGTTGATTGTGTTATATTTGTCGTATTTGCAAGGATATTTCTGCTTAGATTTCTCTGTGCTTTGGAATAAGCTAATAGAAGTTTTGATGCCGTTCAGCGTTTTTTCTGATGTAGCGATTTCAAGCATAAATAAATGTGTTATCTCAATTTAATTTCGGAGCTCTTACTGCCACTGGGTGCTGTACCTTTACTCTTCGTCTTGGTTTCGCATTTTTCATAATACCCAAGCAGTCACATGGGTTTCGTCAGGTTTTCTCCACATTTTATGCATTGGACTTAGCTTGAAGCATTTTCAGCGATGTTGCGTAATCCAACATGGCTACAATGCTGTGTAAGAATTGCCAATACGATGTACTGTCAGAGGAAGTAGCATAGAATCGCAAGCTGCCTCGTAAATCAAATATTCTGTGGTGAGCAGCTATGTGTGTTTGGCCTAATAAGCTTACCCGAAACATCCACTGGTTTCAGATAAGATTTTCTGTTCGTCCCTGCATAGTTGTGTCACATATTGTGGTTACATTCCTGAGGAAATTACTTCGCGTATCGGAAAGACTTGTGTGGCTTTCCAGAGACTCTGCCTGTCATTGAAATTGAGGGTGAATACCGCTGCGTTAAGGAAGAGATTTCTGGTTGGATAGACTGTAGCGTAGCGCTACACGCTTCGACATGTGCTTTTCTGTTTCAAAGTATGAACTACTGTTTCAGGACTGGACCGACACGCCACCGTCTTTAGGTATCACGGAACAGTCACTGGAAGTGGTGCATCGATTCAATTAACTTGGTAGCCATGTCCCTCTGATGATCACATCGCTGAAGAAGTTACTTCGCCTATCAGCAAGATGCGTGTGACTTTTCAGGGACTCAACCTTCTATGAAGATAGCTGAGCATCATCCTGTCAATGAAAGTTAGGGTGTATAACGATACGAGAAAGTCGGTCTTAGTGTATGGTTCAGATACCTGGCCAGTTCGCCGCCAGGACATTAAGCGCTTGCTCGTGTTTGACCTTCGATGAGTGTGGAGTATAGCTCATGTCTGGTGTGAACACCAGGTGAGCAAAGCTGCGGTCCGCAAGTTGGTTTTTGGCAACAAGCCTGCTGGTACCTTACTCGAGTGTTTGTTGGATTTTAATTGCTTACGTTGGCTAGACTATTTCCTCCGCAAGCTAGTTGACCAGCTTTCTCGACGTGTATTGTAGACCGTGACTGCACCAAGTTGGGCGATTCTGCGAGGTGGCCAGTCCGTGACCTGACATGAAGGAATGAAGTTATTGACTGAGAGATTTGGTAAGGCTGGTGCTTGCTGCCTTCGCGGGTAAAGCCTCGGGATCGTCCACACCAACGGTTGGAGAACAGATCGGACATAGCGTAGTCACGCAGTCAGTTATGTTCCTGCAATCGGTTTCTGGCATCGGGTTGTTAATTTCCGTTCCTTGTTGATTAGTCTAATGCATTTTGTTATTGCTTTCATATGATTACATACTAGTTGCATTCAACCCTACTATCTTGTCATTGTTATTTATGGTTATCCTTGCATATTAACAGTGGCAACTGAATTTACTGTACTTTGGCGCGTTTATTACATGTCGTAAGGCTGAACAGGTGGTGGTTGCGCCATCTATCTGTACGAATTACTGCGCACTTCACCAGTAGATATTTCCTCACATGTGTGCATCCAGGACTCCGTCTTTATAGATACGCAACTGGATAATAGCCTTCAACTCCTGAGTTGCGTATACCTGCACCCCAATTCTAATTCCGAAAAAACTAATGCATTGCAAGATCTGTTCTATCTCGTAGTACATCTACCAGCCAAGTACAAGAGGAAGGCTGGAGATTTCAACATACCGGACATCTCACTGACCTCATACCATGTACTCACCAGGTATGCAAATCTGATTTCATCCTAATCTACATACGGATGGACACTGCGTGTTACAACTCTCACCAAAAAGAATAACACATTAGATCTGATGTTTACTATTGGCTTAATGCCACATCCCGCTGACGTTCTGTAACACATTCCTGATAGTACGCAGAGGTTTTTCTCAATTTTATCCCCGAATAACTCTCGACTCCCAAAAACGAATACACCCAAGCCACAAATGCTCTCAAGGCAATGCGGATCAATTGTTTGTGAGTCGTTTGCAACTTGCTCGGGCATGTTCAGTAGGACTTTTCTTCTTCACCGACGACCCGCAAGCTGCAGCTGATGTTCTTTATAACAACATCAATCTGTCTCCCGACACACTGTCTCCCATCAAACATACACTTTCCCTCAACTCCCGAAAAGGCTGTTTCACATGAACCAGCTCTTACAATCAAAAAATTAATTACCGCAAACTGCAAAGCGAATAGCTTCTCCTTCTTTATGCAACACTATAATTTTGTCACATCGCTGAAGCTGACTTGTCGAACGAAACAAATCGATGCTGAAAAACGGGCTTTTGACAATCGATTCAAAAGCAGTAAATTGATCAATCTTTTAAATCGCAGTACTACCAAGCGTATGCAAAGCAGAATCTCACGCTTAGAACCAGATGGCTGAAACACAACAGACGCTGCTCAAATTAGCTTGATGTTTAGCTAATATTTCTGCGCTTCCTTCAACGTGGATGCGGAACCCGTATGTGTGGGGGTGGACGTGGCTAGACGTGGTCGATCAGTTCAATTGCATCAGATTTAAGCTGCACGATATACACAAGGTTATCGGCTGTACAAACTTGGCACATTTCTTGGGCCCAGACAATATTCCCTCGTAGCTGTGAAATTGGGCGGGGGTAACATCCACTTGCTGGTACTGAACACGTACAATCTATCCATCTACACCGGCGCCGTACTAGCTCAGTGGAAAGACGATAGAGTAGTGCCGTGACGTAAATCATGCTCATATTCCGCGCTCGTAAATTATCACCCAATAAGCCACACATCTATCTTATCAAAAACTATGGAGTGACATATCAAACCTAAAACTTGCGAACTCGTACTAACAAGAAAGCTAATAAACAACTACCGACAAGGTTTCTTGAATACTCGGTCTTCCACTGGGTACCACTTCGTATTTTTAAGCAGTATAACTGAATCGAATGACCTTGGTATGTCAGTTGCCATAATTTACCTCGACATGCATAAAGCCTTCGATTGAAAAGCCACATAAAAAGCTGATAGCTGAACTGATCTCTTACGGGATCGGTGTATTCATGCTTTCTTGATTCAGATCATACGGTAGCAATCATATGCGTAGTAGAAATTCAAGAACACATGTTTGGGCCTACAACAGTTAACAGTGGGGTGATAAACGGAAATGTCTTTGGGCCACAAACGTTCTTACTAGATATATTAACGATATATTCGACGTCGTAGAATTCGCTGAATCGTACATGTTTGCCGATGACAGAATAAGCGGATACATTTTCCTTCCGGAGGACATTAATGATATTGTCAACGAGAACCAAAGCAATGTCAATGCGCTTGAAAACTAGTGCTCAAATTAGAAAATGTCTTTTGCCGCTGACAAATGCTGTGCAGTGCCCCAAAAGTGTGCGTTAAATCAAAGTGGCTTGACTCTTAGTGGCAAACCACTTAATCTCCGTCCTGCGGTTGGAGATCTAAGAATGCGACACATTCTCATTTGACTTCTGTGAACATGTAGATATGTCACTGCGAGAGAAAGGGAAAAATTGGATTGGTATTCCAGACCTTTCCCTAACTGAACCAAAAAATTGGTTCGTACAGATTAGTTGTTGGACCCACGTTAAAGTTTGTTCGTTTATAACAGCTGAAAAAGCGCGATAGTATTGCAATGGAACAAGTATAGCGAGCTGTTATAACGAAGTACACGCAACCGACAGGTTGATTCATGCCTGCTGGTAAATCTGCGCCCTTAAGCCTCCTCTGTTTGACGTCTTGACAAAGCCGACAGGAAGGAGAACAGAAGAAGACTCAGCCAACCAGATTTGTTTTAGAACCGAGAACGCTCATATTTATAGGTCGGTCTCACCAATTCACTAAACACCGCTTGGCCGATTTGGCTACCTGTCTTCCTCGTACGCCCACGCTCCACAGTTGACTGTCCGCTCTATCTGGCCAGTTCACCGTCTTGCTCGGACACGCCAGTCTTCATCCGCCTACCCGGGGCATGACAAAGTACATGATGTCTGATGCGCGATTTCCTCAGCTTTCGGCTGGGTGGTAGTAATACGTTTGCAGGGTCTGTCCGAAGCACGCTTTGTGACGAACACGCGTACGCTTGCAATCAGCTTTCTCACCCACCTGTAACCTCCCTTTCTACATTGCGTCAGTTTGCAAACCCTTCGAACCTGATTTCTTTCGTAGCTTTTCATCCGGGGATCGATTTGGAGCTATTATGCTCTTCGCCGCTTCCGAGCCGGCATGCGTTGTGCATCTGATGTTTGTAGCAATTGTTGTGTCTCACCGGCTTGCAGACTCTCAACTTCCAGCGCGAACGTGTGTAATAGAATGTCCCAATGCAAAGGTGGTGGTTCGTGAGGACGTTGGGTTTTGTCATGGTTCGGTCGCAACTGTTGGATATGCCTAATCCACCTCTCACGTCCAACCATCACTTAGTAGATAACTCTGTCTTTCCTGCCAATAATAGTTCCGCGCGACCACCCATGTGATATCACATGGCAGGATTACAGAGACATCAGAAACTACTGCACGCCACTCATTAGAGTCGATAAGTACGAATGACGGGAGAATATGGTGCTGAAATTTACGAGTAACACCAAACTGCCATACTGATTTGTGAGTGGCAAAAAAAAGCTTAAGCCCGGAATACCACCACTCAGGACGGCCAGTGGCCTAACAACTACTGCTGTGGATACTGCGAACGCTCTACTCTTGCAGTTTGGCTAGGTAGCTACAAATGTCATGGAACCTTCACCCTATCAATGCCCAACCAATGTCGTTGGCTTTTCCAGCGTCACCTTTACTCCAGCAGCAGCTGCAAACAAATTACAATCTCTCCTAGAGTACAGTGCCCCTGGAATCGACATGCTCTGCCCAAAAGTACTAAAAACCCTTGCTGCCACCATAGCAAAACCACTTGCAACCATTTTCCAGGATCTGCATAACTCCCATACACTCCCATCTGAGTGGCAAAATGGAATTATCACTCCAATATATAAAGGAGGTAAACGCTCGGATCCTGCTGACTACCGACCTATTACTCTCCTTCCTGTTTTGTCAACAGTTATGGAATCGGTAATCACAGATAAACTGACGAGATACTTTGAAAGTCAACAGATAATTTCTAATGCCCAACATGGTTTCCGACGCAAACGATCTTGTCTCACCAATTTGTTGATTACTCGGGACTTATGGACCAGGGCGGCTGATGAAGGAGTGCCCATAGATGTGATATACCTGGATTTTTCTAAAGCATTCGACAGGGTCAATCACTTCTTTCTCCTCCAAAAGCTCGCTGCCTACGGTATCAACGGTTCCCTGCTCACCTGGTTGGAAGACTACTTACACGACAGAGCAATCAAGGTAAGAGTAGCCGACACCTATTCTGAAAGTCTTTAGGTCTCCAGTCATCAGAGGGATATAGCTACCAAGATAAGTGAACAGATGCACCACTTCCAGTGACTGTTCCTTGATACCTAAAGACGGTGGCGTGTCGGTCCAGTCCTGCAGCAGTAGTTTATACTTTGAAACTGAAAAGCACATGTCGAAGCGTAAAGCGCAAAGCTTCAGTCTATCCAACCAGTAATCTCGGCCTTAACGCAGCGTTATTCACCCTCAATTTCAATGACAGGCAGAGTCTCTGGAAAGCCACACAAGTCTTTCCGATACGCGAAGTAATTTCCTTGGCGATGTAACCATCATATGAGACACAACTATGCGCAGACGAACAGAAAACCGTATCTGGAACCAGTGGATGTTTCGGGTAAGCTTATTAGACCAAACACACATAGCTGCTCACAACAGAATATTTGATTTACGAGGCAGTTTGCGATTCTGTTCTACTTCCTCTGACAGTACATCGTATTGGCAGTTCTTACACAGCAGTGTAGCCCCGTTGGATCACGCACAATCGCTGAAAATGCTTCAAGCTAAGTCCAATGCATAAAATGTGGAGAACACTTGACGAAACACATGTGATTGCTTCGGCATTATGAAAAATGCGAGACCAAGACGAAGAGCAAAGGTACAGCACCAAGCGGCAGTAAGAGCTCCAAAATAAAAACGTGATAACACATTTATTTATGCTTGAAATCGCTACATCAGAAACAACGCTGAACGGCATCGTAATTTCAAAGCTAGATTTAGGGAGCACGCTGTGTGGTTGGGTTGCGACTCGCAACGTCTATTGAGACCCAGGCTCACTTTGAGGTAAACCTCGGTCATTCCGATCTCGAGGACCGTACTTGAATGGATATATTTGTGTGTTGCTCTTCCCAATACTGACACCCCACGACCGCGGTTTTGTCTTGGTTTAGATTCGTCAAGTGGAGATAGCCTGAGCCGGGATGGTAGGCATCGTAATTTCCACGAAATAATTCCAATGCACAAAGAAATCTAAGAGGAAATCTCCTTGCAAATACAACTACAACACAACACAACCGGAGGCTGATAACCGCAGATAGGTATAGGAGATAGATCTGCATAATTAGGGTTGACGTACGTTGTTATATTTGCGCCATTATGCTAAGTATTATTTTATAGACGACGTATTTATTCTAATTGTATTCGCCGAACCTATTCGCTTCCTACATGTGAAGGTATGCTTTTTGTCAATTTGGTAAATACTTACCATCTGAAAACGAGAACTTTTAAACATTAACGTTGCCATTTAAGTAGCCGATCGCCTTAAATGGACAACATTGTGTATTTGGTATGTGTTACTTCTACATTAGCCGGTGTCAGAAGACGTTCCTTCGGGAGGTTGCAAACATTTCTTAGCTGTCATCAAAACGACGGAAGGAAAAAATACAGCTACAATTGTACAAAAGTAAACAAGCATCGGATAAATTATGAACGTGTGAAAGGCCAACAAATGTGAGCTCCTATACGTACCGTTTGAGTTTGATCTCTATACTTAAATGATAAATATACAGAGTGTGGCATTTGGTACACTTACTTTCGGAGGCCAAGTTAACTACTGTGCAGGCATCAGCTTAGTAAAGACTTTCTCACACTTAGGTACAGCATGTCCTACTTGACGCGCATGCCATACAGAGGTGTGGAGACATAGGAGCAGTGCTCTAAAAACGAAAAAGCACAAACCAGAAAAGCAGTCATTTTCGAAGCAAATGTTAATGCAACGGATTTTTGTCGGGTATAGTAAAAGGCGAAAATTGTGGTGGGAAATGAACTGAAGAAAGATCGCTTTAAAACTTGAATTCAAAGACGTAATTCTTGGGCGGTTACATCCTACCCGTATTCACGTTTCTAGTTGAAACAAGTAAAGTGCTAGCTGCAACCCTTTTCTCTTAATTGAAATAAAAAATATTTTATCCTCGAATTCATTAAGGCATACCAACTCAGGTATGATCAAAATAATATGACATTGTTATCTTACTTTAGTAAGTTGGTATTAGCCAAACAGCCCACGTGGCTCTCATGTATACAGTTATAAATGAGGTGCAAAAGTTGCCTCCATATTTAGTCAAATTTCTGCCATTATAGGTCTGATTTTTCAGTGCAATTGTTTTTCGTTTATAAATGTTTTGAAGTGCAATAGTACGCATTAACACCCATACGATCATCACCGGCTTATTTTGTGCCATTTTCTTTCGGTATTTCTACAAATTGTTTACAATAATAAGGATACATTTGCAGATAAACACTGTCTTGAATCAATGGTGAAAGGAGTATACTTTTCAACCTATCTTGTTTTGTTTTAATAGTAACAGCTGCAAACTTATACTTATGTTATTGCTGAAAGATTTTCTATACTGATTACACCTTTTAACCAATATTTTGACAGACAATAACCTATAAATAGTTGGAACGGTACAACAGCGCGTAAACAGCGCATGATAATGCGCCTCAACTTTGGGATGATAGGACTCCTCCTCGCTTTACTACTGAAATTGCCCAGCATGAGTATGTGCAGTTTATCACTTACGCTTCCACACGTAATCGAATAATCGTAATAACATTACCCAGTGGTGCTTTTATTGTTGTCCATGCCTAAAATTGTAACCTTATTCACCATGAGCATCTCGTGTCAGAGACTTTGTTACAAGCCATCACTTATGTATAAAAAACTAGTCGGCTATTTGTTTCTGTCTGCATAATGTAACCTGACGGATCAAGAGAAAGGCTTATGATGCTTCTGGCGATCTTCTTGAACTACATGCCGTCATAAGCTTGATTCATTCCCACCTTGCATGCTATGTTTTAATTTAATACCGAAGCAATGATAACCGAAACAAATACATATAGCCTCCATTGCTGGGTGTGAGAAGCTAAGTAGGCAGTGGGCTGCAACAATGACCACGCGGAAGTTCACCTGGTACAACTCTCCTTCCAAGCTGATAACCTACTGCACGTATTATTATATTTGCTTTAATACTATTGCAAGGTAAACTTCAATTACTTAACCTTATTAAGAATATGGTACTTAAATGCCTATTGAGTATCCTGAAATTTTAATCGTTTTGCTGACACATATGTCCAAGTTTGGATTTTAAAGGCGCGCATCGCTGTGACTGAGTTTTATGCTGCCCGTTTCTCCTTCCAATAGGAAACAGATGGTATATATAGAGCTTACGAAATAAGTAACATTGATACCGCAAGCGTAATTCATCTTATGGAGATTGTCACCGTAATCTTAGGCACGCTACAATGACAAATGTGTTTTAGACTCTGCGTCACTAAGAATACAAAAGAACCGCACGTCTTTTAATCCAACGGACTATTCATAGCGGATGTTTAGGTATACATGTTTCCAGAAAGCGGATGTTTATAACAGGTTGAAACCCTTATTTCTGCCTAACAATAATTTGATCAGACTATTTGTATAGAAACAACACGAATTTATAAATACAAAAACAGAAAATAATTAGCTTATTAGATTTACTATACTACTGGTCTAGAGTACATAATGCAAAGCGGTTCAGTTTGATTAAGTACCGGCAACTTATCGTGCGTAAGAATTTGCACTTATTGCTTCGTGCAAATGCTGCTATAATTATTTTGGAACTTCACGGGATAAGTGTAGGGTTGACTGGGGGAAATGCATCATAATTGGTATTACGTAGTCAAACGGCGCGAATCGACTGCATAAGCTGCGACATAAGGCCGTGTAGACAGTTTGAACTGGTTACACTTCAGACGCCAGACGTTACTAACAAATTGTGAACCCAGAAGCGATATGATGGCTGGCGTACTCCGGTGAGCGCCGATCACGTGATAGCTTATACACCCTGGCTTGCCTACAGCTGGTCAAATATCTAACGCAGGTAAGGCAGTAGAACAGTAAGTATAGGCTATTCGCCAGGTAGGAAACCCAAGCCATAGAAAAGCACATATTGAAGGGCGCGGAATTCAAGCATCCACAATATGGCTTAATACGCTTCACCAGTGTAAGACTGTGCATTTTACCAAAAATAGGTTACAAAATGCACGTTGGATTCTATTTTATCTACTATTGTTGGTAATTATACCTATGTAAGCCGTCAAATTGTACAACATGGAAACGTTTCTTTTTCTGTTTCTAGCTCCAGCGGTAAGTCAAGGCAATCCATATCAGACATCAAAATTCATCTTTCCCCTTTTCATTTGGCGGGACCTAGGCGGGACCTTTGCATCGGCCGCTGCATTTATGCTAGAAATTTGATTTGCCTTAGAAACTGTGGAAATATCCATTTTATAATAATAAATTGGCAGATGTATTTTATCGATATATCTGTTAACAAACGTGATAGCCTAGGTCTACCCACAATTAGAATATCATGGCCGAGTTACTGCGTATGTGCTGTACTATATTTCCTTGATTTGAGTGCTTTGACAAACAGTAACCATTTCGCATAAAGGGTCTAATAACATGTTGATTGTTGAAGAGCCGTACAAACCCAGGATTCTGTTTGGCCATTTGCGATCACTGCCAGTGATCTATGATTGCTGACTATCGTTGGTTAAATAATATACCTCGACATGCATATGGCCTTCGATTGGCTGCCACCTGCAAATTTGATAGCCAAATCGATGTCCCAGGAGATCGGTGAAGGGTGCATTCTTGGTTCAGATAATACGGTAGCAATCGTACGCGTAGTACAAATTCAAGAATACATGTTTGAGCCTACAACAGTCACCAGTGGTGTGATACACACAAATGTCCTTGGGCCGGTACCATTCTTAATAGATATATTAATGATATTTTCGACGATGTAAAATTCGCTACACCGTACCTGTTTGCAGATGACAGTAAAAGCGCATACACTTTCCGTCCGGAAGACTCCAATGATGTTGTCAACGCGAACCAAAACGACCCCTATACAATTGAAACCTGATACTTAAATTAGAAAATAGCATTCACTGCTGCCAAGTGCTGTGCAATGCCCCACAAGTGCGCGCTGAATCAAAGTGGCCTGACTCTTAATGACAAACCACTTAATCACTGTCCTACGACTGGAGATCTTGTATTTAGACACACATTTTCAGTTGAATTCTGTGAACATGTAGATAGGCCACAGCGAGAGAAAGAGAAAAAATTGGATTGATATTGCGAACATTTCCCTACCTGAAACAATACTCCATTGTTACAAACCACTTGTTCGACCTAGGTTGCAATATTGTTCGGTGGTTTATAGCAGCTGAAAATGCGCGATCGCATTGCACTGGACCAAATAGAGAGAGCGTTCACAAAAGGCCTCCGAACAGGAATATTCGGTACGATGAGATAAGCTCAAACCTGCTCCGTTCTGGCTACGGCGCATGAAGCGTAACCAAGTCATTTTCCTTAACGCCATGCGCAGAAATATACCTGTTTACAACCTCAAATTGGCCCTAGTGTAATCAGCAGTCTACAACACACGAAACATACAGCATTCTGGAGCGGAATGCAGCATCAGGACTAGCAGGTCTGCGAACTGTTTTCTCAATAGGTACGCCGTAGACTGGAACAAGCTACCACCTAGAGTACTTGCCTACACTCTTGAATATGAATTTTGAAAAAGCATAAGTGAATTCGTATCTGTAGAGAACATGATCAAACTGTTTGATTGTTCCATATTGAAAAGTAAAACGTACGAACAGGGCCTAGCTTTCCTATGATTCGGTGTGCATGTTGCACTATAATACCAGCACCTGCAGTTTAACTGTTTTATACGTGACGGAACGTTTCGAAATCAAGCCAAAGTCATTCCAATTCAGTCAACTATTTATCATTTGTTCGTTTTGTTTCCAATCGTCCTTATCTGCTCTGCTGTGCATTTTTCCTGATCTAGCTGTAATTAGCATTCGATAATGTATGCAGTTACTTGTGTATGCCGATACAGGCGTGTCTCGCATCACCGAGAGTGAAAGTTTATTATTCTATAAATATCAGTGTTGTTATTTGAATTTCGCAACTGAATTGAACATGTGATTGGATGGACATGCCATAGGCAACCGCGACCTTCCCATTCTTTGTGTTTGTTGGCCCGCTCATTCAAGTCATCATCATCATCATACACGTTAGCTAGAGGTGGAGAACACCTCAGCTACTGTGCTCGTTCAAGTAGTCTGTTCTGGGCACGAAATAGCTGCACGTACGAGCAGTTGGACAGCTGGCTCCTAAACATCCATGACAAGCCCTGTCGGAATGCGAACACGGGCACCGTTTTAAAGGTCAAGGCAGACCACGCTCACACTCCCACTACATTGGCCTGCTCTATCCTAGCCAGCAGTTGTTGACCTCAGGTTTTGAGGTTCTCACCCCGTCGTGTAATTCGTTATCGCGCGGATGAGGAAGTGCTCATCTGTATGTCCGGTTTGCACCCCTTGTGTCACACAAATGTCTTTTTGTGTAGATTCGTCACAGTTAGACACAGGGCAGACAACCATCACACATACAAGAAAGCGCTGGACGGCCGTTTCTTCCTATTGGGACTCGTCAGCAGCGCGCACCCGCCGAATCCTGCCGGATTCGAACCCACGAGTTTACTCTTGCGAGTCAGCGACTTATGTCACCAAGCCATGGGCGACTGCAGCGGACCGCCATGATATCTAACTGATATCTAACTGCCATATAGCGCAGCTCATCCTCCACTGTCTTGCATATTATGAATGGGCAGAGGTCAGGGCTGTCCCCTAGAGCAACGACTTCCTTTGCAAGCCACCACCAATCGAGGTGGCATGTAAGCTGCTAGGGCGACTACTAAATATGTGTAAGTTGCTGGCTCGCAAGGGTAAGGCCGTGGGTTCGACTCCTGCATGATTCGGCGGGTGCGCGCTGCTGACGAGTCCCAATAGGACGAAAGGGCCATCCAGCGCATTCCTGGATGTGTGGTGGCTGTCTGCTGTGTTTAACTGCGACGAATCTACACCAAACCTAATAAATCCCCCTAATACTTACAAACAACACAAATGTCTACATTATTCTCTCCATCCCCGAACCCATGGCCTGACAACAGTTGGCCAATTAGGCAGCTACACGATGTTGCCCGCCCAATTACGCCTGATGCAATGATGTCAATGGGCACAACAACTTGAATAATTATGAAACTATTTTGGTTAGGCAACAAACCAACCTCATTGCACTATTCACTAAATTGCCTGTGACATTGTATACACCAGGTTGGAAAAACCAGAACAACGGTTCAGCCAAACTCCTTGCCTCCACTTTCGATATCCTTGGGTGTATGTTGTCCGCACCAGCAGAGCGGTGCACACGAAGTGACACTAGTCGTTTCACTACCTCGGCAACAGTGAATGGGATGTGGCGAAGTCATGGTGATTTTGGAATCTGTCTAATAATTGTAGGGAGTATCAGTAAGCTCTGGAAGTTATAACTGAATTGTTGTCTAAAGGCGTTGGCCACTACTTGGACATTTTGTGCTTGCCTGTATGCTGTGTTCAGAGAGGGAATACCACGCTGTAATTTTCGGATTTGGTTGACATGCTTGTAAACTAGCTTGGGGTTGAAGCGGAATCTTTTTGCTAAATCCCGCTGATTTCGGATTTATCCATGCGTATCAGACTGACACAGTGCTTCCGCTCGGTTATACAGATCTTCCAGTTTCCGGGATTTTAGGTTGGCTTTGTATGCTTGATGAAGGGCAGCTCCCCAATACATACTTCTCCGTGTCTGACCCCTCAGAACGAACTTAACTTTTTCTAAGCTGCACTTCTTGGTCTCTAATGCGTTTGCTACCAGCGTGCTGTACAGGTCGAGGAATTTCCCCCTAGCATTGTCAGAGGCTTGATCAGCCTGAAGGACCAATCAACGGCTTTGATGAAGACGGATAGTAAATCATGATGCGTTACGATACGATCTTCTTCCTTTTCCACGTTGGAATGCTCCGCATAACAGAGGTATGGGCAAAGCAGTGTCGCATGACCGTTGCATCCCGACGGACTGATCACTGTTACTGTGGCAATCATAACTTTCTCACTGGTAAACACAAGGTCAAGGATTGTCGGTTTGTTCTTGTTCTGAATCTCACAGGGATGGTTATGCGATTCTAAAGGGCAGGCAAGCAACTAGCTTATGCAGTTTGCCTTTAAATTGCTCACTGAGACTGGCCGGAACCTCGACAGCATGCAAGCGGAAGTCTCCGACAAGGAGAACGTTACTGTACGGCTGTGTTAGCACGGTCTTCAGAGCATCAGCTAAACGGTTGTTCATTTCTACTGTCAACATCGGGGGACGGCATGGCATGGACAATAAACCTTTGTCACCACGTCTGAGGTGCAAACGGAAGTAAAGTGAGAGTAGACAACTTGAGTCTCTGGGTTATTAGCGAGTTCGAAATGCAGGTCCCTGCGATGGTAAAAAACGACCCCGCCTCTCTTAATTGGTCAATCGTTTCGTGGAATAGACAAGCCTGGTAAAGTGATCTCTGCATCAGTGATTTCGTCTTTGACCCAGGTTTCGGTTTTTCCTAATCATGTCACATGGCGTCGAAGCTTGGCCACAGCAAAGCTCAGAAACCTTGCTGAGGCGACCTATTGCACTAGGGTAAAAACAGGATGGTGTTTCCTGTGTCAGAAGCGTGTTTGGAGGAGTGGTTTTCAGGTGAAATTGTAAGACGACCTTTGTGAAGCCGGCAAATAATCCTTTTCTTATGAACTACTGATATTGGACTTTGAGATTTACCTGCCGGATGAAAGAAAGCTCGAGTGATGAAGTGCAGGTTAAAGTGGTCATTTGGCAAGTCGCTGTTCCTGTGAGAGCCTGTCGTGGACCGCAGCTGTAGGGCTCAAAAGTAAGGTTTGCTTGGGTAGTTGATAAGCCTTGGTGATTTCGCTCTGCCTCGGTCAGCTGGGGTCTGAGGTTAGACTCTTTCAGGCGAATCTCCGATGGGAGCTTGTTACGGCACTTGCGCCACATCTGGAGGGTTTCTTCCACCGTGCTTTTGGATTGAAGCACAACTTTCAACATTTGTGACCACATCCTTGTTAGTTTGAGAAGGATGGTAGTCTTGATGTCGATTTGACCATCACACTGTGGAGTGAGAGCACTTCACGTAGGTAACGCCACTCCTTCCAGTCATGGGATTGGGATTCGGGCACATCCGAGGCCTAAAGTTCCGAGACACCTTGAATGAATACCGACGTTTCGTTCTTCAGCTGGTGATGGTCCTTCGGGTTTTGTTTTTCGCTAGCGTTCGCTTCAAGGGACCTCCGGAAAAATACGAACGCCGCATGAGGTAGTCCGCAGACATGTGACTGACAGGAAAACGGCCTCAACCTCGTCCGTTGATGGTAGTGGCACATGTAAGAACCGTGGTTTACTGTAGTGGGATGAGTTTGGGTGCCGTTCGACGCGCAACATGCCAGTCGTTTCGGTGTGGACGCCTAGTAGGTGGCATAAGAAGTCCCACTGTTTTCTGTCGTCCGGCAGCCTACTTTGTATGGGGTTTGCACTAGATTCAAGGACATCGGAAGATACAATTGTCAGTGACTCGGAGCCTTGCCTAATGCAAGCCGATTCGAGAGAGGTAGTTTGATTTTTTGATGCTATGCTTTGTGCACGTGTGGTACTTTCGGTGCATTGTGTTTTAGCGTCCGGTAAGGTCTGAGATGCTAGTCCTTAAGCGTGAGCAGATGAAACTGTGGCATACAAGCTCATGCTTTCGGTGCTCAAGGATTGGTTCCGATGTGCCGGTTTAGAATGGGCCACAGACTTGCTCTAAGGCAGAAGCTGTTGAGCTGAGCTGGGAGTCGTCCGAGTACGTGGAACACGGCTGTTTATCCGATTTCGGGTTATAGATGCAGTTGTCGACTTACTTGGTTTCACATTGTCAACGTTTTTCTTGATTTAGCCCCCATATGCGGTTGCAGCTGCAGGTGAATGTTGTTGGACTTCTTCTTTCCTGCTACGCATAGTAGCTGATGTGCGCCGATCTGTCCAGTGTTTCAAGTGACTGTTGATTGTGGCTGTCATATTGACCACTTGTCTACCAGAGCCCCCGTCTGCATTCAACTTTCGATCTGCTAACTTGGAATAAGAAGAAGGTGACGGAAAAATTGACGCTGGCGATTCTGGGGAAAGGTGTGGCACAATCACCTTTAGGTTCGAGCCTGTCACCTTTTCCTGGTGCATCCTCTCCTCCAGAGAAGCAAACCTAGCGTTCATTCGCTGTTCGGCTTCCTCTAGTAACGGGTCGTATTTATGGACTAGCATTAGCGCACACTTGACGTATAGTATGGTCAAACATGTAGGACAAAACCAAAAGACATCTGGTGAGCTGCTCCGCTCTCTCGCCTACCGTTGAGAAAGATTATCGCCCTTGGGATGGTAATGTTTGGAACAGAACGCGCAAGTTACTTCCGAATTGACAAGACGGTTGCATTTGGTATTTCGATATATGAAACTTCGTTTGAAACCAGTTTTATTGGCTCACTGCTATCTTCCATGGAGATTGCAATGAGATGAGAGGGCTAGATGAGGGAGTTTACACAAGGCAAATGTAGAGGAATAAAAATCCTGCCTAGTTGGACCTTAGTGATAAGTGCCAAGGGAAGAATGGTAGCGACGAAAACCAACCGGTTTTAATTCCACGCTGCTGGTAGGGTAGAAATTTGTCGCGAATCCAATGTCAGTAGGTGAAGCCTGCTGGACTCGTCACGTTGCGTTAATCAGTCGGATGGATGCGGCTACTCCGCGTTTTGGTCACACACTGCTTTGTGGAGTGAGAGGGAGTGCAATAAAACCGACCTGTCCGGACTTGAAACGGCCGCACTGCTCGCTGGTTTCAGTACACACGTCGGTCCAAACGCCTCACGGTCAGACGACTGTCGGTGTGAGTTGTAATCTTGTTTACTGGCCGAAGCACTGTAAACGACAGAGCGAAGCAGTTGACACGAGTGTAGGGTATTCCGATTGCCGCCGACCGAGCAAATTGGTCAGCCGATAAGGTCAGCTAACCGACAAATCTCCTGCAAAACAGGTAAGACGATTTAGGGGATAAGACGATGGAATAATTCCTACGCTTGGCGATCCACTTGATAGAGCTGCTAACTCCGAGTCGGATGATTGGAGCTTGGGTGCTGTGGGGTGAAATTGGCAGGGAAACATCCACTACAAAGCCGATCACAGAGTGATAGCAAACGTTTTGCGAAGTTTTCAGCAAGGCTAAAAGATATCCTTCCAAGTTTTTCCGGTTAGGGGAAGCGCACACAAATAGGAACTGGATGGTATATGATAATCCACAGTCCATTAAGATTGCACGTAAAAAATACGTACAAATTGTCGGAGCTTCGGTTATCTGTCCGCATGTCAGTGGCCCTGATCGTGTTCTGTGCGAGTGTGCCAAAATGGCTGCTATTCCTGCAGTGCCACCGTTCACACAAAGCCAATAATACTCACTCAGCGGTTTGAGACTGCAGCAGCGAAGCTAACCAAGCATTCATCTGTTCATTTAAGGATACTTGAAAAATACAAATGTTCTTTACTGTATGAAATCGGGGAATAAGTACACCATAGTTTAGGGACAACAAGCGTTGCGAAATCTCAAACAAGCGCCTGGAAATCCCCTAGTGCTGCCAAAGGTTAATGATTGGCTCATTCTTGGGTTGGATAGTAAGAATTAGCCTTGTAACCCCGGAAAAGTATGGCTTTCGTCAACACTCGTCAGTTACTCTGATAGTGCGGGCTAGTCGGACAGAAATCGCAGAGAGATGGATCGGAATAGACGCTGTTTCCCCAAACATTCTAAGAATTTAAATCTAATGGGGTACAACATTTTTTTCTAAAACTACAATACTATGCAAGTGGAAATGTTGTCCTTATGTGGATCAGAAAAGTTTGCTTTAGTGATGGCTCGGCGGGCTATTTCGGATCACATTGCCGATCGGTTTCAGGGGGAATGCGTTGTTCCATCATGTACTGTGTTGTGGCAGTGCTCATTGCTGGTGTTCATCCCTCTTAACGTTACGCGTCAACGAATTTGCCGTTTTTAATTTCACCAATTAAGTTAAGACACAATGACCGATCACTGATTAAAAAGAGCACTGCAGTGGCGCAGCAACTACTTTTGCCGCCCGGAGCGGGGATGAAACTTTCGCCCTGGCTGAGGGCCGAATAGGCGTGTGAAGACCACACAATCGGTTTAGGGTTAAGTGTACATTAGTTCTCGATGAAATGGATGGTCGTTTGGGATACTGAAGTGAATGTGGGGAAAGTGACCACAATGGGACAAATAAGGGGTTCGCTGGAAAGAAGGTTTGCACAAGTGTGACACGTAGCACAAACGTGTTATTGGTCATGCGGAGTAACATTAGAGTTTTCAACCGTCAGTTTATCCGGCTATTTTGTCCAATATATTTGGTATGGAAACATCGTGGATACTATAAATGCCGCTCCGTGTCACCTGCCGCCCGCGGCTGACCGCCCCTCCACTCCTCCCCTATGCTCCGCCTATTGATCACTGTGTACTCCAACAATCGCTGGACTCCATGGCCGACGTAAAGGCGACTTGCGCTTGACACGAATAAATGCAAACTGGTTAACAATAATCGTTGCTCAAAGTACGCATACAAGCTTGGTGACCAGGTATTGCAAAGAGTCTCCCTTGGGGTGGGGGTACTGGAAGACTCCGGATGTTCAAAGTAATCCGTGAGGTTCGGGCTATCTGGCCCGCTCATGCTCCCACAAATGCCTGAGGCGCACTTGATATTCTCTTTGGGATACACTATTCATGACTAACATTCCTGGCAAGAACATATCAGCTGTGCTTTTCTTTACTGCAACAGCCGTAACACAAACCTGAAAGGTCATTACTTTAAACTGCGAGAACAGTACAGCCATCCGGAGAGCCGTAGAACTTTTCATTTTATTCTCATTTGTCCCCAGCGGAATGCTCTCTCTGAATCTATCATTTGTGCAATGACTCCAGCCGTGTTTAAAATACGGTTGAATGCCACATTCAACCGCTTACATGTTGTTAATAAGCGCTATCTCTCCATTCTGAGAAATAACTTGGATGTATTAGCTCTCACCTGTTGGTTCAGTGATAATAAGCGGAACGCAGAACTACAGGATCACGAACGAGAACGCCTTCTATTGCTACTTATTCTGATGGTTGTTTTTATTAACCTTTATAGGTTACTTCATCAGATATCCAACTGCACATGTAAAGTATTGCTGCTTAACCAGTATAAAGTCATTGTTCGTTGCTCAAATGGAATTGACAACGATCAATCAAGAGCAGTGTGTTATCGGCTCATTACCGTGCAACTCATGCTGGATGACAGGATGCTGCTATGAATAATGACGCCATCTGCGCCATTTGCTGAAACTCCGGCCTACCTACTGCTTGCTTTACTCCCCGTGTTCCTAGCTTATGCTCACACGGTTCAGGCCTACCCCGCTTTAATAATCGCGCACCCCACACTGTGCAAGTTACTCCAGGGGTCATACACACATGCAGACATTGATTCAGTTCCCATCCCCGACTGCATTTCTATCCCTGTTGTTCCTTTCATCCCACCTTTACCCCGAGACAGATTACCCCTCGTGAAGTTATTCAAAACCCAACAAATTTGTCACTATATGCGCTGTACTGCGAACCAATTGAGTAGCCTTACCGTACCTATCGAAAGAAGTGTTGGCTTCGGCTCACAGACTATGGATTGGGTGGTCTTGTTGTTTGGTGACAGGTAAAGTCAGTTGCACTCCTTGTGTACCCTTAAGCACCCAGCAGTTGCAGAACTGAATGGGTACTGTTAAAGTATGCCCATAATCACTTTGACTTCGACTTGAATACAGTGTGTCCTATACGTTCGGACCGATCTGAAGAATGTAATCATGCTTCGCTCCTTCTAATACCGCACTTTACGCGCCCATGCGAAACCCGAGCATTTCTACCAGTTGTCCGGCCATCCAATCGGCTAATGGTGCTGAACCGCAAATACGTGCAATCATGCACCTGCATTTGGAGCGTGCACAGTCCAGTGCGGAGCGGTGGATTTTGCTGCGAACAGCCATTCAATTGAGGCAGCTGACCCCAAATTCCTCTGCGTGACAGTTTGTCGAGTCATGAGGCACAGGCAGACCACGAGGCAGGCAAACGATCGATAGCTTCAGGTTGCTACGCCGCATTCTGACTATTGGTCGGTAGTACAAGATAACTGATGCGATGTTTATCAACTGCTTGGTTAATCCTTGTCTCAACAATGGAACACTAGCACACACTCCCGTTGGCGACTTATTTCCAACATGAGTTACGTTGCTTGGCTGACTTTCAGCGCGTGCTTATTCTTCTGCTGTATGGTGGGTGCGGGTCAAAAGCTGAAGCAACTGTGTGTAATATAATACTGTGAACGCTGAAAAGCGGCCCGGCGACTATTGTGAGTTGTTTAAACTGCTGAAAATTTTGGATGAAAGTGGGATTGTGTAAAACCCCACAAAAGACGGGCGTCCTCGCATCACCGCAGAAGGCGTTACAGCTTGTGTGGTTTTCCGTGATTGATCCACAAGGGACGATCTCAGCATACGTAGAAGCGCGAAGCATTGTGACACCACCCGATACGCTGTTCACAGGATTTTGAAGGAAAGAAATTTTCATAGGTTTGGGACACTGCAGTTCAGGTTTCGAACACCAATGATCCGCATAAACGGACTGCGTTTTGCCGCTGTTTTTTCATCAAATGGGCATGTATTCCTCAATGCTCACTGTGGCGTCAATTTTCCATTTACCTGGAACAAAGAAACAGCATTTTGGGACTAGATCGAATCCATGCCGAGACAAAGCGACTCGTATGCAAAATAGTGTAGTATCGTAGTTAACTCTCAACTTTGTTTTGGCTTAGACCTGAACGTTTGCTGAGTTGTTCGAGCCACAACCGATTTTGTCGCTTCCATAGTGCATGTCGTTATGCAGCTTCACCGAATTGATAGAGGCTTAACGAAAGCGAACAAGAAGTGCAGCGTGGTGGGTAACAACAAAACAGCGTTGAGGTTGAACGGTTATGCGGTATTAACATGTATACTTAAAGAAACGGTTTGGATTACTAGTGGCTAAACCCAGCTCTTCAACACTCGTCAGGTCAAGTGTAAGGAGTCTGTATACCGGGTGAGCAGCATCATTTGGAGAAACAGTTTGTTCAAGTCAGGCTAAGGGTCAACCGAATAAGTGTGTTGTTCTCCAACTGGTAACAACCATTTCGATGAATTGGAGCGGCATATGAACTGTAATGCATGGATTTCACGAGGAACTAATGCGGCATTCCACGAATCGGCCTGCTGAAAGTCCCACCAAAATTTTATATAAAGTCTGTACTGTGCGAACGCATATGCTTGGCCTTAAGGCTTTAAACAATAAGTTGTTGCTGTAATTTTGCATATATTTACCGAGATTACATGTTTTTGTTTTAATGGCGGTTTCCTGCCCATAATAGATAAGGTTTACTTTCCGTCCCAAGAAGTACTCGCCAAATATTGGCTTTCGGAAGGCAATTTACATGTTCGTCAGGCTATGTGCAACTATACGCATACCTTTCACGGCAGCTACCGTTCAGACATCAGAAACTTCCGTCCTTACTTGTACATATAATGCAAAGGAGCATTACATGTCTCTCACACACCAACTGTTGTATTTAAGGTGCACATAGTAGACAATATCGTTGGTAGCTATTCCATGACTTTATACAAGATTACTTTTTACAGTACAGTCGCATACGTTATCCACTTATGTAAAGGAATGTATTTTATTTTCTTCCAATAGGTTACTTTTAATTTTCGCGTGGCAATTTCATGGTACGCTAGCGGAAACCAGCCGCAATAATCGTATGCCAAATCGCTTATTGCGTATGGCTGACCCAGCCATTCACAGTTCAACACAGCGAGCAGTTTCTCGGTCGATCTGTCTGTCGGTTTGAGCAGGACTCAATCTTAATCCCCCGCAAGACCCCTCCAATACTCAGCGTACACCGGTGCTTGCAGCAATACCTGAATCATTGGTTCATGACCTAGCGGGATACATGATTTGGGGCGGACCGTAAAGGATAGAATTTGATTCGTTTACTATGAATACTAGCTCATAAGGTTGCTTGTGGAATTGACTATAAGACTAGGCTGGTACAATTCCGTCGCCGATTAAAATACAGCGTGTGGATCTAGCTCATTCCGGCTGAATTACACGAGGTTGCAGCTGTATCACCGAACATTTGGACACTGTGTGCTGAAGTAGCCGCTGTATGTTCTTCTAGGCGACTGTCTCTACCAGGTAGGTTCGATGCCGAACTCTCCTTCACTACTTTTCTACTCCAAGTGTGTTCTCAGTATGAACATGTTGCATGATCTTCTAAGTGCTTTGAAAAAAGTGACGCGGATCTAAACGCATTCCAATGCAGTCCGTTCTTGAGCGGCCCAATGGTGTAATCTATTTAACTTACACTAGTGGTAATGAGTATAATGCGCCTGCACTGAGGGATTGCGTGAATGCTGTTTGCACAGTACAGCACAGAGTTTTCTCGTTGCCGCTCTGCCACATTTTGTTGTACACCGCTGGATTTACAATTTTGTGTTTTGAATTGACAAGCACCACTTTGTGACAATACTAGTAAATCGTACTTTTACTCAGAACTTCATTCCGTTCGATGTTTCACGCTACATACTCGCAAATAATTGCGTACATCCAAATGTCGGAGACATCTTTTATCTCACTTGATAGAGCACTCCAGCGGCATTCGAACAAACTCTCACGCGTTCCAGTTCACCACTTTGTGGAGCAGCTATGGAGTAAGTTACGTTTTCTCCATATATTATCAAGTACGGATTGTAATTTACACTCTTATTGCCAAGCTGGATAGATAGAACTTTTTAGACTGATTCGTGCCATCTATCCTTGTTAAGCACAAAGTATTCTCGAAGTCGCTCTTTGTTATGCACTCTCAGTGTGGGCAGCGCAGGACGTAGGTGGACAAATCCTCACTTGTGCTGGAATTCAGCACTCGCGATCGTTCACAGCAGAAAACTTGATCGTGCTGATTTCATGTTATATTACGATTGTTTTCTTTACTTTTACGCGACAGTGACACAAGTGTTGCCGATGGCATGAAAAATGAGTAATAAGTCATTTTTGAGCCCAATGACTTGGCCACAATTATTTACGGATTATTGTTGGAAGCACAGCTTGTGAGCATTGACGACCGAGTTGAACTAATAGAGAACTTTTAACGCTTTAGCAATACCCTTTCCTCACACGGCCGGTTAATCTCTCTGTTGCTTTGTCAAACTCGCTGTTCCGTTCCATGCTAAAGCACAATCTTTCTCCGATTACTTTTGGTCCCAATTGAGAGGGTGGTTGTCTGTATTTTAACAGGGGTTGATTTGAGATAGAATCTGCTCACACTACTCCGTTTGACTTTATGCTGATATTACTAACACATGAAGCGTTTGTATTGCCACGTTTGTGCAAGCTGCGACGGTATCAGGTACCGCTGTTGTAGGCGACATCAAATTGAATCTAGTTACCGGTTTATAACATACGACCAATCACGTTTTCTAGTTATGAGCAACAGATGCAAATGTTTAAGTGAACTTGAGACTGATGATAATTTGGGTTCAGACTGATTTCCAAGCGATCCGTAACACTGCTGGATAAATGGACCGGTGCAGTTTCAGCGATTATTTCACTTCAAATGTTTGGTCCTACTATTTTACTAAATAGAAACGGATTATATTCTTCTAAAGCCACCAGAAAGTTACCCGATCATAAATAAAGTATAGGAACAATGTCGTTTATGTGGTTTTCCTTAACTTGTATGCCAGCACATGGTTAGACTTGTGTAAGCTTCTAGTCGAAATGCAGACACAAGTTTTCTACTTTCAAGTCGAGCATTATTATGTGCAGGATTTTAGAGTGTTTCCGGTTTCTACTCAGTGGATTGCATTTCGTTTCCAATCGAGATGTTGTCGTAGTGACTCACCGCAATCTGAAATACTGTAGTCACCTTTAGCGTCACTTAGCTATAGCAGAAACCTGTTAGGTAACCCGTTGAATTTGACCACGCTTCTGGCTGCCTTTGTTGCCGTCGGAATATTCTCCGCTTTGAATTTATCAGCCATGGGACGCCTTGTCGATCTGGGTCCTTTCTGTGCCCAGGTTGTTCATTAACAAATCATGAATCATGCCAGTTGCCTTAAATGCAATAGCTCACTGTGTTCGGGTAACTACAAGACGCAACCGGACACTGTGCTAGAGGTACATCAGTCTTGATCCTCTCAACGGTGACACAACACTACTGATTTCAACCTCGTTTGGACTTAGCAGGTAGAGATAGCCTGAGCTGGGAGTGGAACTCAGAGCCTTATGAATAACGCCTGATTCCCTGATCACAAAGTCACCGTATTCCTTGGGCAATGCTTAGAGCAGCGGTTGGGTATGTAAAGTTGCCACTTGATTTTCGTTTGTAGTACAGGGTGCTCACTATCCCCTCATGAAATCGATGGAGAGGGATTCCGATTTAGGTTAATATGAACATCGCGGTTGGCTCACATATGCCAACAAATTTCTCTGAATCTGTTTGACTTGTTGAGCCATAGGGTTTATACTCATATTACCTTGTGTTCCGCTGAGAACTTTATCGAACCCCACCACTATACACTTTATAGCACTATATGAACTAGTGGGTTTTTGCGACACTCGCTAATAGCGCATTCTTTCAGGACATTACATTGGCATTCACCAAACACGTATTCATTCAGCCCTCATTCTCACTTCATTACAGTCGATCTCAATGGGAAGAGATTGTTGGTAAGGGCGACTACTTCTCCTACGACAACTTTAGAAGAGCAGCTGCAAAAGAGGGAGGAAATGGATTTCTCTGTGTGGGTAGTACAAGCGATCGAATGCGTGAGTTGGCAGCCTTCCTTGCCAATTGTGCACACGAGACCATGAACTTCACTCACATCATAGAAATCAATCGAATCGGACAACCGTACGGAAAGTATTATGGACGAGGACCTATACAACTGAGCTGGGATTTCAATTACGCGGCGTTTAGTGAACATTACTACGGCAACCGATCAACGTTACTGGACGACCCAGACAGAGTGGCTGAAGATGGCGAGGTGGGCTTCGCTTCGGCTATTTGGTTTTGGATGACACAGCCCAATTCATCCGAATGTGCACACACTAGCATCTACCGCAGCACTTGTCTGCACTCCAACTGGGGTTTCGGGCGAACCATCATGGCCATAAACGGAGTTCTCGAAGGTGGAGCGGTGGATGGTGGCTCGAGATTGAAGGACAAACAGGTGACCAGCCGAATACGATACTACCGAAGTGTTGCAGACAAGTTGGGCACCTCAGTTGGAATTAACGGAGAACAGCTGGACACACAGGGCATGTAACCCCTCAAAAGTGATGGATAACGGATGTTGGAGTGAATACATTATTCACCGTAAAGTATGACTTTTGTAATCCCTAAGCTACGGTAACAAAGCTGAATAAGGGCATCTGAACTCACACTCTGGTTGCATTATGACATGCGTCCATATTGATCAGAAAAAGGAAGAAAACCTCTAATGTAAAAAACCGAGTCTAGTTCATATGAATGACTTAACAAGTCACCTAAAATGTCATAGCTTGTTTTCGCAACCCCGTTTGACGGCGATTGGTTGGAGAACCAAGCTACCAATATGAGAATGATGTTTAAGAGCTGTCGGCGATTCTGTCTTTACACCTACAAAGCAATCGGTTAGGGTTTTGGAGACAATCGTGGTGTGGGCGATGTGCGCTCGGTCAGCTGCTTTCAATCGTAGACAGGCAAAACAGGCAACCAGTGTTTTCCTAATTTTAAGCTCCTTATCTTTGATAGGGGATACCGCGTCGCTACCTAGGTGTGCTTTCCAACAAAGTAACTTAAGCTGTTCAAAAAGTGTCCCTACTCCTCTCTTGGTCATTTAACCATGTCAATTTTTACGCGCATCTCTAAATGGATGACTCGTTAGCTAGTAGCTTTTTAAGTAATTATGGTCGGTGGCTAGAATCCGCTAGCGGCGTGAGCTAGCGCATGGCGTGCTTACAACACAACGTAGTGACATTCAATATGCAATTGTTTTGTGCACTTTAGTTTAGCACTTTCGACCTGGAAATGCAAAAAGCAGTGAAAACTGCACTGGATAGCCTCGGGTAAACAGTGGTGCTTTAGAATCAAGCTAGTGCTGGTTTAATCCGGTCATTTCAAACATATTTTTGCACAAAAGTACATGGTGCTAAATGAAAACAAAAGTAAGCCGAGGAAGTTTGAAGAACTGGGACAATGGAACTTTAGAATATTACACGGAAAGAAGCGTATGCTTAGCAAACGCCGTAGGATGACCAGCATGAGAAGCATAAAATGGTGAATAGAAAACAAAGGGTAAAATGAAAATCCTTATGGTGGACTCACCACACTGTTCACACAGAAACAAATAGAAACAGCCAACCTCAGTTGTGTAAGTCAATTCTAGTTGTGTAACTTTCGTCACGTTTTGTCGTCTGTCAAGACACACAGGCTATATCTTGTAATGCAGCTGGGTTAGGATAACGTCAAGGCGATTTTGAAAGCACAATTAAATTGGAAGTGGAAACAACGTAATTTGGGAGGGCGTTTCATCGCTGGTACACACGAAGCGAGTTAAAGTTCCGTCGATTGTATTGCGTGGCCAACTTGAGCTGGTGGCCCTCTCATATTCGTGTTGTGACTGAGTTGTAGTAGGTGGCGGCAGACGTGGTTGGGGTTCCAAAACATTTCGTAGGTCATTATTAGATCACTACTTAGGCGCCGCTACCTGCCACTGTATAAGTTTAGGGCCTCAGTCTAAGTTGATAAGGAAGATTGAACAGCCCTTTGACGTGCTTCGTGGATCATCGCTGTGGAGTTTCGAGCTCTGTAAGGTCTTGCTTGTGCCAGGGCTGCCACGCCTGGACTTCGTATTCCACATAAAGCCGAACGTATATGTTAACCAATTAGGATTAGGCAAAGGGATTAAACCACCCAAATGCTCTCCGCAGCATGCCACTCAGTTGGCTTTTTGCCTTTGACGCCTTTTCAGCTGGTTCTACGCAGCCCAGATCGGCCTGGACTAGTACCCAAAGGGGTGACTGCCTGCAGGACTTGGTCGCCAAGCTTGTATGTGATGTTCGGCTGATGGCGAATGTGAACCGCCTTACACTTTCTCTAATTTAATTGCAGCAGATTGTGGGGTGACCACTCATACGCTCCGTCCAGGTCGGACTGTAGTGCATCGTGATTCGCTGGGTCGGCGCTCGTTCGCCACATCTTAACATCATCAGCGGACAGCAAGAAATCTGAGGTAACCGAAGAGGTTAGCTCTTTTTTAAAAACAAGCAATAACCGAGGCCCAGTATTGTTCCTAGTAAAACTCCACATTCACCATGAATCCGATCGATCAGCCCGCTTTGAACTCTGACCTTCACTTGATGATTCCGCAAAAACTCCTGATCCACGTAAGGACAGAATCAGCAACTCCATAGCATTCGATGCTATGAAGCAGAATACTGTGGTCTAGTATGTCGAAAGCTTTGTATAAGTCAAGGTAAGTTATGTTTGTTCCTCTGCCTTACTCGGCCGCTTCCGTACAACTACTGCGCGCAACCAGGAGGTTGGTAGTGCATGAAAGATGCTGACGGTAGCCGTGTTGCTAGGGTGCTCTGGTGTTATGGTGTTCTAGATGGTACACTAAAACCTCAGCGATGGTTACCTTCATTACTTTTGAGATCACAGGGTGTAGGACCACTGGGCGATAGTTGGCGGGCTCCGAGCAATTACCGCTTTTGAAAATTGGAGGTATTACGCCATGTATCCACATGGTAGGCAAAATTTGCTCATCGAAGCATGTTTGGAAGAAATGCGATAATGGCACTGCCAGTGTTGTTGTTGATACGTCCAGCGCTCTCGGGTGGATGTCATCAATTCCGGGAGAACTGTAGGTGCGTAGTGAGAGCAGTTTCTTCAACAACAGTAAATGTGATCGTAGAAAGTGTCGAAATTGGAGCTAGGGATGTAGGTATCTGACAGGGGCGAACGTCTCTGTGGAAGGTTGGGGCATACTGCATTCGCAGGGCGTTGGCTTCTTCTTCAGCATTGTGTGCCAAGCCCACTACAGTGTTAAGGGGAAATCTTGCTTCAATTTGCGCATGGATTTAACATACTTATACAGGAGCTTTCGTTATTGACAAACTTACAGGCCAAATGTTGTTAGTGAGTCAGTTTGTCCTCGCGGACAAGCATAGCACAATGATTGCGCTGTATGGAGTAGTCGCTCCATGTTTGGGGACCAGGACGAGCTCTGTAAGTGTGCCAAGCTACGTTGCTTAGTGATATGCGATTGCGAGTTCTACTTCTGATGAAAGTCGAGGGTTTGGTGGAGCAAGCCTTCTTCGTTTCTGAAGCAGATGTGATTAGATTGCCGAAGCGTCCAACAAACTGAATCCAGGCGCAGTCTGATGAGTCATCTTGCAAGGATTCCCAATCGGTCGTCTCAACTAGGTCCTTCAGGATGTTGCAGTGTATGCTATTACATGTTACTTCTGTGTGTGCCTCAGAATATTCAGCGTAACACACATAATTACAAAGTAGAGTGACATGCTCGCTTAACCCTATTGGGGTGTCTATAAGTGGCATGTCAAGCATGTGTTCCTCATTTGTAAGTACGAGGTCAATACTGGAGGTTTTCTATCAACTCTGTACCTGAAAGGTGAGGTCATGGGATTGTAGAGCGGAATACTTGCAATAACGTCTTGCAGTTCGGCCTTGTGTGTTTCGCAGGGTGATGCAGAAGATACCAAGTCCTGCAGGTTGAAATCCCCAGAGAAAAGAACGTGGCTGTAAGTTGGGAAAAACTATTTTGTCAGTGATGATATTAGGCGGGAATCCATGTTTGGAATGGACGATGGGGAGCGATATATGACTGTCACGAAGCAGTTATCGTTGTGTCTGAGACGCAAACGGACCATAGCAAATCGGTAACTCGCGTCTCCCGATCACCCAGTTGTTTTCATTGTAAGTTGTTACGATAGTATAGGATAGCACCATCTCCCCTGCTGGGACGATCGTGTCGGAACAAGGACATTCCCTGAATCGCGATCTCGGCATCCGTAATCCCTGAGTGCAACCAAGTCTCGGTTATGGAGATGATATCCGAAGCGTTTGTTGCCTGACGCAGCCGAAGCTCGTCGACTTTTCTGAGAATGCCTTGGGCATTCGTGTACATACAGGAAAATGTTTCGATTCTCAGCAGCCATCCGAAAGACATGTGGTTAGGATGATATGGTGTGCCGACCTTTCTATGATTGACAAATAGCTGTCGTTTGTGGTATTATTGGTGAGTCGCTTGGAGTTGGGTTCAGGGGCATAGTAATTATTCCCTCAGACAACTCAGTTCGCAAAATGCATTGGTGGTGGTTGCAGCATTGCATAGGACGATTATCAGTTGCTTCATACCTGCTTTCCTGTGTGTATTGCGGATAGAACCCCCACTTCGTTTGTCAACTGCGGTGGTGCTTTAAGTCGGGTGACAGTTTCACTCATCGCTTTGAACCGGAGCTCGGTTGCCATTCTGTTCCGAAGTGAATGCCAACGTTCCAGCAGTATAAGTGCCATCGGCCCAATTTGTAGCACAACCTTCAGTATCACTGGGCCGTACCCTTTGTAGCTTGCTTATCTTGACAGCCTCGAAAGAGAAGTAGTTACGACGTCATTCAAGGGTCGCACGAATATGGCAGCACTGTTCCAGGTGAGAAGCCTTTGCCTCGTACTTATCGCGTTCATGACATTGGGAGACGCCGTGGACAAAAACTTTTCTGGCTGAGGTGGTTAACTTGAACTTTTCTGTTTCATCTTACTCACTTACGCTCGCCCCACGGAACGTATGGAAAGACGCGGACCAAACTGAGTTCTTTCTGGAGACGAAACTCAAGAGCAACAATGCGTCCACCTCGTTGATAGAATTTAGCACAACCCGAAGAAGCCTGGCTTTATCATGGTGGTTGGTATTCGGGTGGCGGGCGATTCTGGTCATTTTGGAGACTTTACAAAGTGTACTGAGCAAGTTACTTATGGTGTTCCATCGGTTCAGGTCATCCACCATTTTCCCAGCAAAGAATTCGATGTGGACTCCGGAACGCTGGTACATATTACAGATAGGGCATTCAACTTTTTCTAAGTGTCTTCGCGGGAGTATGGACCGTGGTTGGGAGACTGAGCGAGTTGTTACACAACTGTGTGACGCTGCCTTTCACATTAGTCTTGGGTGTGGTAATATAAACAGCAGCGTCTTATTTTAGAGTGCACCTCGATGCAACAACGGCCCAGCTGCCACTGGCACTTGCATGTTGCCTGAGTTTCGGCGAGGCCTGCTGGGATGAAGTGGGTTTGGGGGCATGATGCAACTGGGCTGGAAGTGAGGTGATCGAGAACTCTTGGGTGCTTTGGATTATTGGCAGTGTTTGCAGGAGCTATGCTATTAATGTCCAATCCGGCGTTGTGGAGTTTGCTTACATGGGAGTTCGGTGGTGAGGCCCGTGTCAGATTTACTGCTATGCTTGTTCCTACCGAGGCTATTTTGGTGCGCAGAATTTCCTGAAACACGTCTGCAAGCCTGTCTTACTTCTTGGACAGTGCAATTACGGTTTTAACTAGGGGGACAATATTACAGTTTACACAGTACCATAAAGACTCTAACTTGCTGCTTATCAGCCCAAGCTTTCTTAGTTTGATTTTCCACATTTGGCACGAAAATATGTCGAGCAGTTCCGACATGGAACGCTTGTTGCTCATCTTGTTGCACTTTCCACAGGCGCCTTTAGGCAGCACTCACCACTGCACGTGAACGTGTGATGGTTAGTCCAACCCTGGACTTTAGATTGATTGTTCCCGCATCAAGGTCAGACAGCCGAGCCAGACGGCTCTCTCAGTGCCTCACCCCATCGCGGTCGCGCGCAGATTGCCGGATGCAGCGGTGCGTACAAAGGCACGCGAAGACGCGGCTTGCATTGATCGGGTCGCGTTAGGCGACGATGCACACAGTGCGTTGGCAAACCCCTAAGTGTCTCGGAGGCGATGTTTAGTGGGTTATCGATGCATAATATTCCGTAACTTGGTTATGCTGTGGCCCGTAAAAATGATTGCAGCGTCCTTTTAGAGACCTTATCTTCATCTACCGAATAATGCCAAAAGTTTTCTCGAACAACCCGGGAATGATGTGATTTCATATGCAGAACTCGACAAAGATTGTGCCAAAACTGAGAAAGTGAGTAACAATATGACCCACACAAGTTAGCTCCACGAGATGTGAAGCACTGAGTAGCGCTGATCGAACTGGTTCGAAAGAGTGCAGACGCAAGAATAAAGAACTTGAACGACCACAGCGGGTGAAGCGAGAGCCGAGATAAAACGCGGCCGCACAGCGTGTTGGCACGCAGTAGATAATCAAGAAGTACATGACTATCATTTTGAATTATGAGTTACGTGAATGCGTTTCGATCTGCAGTCTCAATGTGGAACACGAGTCCCATTGAAGTGAACCTTGGTCAAATCAATCTCTGGGACTGTAACTAATGAAACAGTTAGTTATTGGATGCTGCCCACTCAAGTGCAGTCGGCTAGCATCCCAGCGGCCAGCATCCTAGCGGCCAAGCATTCGATGCCTTCATTTTCTTGCATGCAGGATTTCCACTTCACAAAGTTCAAAATAGCAAGTAGAAAAGCATTTCAACAGGATGCACTGAATTCGGGTATTTCGAGGGTTCTCATCAGCGGTTTACACACGTTCATGAAATTATCCGTTGCGTACAAAAGTGGAGCAGTGTACAAGTTCTTTCAGTTCAAAGGAAAGGCGTAATTTAAGTGTAAGTTGGTTTAGCCCAACTGCCGTGAAAAAGCATCATGAATGCAACATTAGCCTCAGCATGGGATACGCATACATACACACTCACTTAGCTACATTCCCGGTTACCTGTATTACGTCAGAAATTGAGTACGCTGTCCTTCATACACGCAAATATTTTCATTGTTATCACAGACTATTTTACAAACCCTTCCCACTTCACCCAGCTTAGCGAAACAAAATCCTCTACACTTTGCCCTGATCGTGGTGTCTTCAAGGAGCGATTCTCTCTCGCCTGCTGTTTTTCCTTGCACACTCAAACCTGTCTACGGCGATAACTCAAGCGCGCGACAAGTAATGGTCGACTTGAGCAGATGGTCGCCATGTACAATTTTATATGTATAGGGACATTATTCATAGGAGATATACGGGGGATGTTTTTTGTTGGTCGCCATAGCAGTTTGGACGGTAGGTAGAACTAATTCCTATACCGTCCAGTGTTATTGGATGCAAGTATACAGATAATGTCCTTAAATAAACAAATAAATAAACGTTTTATTCCTCAGCAGTGCGAGGCACAGACCATTTGGGTGGTCTTATCAACATGCACAACGTGATCGCATAATATAGTTAATTATTCGTCTTTTGATCAGTGGTTCCCATATGGGTTTTTGAAGTGATTAGAAGTTTGGAAAAGTGTAGAGATAAAGAAACTGGGAACAATAATATATGTACATCTCACGGAAACTTCAAGTAAAGTAATACGGTCATCCATGGAACTGTCCCCAGGGGACTTGCTTCCATGCAGGCTATTTCCACGATGGGTTTCACCCGCACTTCCTTGCTCCAATTGGCTCTGTGCCTGTGTGGCAAGATAGTAAATAGGCCACCAGAACTAGGTTCAATAGTTCAATAGTGTATGATGGGATAAAAAGCATTGGCTTTACAAGACCCATAGGATGGTAAATGCAAAATAGATAAAAATCATTAGATTCCGACATGGAACTGAAATGCCAATAGTCTACACCTAGTACATCACACCACAATGTGTTGTTTGTCACTCAGATGAATGTCTAACAATTGTTTGAAGGCTGTAATGTTCGGAGCGTTTACCACATGCGTTGGCAAGTCATTCCATTGTGAACAGATTCTAAGAGAGTAAAAATATTTTCTACAGTCTAATCGGGAGTGTTGGATTATCAGCTTGAGGTTATGACCTCTTTTTTTAGGGCTGTTTTATGCATACATTATAGGCGATGAAGCCTCAGCCCGTTCTGTCATGCGCAATAATCAAGTATGGCACTTTTTTGTTTTAAGCCAGCGAGTCAGCAGTAATATGATTTGCATGGGTATACTATTTTATTTTGGAAGCTGTAATCCGTCACCACAAGAGATCAGCCCAGTCATGACCAACGGTGAAACAAAGAAGAAGATAAAGTATAAGGAATTTTAAAACATAATGATGAATATAAACGCTTGCCGATAGGCCAATCACAATTTGATGGAAAATCTTGGCGAGCGACGAGGATGGTGCAGAGACATCAGCTTGAAATGCGTAGAGCATCTACGAACCAGTGCATCAAAGGAGAAAACAGAAATAGTTAGACGTATTGATAGGAGTAAGATCGTTCTCAAATATATACTCAAGAATGCAACTATATGTAGGTAATCTTATATTATTGAAAACGATTAGAGGATTGGTGACTTTTATATGTATCCAGGACCTTTCTTATACAAATCATCTAGAGTCACCGTTTGGCTTAGTGTTGACCAGATATTTGCAACAATCAGGTGAATATTAATCATGCGTCTGAATTGTGGATAGGTAGTGCAGGTTCTAACACTCGATGGAAGTTTGTTCCATATTAGCGCATATTTTACGGAGAAAAATTTGAGCGGAGCTTTGTTGAAATAGATCAAGAATAAAAGCGGGCCTAGCACGCTACCTTGAATCACTCCACTAGAGATTGTAGTGGCTTCAGGTGTATAGTTACCGATTTTGACTACTTGCTTTCTACCCTCGAGGTAAGAAGACAACCAAGCTAGAAGCGAATTTGTGATACCATAGGACTTAAGCTTCCGCAACAATAAATTGTGTGGGACACGGTCAAAAGCCTTTTGGATGTCAAGAAATATTACGATGATAGCACTTCCGGCGTCTCTTGCTCTAGTCACATAATCAAGGTAATCTAACTGACAGGTAGTGCACGACCTACCTTTCAAAAAACCGTGCTGATATTTACTGAGAAGGCTCATAGAACTCAAATATTCTATTATGCGTTCTTTAACTATCCTCTCCATGATTCTGGAGATAATAGATGTGTGGTTGATTGGGCGGTAATTTTTTACATCTTGCATAGATCCGCTTTTGTGTCTTGGTATTATAGTTGATTGTTTCCAGTGTATAGGATACTCCCCATTGAGCATGGAAAGTGTAAATACATTAAGCAAGAACAGGGGGATGTCTGGACCTCCGTGCTTTACTAGTATTGGAGGGATGTTGTCAGGGCCTGGTAAGCATGATGGCCGAACTAATCTGAGTTGGCGACATATGTCACGAAATGTAAAATCAACAGTTTTGAGTGTATTTCTGCCTCTGTGTATCAGCTTGAGCTGAGGATCTTCATTCGCATTAGTGCTATAAGTAGACATGAAGTAGTCATTGAAGATCGAACATATGATTGCACGGTCGGTTATGACAGTTCCATCAGAGTTAACAATGGTGTTTATACAACTTGATTTTCTATTCTGCCTACGGTCCAAAAGTTTTGAGATGCAGCCTACCACGTTGGCGCCCTTCAGTGCCATTGCTTCCTCAGAGCATAGCATTTTGTGGTGGTCTTGGTATAACGCTGTAAGCAATCTGGTGTGGAGCATCAGCAGAGTAAAATCGTTTGTTTTCCTAAATTTTTCTTCATTTTATGAAGTTTAGTGACTATCTTTTTTGAGATGCCTGCAGGTGCAGCAGTCCTTTTCAACTTCTTGGTAGGTTCTGGAGCCACAGCTTCAACACAAAGCTGAATGCGGTGGTAGAATTCATTACAGGCAAATTGTACATTCTGTACTAAGAAGAATGGATCCCAATATGAAGACCTTATAAGATCCGAGAAAATTGACCAATTCACAGAAGAGAATGGGCGGTAATTGATCACTGATTCTATCGGTTTAGAAAGAATTTGGAAAGAACAACCAACGATGTTATGATCACTACCCGGCAATTTGTCACTGATGTAGGTGGACACATGCGAACATCCCATGGTAAATATTAGATCAAGAGTGTTACCAGGCCGTGTAGGTTCTGTGGCGTGCTGTACCCATCCCAGTCGACCAAGAGTAGACATAAAAGGATTGTGTTTTTGTGGTTTATTGTTAAGGGACCATGGGATTTCAGGCATATTAAAATCCCCAGCGATTATTTTATTAGTGTATGAGAGGTCAGCAATAAAAGAAAAGGTGTCCAACAAGTCATCGGTCACGGTGAGTGTAGACGATGGGGGTCTGTAAATACAACGTACTAAGAGATTTGTTGGATTAATAGAAATTGTAATCCACACCGAATCAGGAAGTTTCCGTAGGAGTGGCTCATTCAGAGGCAGAACCAAGTAAGTGTCTTTGACGTGGATTATACAGTCACCACCTCTACTATAAAGGCGGTCATTACGAAAGATGTTATAACCCAGTATCCTGAACAATGTGTCAGACATCTCTGCTGAACACCATGTTTCTGTAATTAGTACTATATCAGGAGAAGAGAGATGAAGAATATTACGCAGGAAGTGCATTTTATGTAACAGTGAACGGGAATAATTAAAAGTAAGCGCAGTGTCTTGTTATCCGTTGGGTTATCTATAAGAATCCAGGTACAGGACCCCAACGAGGTGGTATTTGGAGAGAGTGGAGTGGGGGTGGTGGATACGGAGGACATATAATTTGCGGAATTAGTGTCATTTGGGGGTGTGGCGGGTAAAACGCCACTGGAATGCATATCACCAACCGTTGAGGCATCTGGTCTTCAGACTAGTCTGGATGAGTTTGTACTGTGGTCTAAATTCGGTGATGTAGCATTTCCTTTTTTTCGGGCTCATACGCTGCATTCAGTTTCAAATGCCACTTTGTCCCTGGCGGTGAGTGATCAACTTATACCCAGGATATCGACTGTCAAATATCTTAGTTTTTTAGTCCTAAAACCTATCTTGGTCTACCTATGTCGCTGAAATATTCGACAAGCCTAGAAGGCTATCCTTTTATGCCTTCAGAATTAGAATGGTTTCGGTACCGCGTGATTTGATTTTTCTATTTGTGATTGCGTGTACTCAGCATCACTTGCCTTACAGTTCCCCAGTAATTTTCCAAGGGCTATTAAAAAATATAAAATATTTTCCTTACGTTGGTTAAATTTTTTCTAGTTGCAGTGGATTGTCTGAAGGTATTTGTTGATTCATATGTCAACGAGCATTTGATGGCTTGTACAAGATTTTCCTTCATCCACTGCATGGAGCTCTCTAGAAAACGCTATATTACAGAAGAGTAGTAGGGGGAGTTGAAGGTTATAGGTAGAAATTCGTCACATCTAGACTCACTCAGACAGCCGCCACACACCCGGAAAGCACTGTACGCGCGTTTCATCCTTTCGGGAATCATCAGCAGTGCGCATTCCGTCGGACCCTTTGGTAGGGCTCGAACCCGCAACTTGACTGTTGCCAGTCCGTGGTTGAGACCACTGAGCTACCTGGGACGGTAAAGACCATCATGAATAAGTTACTAGATGTGATATAGCGCTGCTCACTATCCACTGACTTACACGTTACTGCCGTGTGGCGGCTGTCTGAGTGAGTCTAGATGTAACGAATTTCTACCTAAATTGCTATATGTTACTTCTACACTCTAAATTTAGAATCTCCTTTTCTCTTACGGTTTCTCACCAGAATTCTATCCTACTGTACTTGTCACGATTACTCAACGAAACTCATTATCCTAATGCGCACTTGTTTGCCGGAGTGATACGCAAATATTTCGGATTAGACAATTTATTTGTTTTTATCCAGTAACCTCACTTATTTCTCCATTCACAGTGAAAGTGTAAGATGCTGAAACCTATCTACCTAATTGCCTAAAACTTATTTTGACTTGACCTGACTACCCCTTGGCTACGGTCTGCTGAGGTCGAGTCGTGGCACTTGGCGACGGGAGCCTACTTGTGTATGGCAAATCCTCCATTAGTGTTCTGATCCATTCCTACATACATAGCTTCTTGGGGCACCCGGTATTGATGACGGAAACCTTCCTTGACAATCTGGAACTACTTCCAATCTTAAATCTAGCATTATCTCTTACAGAGTAAAACAAAGTGGAACTTTTACAACGGTTTCTTGGGAATAAGGATCAAAGATATTTCGATGCCCTCCGTATGGACGACATCTCTTCTGCACCCAACAAGTAGAGGAACTTTCAGAATAAATAGTAAAAGTTGTTGAATACGTTCGTGATTTATTTGGCCTCCAGCTGCATTAACTCATATACCTTCTGCTGGTCCAAGGTGACTTCTCCGCAGTACATGCTATCAATGGGGATAAGCGCGCTCTGCATGAAATCCGACCACCATGCACCGCGAGATGTTAGGATGTGCACCAAGCTTTCCACTCGGCAAACACAATTCGCGCTGTTGCTAGATAAGTTTCCCGCGCAGCAGCTTTGTTAAATGCATCAGTTATGACTTAAGTATCAGAGAGTAGTAGCGACATAATGATAAACACAAACGACGCTTCAAAGGAGTGAAAAATGTAAGTTGTCAAATAAATCTAATTTCTAGTCGGAAACCCGTCCAAAAATGTAACCATCACTGAATGGAAGAGTAGAAAAAAAGTAAGGTATCTCATGGAAACGGGCCATAGGTATGGATACTGTCATGCTGGATAGGAGTTCTGATAGCTTACCAGACTAGTCCTGCAGCTCCCGTGCATGAAGATATGTACGCCATTCCTGATCAGCATATGGTGAACATACAGTACCAGTTACTCATGCTATCCCCAGGTCACTCCAGGAGTCCAGTAAGTCAAGCATGGCGTAGACTGCACTACACACGGATGAGGAAGTCAGTATGCATGTTAAGAAACTGCCATACCGAACATCAGTGGCTAGGGTAGCACAGCCGATCCCACGTGGTCAGAAGAGCAGCCTGCGAATCACTAACGCGGGAGATGTGCTTTAACACGTGACTTAAAACAACTTTTCTCGTCTTTTTCCTCCTCCTCCTCTCCCACATCATCCGCATACATACAAGTTAGCTAGAGGTGAGAAACACGCCAGCTGTTTTCTGCAATACGTTAAAATTACGTTCGCAAAAATGATATACAACTGCATAAACAAAACAACTAACAAAAAATGATTATGAAGCGTCTTTTCGGTGAATCGCTTCAGCCAACTACAATTATGAGATACATAAAACTTGGACCAGGCGCTATTTTTAACGACCCAACGCTGTTACGTGTATGGTTGGAACGGACGAACAGTGGCAATCAATACTAGGTTATACCCACAGTGACAGACTAATTTGCCTGAATTCAACTCATCAGGCTATGACGACGGTAGGGTTAAACTTAGCACAAGTACAGGTCATTTTTGGATGTAAACGCCTAATTATAATTAATTCTGCTGAATCCAATAAGCGCTTTTTGAGGCATTTTGGGCTGCGTTTTCATACGGCATACAATACTTTGTAAACGTTTCTGTTTGTTTCTCACAACCAATACCGAGGAATAGTTCCAAGATGGATCTGTGCACATTTGTAGTCCTGCCAATTTGTAATGAGATGAGGTAGTGTTCTGCTATCCTCTTTGACAAACGTCTGGTTATGTATCAAGGTACATTGTATCACAGGTGCAAGTGAAGGGATTCAGACTTGTTCAGAATTCTTTCCTTAGGAGTTAGATGATAAACGGAACGGTTTCGGTGCGAATGTTGGCTCTAGCGTGTGGCTTAGTGCGGAAAACAATTTGCTGTTCAACTGCTAGAACTCTGTCTCCTTTGAAAGGTGACGCAAGGAAAGCGTTCCTTATCTCACAAACCATTTTATTTCAAGCCGAGCCCGAATCAGGTATGCTTTTTAAGGAAAACAGTTGGGTTTCCGTTGATTTCTAGTATTTTTAGTAAGAAATACTTAACAATTTCCAGCGTCTCTGGCATGCAAATCCCTGAGACCGGTTAGTACAGACAGCATAATAAGTTCTGATCCTACTTTCTCGGTAGGAAACTGGGAAAATGTGTGTATTTAGCTACTTAGGTTGTCTTCAGGATGACTTACAAGCAATCATTCCATTAGTCGCTGCAGCAAAACACTCAAAAAGAGCGACTTACCATTCTTCACAATCTCACAAGTGAATTTTAACGATGGTGCAGGATGGTAAATTGGTTCAACAGGTCAAAATGATCAGGGTGAGGACTATAAACGACGAACGTGTCATCCATGTAGCCTTGATAGTAATCAGTGGATGTGCTTATTCTGCGGATAGATCCACGTTCCACTTTTGCGAGAAGATATCCGCAAGGAGCGGTCCTAAGGGTGATCCCATCGCAAACCCGTCTATTTGTGGATGCTATGTTCCATTAAACATGAACTGTTCGTAGAAGGTGCAACTATGAATTAGCTTCTTTATACCTCACACACAAATAGGAAGAACACTGTTACTCTTTGATTAGTAAAATACTGGTGAAAAGCCAAGATTTGGCAAGTCCCGCTTCGCCTTCTTTTACACTATAGAAATAGTCGTGGCTCGATGGGGAGTCTAAGCGGATGTGGGACGGACAAAGAAACACAACAGAAATGTCGCTGAGGTCAGCTCTTAGTCACAACAAGACGCGAAACCATCGTCTTAAGGGACCCAAAACCGGGAGTAGGACGACCATTGATATAACGTTCGAAGAAAGGCCACTTGACAAGATCATCAGCTGGTCTACCTTCATCATTCCGTTCCTCGCAAAGTTGCATAAAAGGTACAAAAGTTGCAAAGAAAGCACAAAATTTTGAAAAAAACGCTGTGCGATTCGCCAGCTGCTCTGAGCTGTTCATCTGACCTAGTGTTCTCATTGGCCGGGTGCTAAAGTTTGGTGCGTAAGTCGTGAAGTGAGCGCACTGCCAGTTGACTAGGTGAGAATTGTGAATGAACCTGGAGTCCATGGACATAGGCCGTGCCACGAGCTACAATACACCCATCTCCCCTCACATCCGAAACGCTGGATCACCATTAGTCGGAGAGCAATGAAGGAATGAATGAACATAATCGCACGACTGCATGGATGTCTTTCATTCCAGCGTGGTCAACATGCCTTCTCGAGTTCGACAGAGTATATCGTCAGACATTCGTGAGCGAGTTCTGGATTCCTTCGTCAACGGTGACGACTGGCAGCTCTTGGAAACCGTGAACAATGTGAAAAATCAAACTGCCTACTCTTGGATTCGTCGCTCTCTTGATCAGAAGTCGGATACTACACAGGCGGGAGGCCGTAAGCGCATTCTGTGCGAGGAACATATTGATGACATCCTGGAGTGGATCGCGAAGGACGCAACTCTACCACTACATGAAATACGAGTCCGAGTACGTGCCGATATGGATAAGAACATTTCAAAGTCTACAATCGCACGACACGTGGATGGTCGTTTGATGACCATGAAGAACACCTAGCAGACTCTAGAAGTAATGGACAATGATCGAACCAAAACGATACGAAAAGAGTTTTTTCAGAAATTTCAAGGACTTGGAAGGGAGAGAAAGTTCTTTATATGGATGGAAGAAACAAACTTCAACGTTTACTGCCAACGTACTCGTGGTCGGGCGCCCAGTGGAGTGAGAGCTTGTGCCAAAGTAATCAACCGTTAAGGCCTGCATTTGCAATTCCTCGGTGCACTCACAATGGATGAAAACGTTCCGATGACTATCCGGTGAGGCTCATTCTCTGTCCCTCCATCTATCGAATGGCTGCGAGACAGTTTACATAAACTGAAGCGGGAAGTGGAGATCCGGCAGGTGGTCGTAATGTGTGACAATGCACCATGTCACACACATTTGGAAGCATTTGCGTCAGTCGAAGAATAAGGAGGTTTACCATTCTGAGATTGAACCGATACTCCCCGTTCCTCAGTCCCACCGAAAATGTTTGGCAGGTGGTAAAGACCCGAGTGAAGAATGAAATGCGAATGCAGTACAATGAACTTCTGGCCCGGGACCCCCAGAACCTCATGACGCAAGTGCAATGGAGGTTGCAGCGTCTGGAACACATACAACCACACAGCAACCAGTCAGGTCAGTGTTGTGGGCTGTCGTTATGCGATCCGACACATCCGTGTACATTTTCCTGATTGTGTGAAAACAATGACGTGCTTTGATTACATTTCCGGCTCATCACTTTAGACATCTGGTTGTTTAGCGTATACCAATAGGAGCAGGTAGGGACACGAGGAATTTCAAAGTCTCAGCGAAATATGTATGCACGTACGTATGGTTATACATTCGTACGGGGGTTGCAGCGGTATCTGGTGTCCAGCGTTAGGCAATGCCATAATACTGGCTTCCAATGAGACATGTACGAGTGATATTTGTAGCGTATCATCTACTTCATACTGATGTGCATCGCGCATTACTCGTTCAGGAATAACCTTAGACGATGCAGCTGGAGTTCCAGCATTCCGAAATCTAGGACATCTGGAAAGCGAATTGCCGAAATACTGAGTTATCAAAAAGAATCAACAAATCCACAAGGGATTGATGCACCAAAAATAATTGATATGCAACCCCTTGCGCGGTCGGTGAGCCACCGGTAAGTGGGCGAGTGTTATGCTCACGTTATTGTAATGTCAGGTCAGGGTGCATTTTATAGGCTACTAGAAATAGCCTGTTCCGCATTCGGGGGAACACTGTAGCACCTAGGGCAAATAGTACTCGTGGTCGCATCGCATAACCGGTTTCGCTGCCACGTTGTAGTACAACCCCCGCGAGAGCTTGAGAAATGGATTCACACCTAAATACGGATGCACGGCGTGCAATTATGATTTCTCACGTGTCTTTATTGGCGTTGGGTGAGCCGGTGGTTAAGGATTTTGTAAGTACGTAACAGGCTTGACCGCCATAGGTCGTGGTTGTGGTTGTTGATGGAGAGCCTAGCACGAAAAGTCAGCGCGGGCAAATGGACACCAATATGACGCGCGGCATGCTGCTCAATGCGAACTGTCCGAGGCCCTTGGGGAGTACTCAACACGTTTACCACGATTACAAGGGAAATATTTTCGGAAAGATCACCTATAGATTAGCAGAAATTTTGTAGCCACCGCTTATGCCACCCGGGGCAGTCGTTCATTGTTCGCACCTCTGCCAGTAGTTAGTTACGTACAGCACCACATCTGCGAACAGCGATTCATTCGGGCGTTTCATAGAACAACACTGACCGAAAATTTTAGAGTGCAGTTGTAAGTATTGACATTTGTTTATTGTTACAATGCTCGTGCATAAAATTTGCAAACACACGTGGCGCGAAAACTATCAATAACCCCAATCAAAATGTGTTCCATCGACTAGGTCGCTTCTTTATGGAGACAACGGCAAATCCGTGAACGTTTTCGGGTTCACAGGTGACCGAGCGAATCTATGCTGATCGGAGCGGGATTATAACTTTATTCACGTGGGCAAGATCATCTGATGAACACGTCCAAGAAAGCCCAGATAACATCGAATGAGTGAATAAGAGGAAAGTCACGCAGACGGTCTGACACTGTCAGATGGATGGTATAAGGACTTCATATATTCGCTGCTCTGAATCTGATGTCCCATCGTTACCATGTTTTGCAACGTCGTATCATTTCGATAAGTTATTGACGCCGCTGGGGAAGCGGACAGCTGTGAAACTGATGTACACAAATTTTCGATGATGTAGGTGATCGCACCTCTCCCGCGGTGCTGAGGCTATTCTTGGCGGTCAGATTTAATTTGCCATTCGCCAGTGAGTCTCACAAGTTCATTTCCATGTCGAAATATAACCAAATTTCTTGTAGCACCACTATACCAGTGTGCTAGAAGTCATTTTGTTGTAACATGTTCTCGTGATTCTCCGATTTTCTGTGGAAATCTGTCAAACCTTTTGGTATGTTAAGGAAGAGGACAATGTGCAAAAGAACATAGTCAATCGCGTTATATGGTGAAGGAAGGCAACTGGGCTGGTGACACAACGTAGAATCATTTTGACAAGCGCCATAACATTTGAAACGACAGATTATTGCACACCCAAATCGCGCTGAGAGATATATGTGCCTTACACTGTTTGGCGGTATTGCGCACTTGTACGACTGGCAATGACATTTCTCACAAATGCATCAAGATTCCAACACTGATCGATTATCGCGACATCCGATCATCTTGTCCACGGCATTGGCTCATTGTAACACAGTTATGTGGATCGCGCCGGCTGATGAGTTAATTTTTATCGGACAAAGGGGCAGGCACAGCCCTCCGTGTGCAATGTGAGAACATCCATATATCTACCCATATGTATTCCAACTAGTCAACCATCCACTCTGATATACTGTGATATAGGTGATTCACTTGATCCTACAATGTACTTCGCAAACAGTTTCCGAAACGCGCACCTGTATTAACAAATGGAACATTACAAATGCGTGGAAACCGACATTTAGTGCTTTTTCGGGCATGCAGAGGACCACCTAATTTGTAAGCTGATGCAAATAACCTTATATTAAGTACAGTTAGTAACTGGAAGCGACCGACAGATCAAAGGCAGAATGCTCAATTTTGCTACGCAGCATACTTTTGAAGTCTCAAATAACACGGGTTGATGACTGGGGAGACGTAGTTCTCTGCATGCATCTATATGGCGCTGTAATTCTGACGGTGACGAACAGCTGGAAACAGAGTAGTTTCCCGGCGAAAGCTTACTACAGCCTCGGAAAATAATGACCCCGAATTATTTTAATTTCTTGGTGGTTAGTGGCTAGCTGGTCGAGAGCTCGTCATTGGAGGTGATAGTGGTCGCATCATTCATTCGGGTGTGTCCTGACGCCTCCTAGTTGACGGCTAAAATTTATCTATTGCAAAACCCCCGCAGTAGCACCTCCAGTGCAAGTACGGTAACTACCATTTCTTCAGCTGAAAACGCACAAAGAATTGTCGATTAATATACGGCCCCAGCAATTAATGGGCTGAGTCTTCTCGATGCAATTTCTGTTTTGGCTAATATTTGGTAGATTACAGAGTTCAAGACGCCCCAACGTTCATGTCAGTTATGAAAAAGTTCCCGTTCTTACTACCGACACTTCGCATATTCCAATAAGTTGGTTTGGACTATCCCCATCTGCCTCGGTAGCTCATGCAGCTAATGTTTCCAGTCCTTTCTCACCCATATCAACGATACTTTTTAAACGGTATGCAAGCACTACGTGGAGGAAAACTATAGTTGATTTTACAGCGCACATTGTAGATAGTGAGGTTCCTCTAGCAGCACTGTCATCCCATCGAACGTCAAGACTCATCGGTTCCTTGTTAATATTTTCCGAGCATGGTTTTTGTTTCTCTACACTCCATTCGTCGACCTTGGCATGCTACCGCTCGGCATGAGTTTGACGGAAAATTACTTCCCATTACTTAAGAAGTTTGCCTTTAATCGACCAGAAGCGGTTTATTGGCTGGTCTCTCAGCCACATGAAAATGCCTATATGGTCCGTCTGTTAACTGACTCAAGTGTGTAGGGACATCGTTTCTCCACTGAGTCAGTGATGATTTTACCAGCTCAGGTGACCAGTCAAATGTGTTAACATTGAGCTAGGCCTCCCACCGCCGAGGAATATACCATTTATTTTTTATGGAACCAACCAGCTGATTGCATTCCGTAGTGTGCGCATCCCGAAGGTAATGAAATTCGACAATTAATGAATACCTAATAATAGTTCGTGTTATTTTAACCTATTTCTTGAACCGTAGCGATGATCACTCCGGTTTCACAGTACCTGAATTCGACTGCTGTTACGCTAGACTGGGAAGCATGAATCCACAAAATTCACTATAACTGTGGAATTGAGCTGGTTCCATTCTAGTCCATAGGTGCATATACGCAACTCATCAGCCGACTGACTACGGGGCACTAACAAAGATTTTATAGATCAGAAATTGGCCAGTGTCTTCTAAGGAGTGTGTTACGTTGGTCAGTAGGAATGTGAGCCCAAATTATTGATCCACCGATGCCTCGGGTAGTGCACACGCCAGATTGACGGAGCCATACGTCTAAACATGCCAACTGCAGACGTAGGTGTTCTGCTGTTGATTTGTGAAAGTTTGTCCGTTGCCCGTTTACATGGCCATTGCGGAGTCCCAGGCCAAAAAACGACCGCCATGTTTATTTGTCACTGAGTTCCAATGCAGGTAGATCAATGGCTGCATTTGTTCCTTGCGTCACGTGTGAGATGTAGGAATCCTATTGACGAGGTTGCGGGAAGTTCCATCTTAAGCCAGGATGGAAGTGGGAACCCAGCCCTATTTCTACTTTCAAGTTACTAGGTTCACCGACAAGCGGTCGCATGAAGAAAAGCGGAATAAGAAGAGGATAAAATGTTATCGCCTCCGCAAATACGACACAAAAACGATGACAATTCCATTGAGCAAAGCAAAACTGGGGGCACGACTGAATGGTGGTGGGATGCACACACACACAAGCACACACATACACACAATTCCCACTTAACCGACAAACCACTCCTTGCATATCGTTAGGTCTGACAGACTGGATAAGAATTGAATGAACCATAGGAAAGGTGCCTATATTTTTATGTTGTAAAATCAACCTATACGGCACAAGAGCGTTGTCTCTGCATCCCGTTGGACTCATTCCTAAGTGAACGTGAGTTGCGCGCGTTACTGTTGCGTGGTGGTTTTCTATTAAACGTGGAATCGGTAGAAATGATGGACATTTCCACAACTATTTCGCTGTTGCTTTGCTTCGTTGGTAGAATTTGCGCTAATTGGAATTGAATTTCGTACATGAAACGCGGCAGGTTGAACACATTTGCTGACTGCCGAAGTTTGTGGAGACATCGAGAGTGTAAGTATTTCTCTTGGTGTGATACGGTAAAAGTGTGGTTTGAGCGAATGAAAGTACGGGAGAAAATCACCGAGATGCGCGGTTGCGAGCCTAACTGTACCTTTCATTGACTTTGTGAATTGAGAAACCGTTGTACCGCTGTTCACTTGTCTAGAGGCATAACGATAATTGAAACAATTAGTTCCCGAATAAAAGTTCAGCAGAGACGTGGTCAACCTTGCACAAGGAATCCCTTCAAACTTCCTAACGTTTGCCGACGATATCAAGATCGGGCGCAGGATCAAAGGGAACGACGACCAACATGTGCTTCAGAGTGACCTAAATACTGTGTATTAATGATCAATCAAATCATACTGCATTTCAACGTCAGTAATTGCAAGATGCTTTCCATCCGACATCAGAGCAGCTACTCATGCCGGATCGGAACGAATATACTACAACGATCAACTCTCGCAGGGGACTTGCGTGTCCTGGTTCAAGATGACTTGGGTTGCACTAGGCCATCCAAAAAGGCCTCGAAGATTGGGAACCAACATGTCGGGCTGTTGCGACAGGCGTTTTGGATAAATATACAGCTCCACATTTCGACAAATGCTCAGTGCGTATGTTCGCCCCCATGTCGAATATGCAATTCAAGCCTGGCATCTATGGCTGAAACATGACCTTAATGCACTGGAGCAGCCACAACGCCGGGCATCTAAGAACGTAATTGGAATGCGCAATCTTTCCTACCAGGAGAGGCTGCGACGACTGGGATTGTTCAGTGGAAGCTATCGCAGACTACGAGGCGACCTGATTCCGCGAGACCCACATCATGTGTGCCGCCCTTTACTGCGACTCAGCAACCATGCAACCCTGAAGGGACACTCATTAAAACTCGCAGAACAATGCAGCCGTCTGGAGTGCCACAGAAATTTCTTTGTCATTCCTGTCTGTCACCCGTGAAATGCTCTCCCAGAATAGGTCGTCTCTGCACCCACACTAACATTATTTACAAGACGCTTGGATGATGCACTCATCCCCTTACACTTCGTCACTTAACACTACGTCTCCATCCTACACCTGGAGTTTACCATGGAATTATTTGTTTTTAACTGTCGATGCTGTGAATCTAAGAGGATCGCAGGACTGCAGCGAAGCAAACGATAAGTTCTTATTTTTTTATTTAAATTATTAACTATTTTACTATCCTTATCATCATTATTGTTATGTTGATATCCCTACCAACTATCCAACGGGACTTGTAAAGCAACGCTTCTTAACCCGTATAAATTCACTGTCCATTGTTCATTGTTCATTGCCTTCTCATGTTCGACAGAGTATCTCGTCAGACAATGAACAATGAACAATGATTTATCACGGGATAAAAGCAAGTGCTTGACACGTCCCGTAGGGTGGTTGCGGTGAATATGATGAAGTCAAAAGATGTCTGGGTCATCTATCGAACGTCTGCCGAGATGAATACTGTGATAAGCAACATCAGTGTAAAATGAAAAAAATTATCGCAAGTGTACGTTCAGAACGACACTGGGTTGCAATGATTGTTGAGGTAAGGAATGAGAAAAGTAAAATATGGTAGCTCACTTAGGTCCACTTGATACATAAATCCTGTTGAAAACATGCTTGGCGTAATCCACAATAGAGGAGTTTAGGTAACAAAATGTTGAGAGCTAAGGGCAACATCTAGTCGTTTTTTGAAAATATTCAAGGTAGGAGAGGATACTACTGAGTCTGAGAGTGCGTTCCATGGTTTGCAAACTCGAAGGGAAAAGTAATTCCGTCGACACCCTAGACGGCTATATTGTTCCTTCAAGTTTAAGCAGTTAACCCTGAGCTGCGTGTTGTGGCTAAGTTTCTGCAGATGGTGGCATACGTGGTTGGGGTCACTCAGTATCTGATACGCTAATATGAGATCGCCACGCAGCATTCAATAGCGCCCGCTGAAGATCCCCAGCAACTTCAGCCTTCGGTGGTGAGAGTGATAGCGCAGGATCCTTACATTATTTGTTGCTTTTTGTTGTGGTGCCTCTATCGCTTCTAGGTCGCGCTTCAACCAAGGTTGCCAAGCTGGGATAGAGTATTCAACCTGCGGGCGTATGTAGGAATTGTGCATCATTGGGAAGATTGATGGGTCAAATCTCCCGAATGCCCTTCGCAGCATGCCGACGTGCTGGTTGCCTCTTTCCGCAGCTATCACAGCCTGTTTTGAACAGTTGAGGTCGCTCTGTACGATCACACTAAGGTCACATTTCTGGGAGCTATTCGGCAATCTGGATGTCCCAAGTGAATAGGTGTAGTTATGTCTATGGCGTAATTGCACAACGCGACGTTTGTCTACGTTGAATGGTAGGGCGTGTTGAACTGACCAGTTCGACACCGTGTTAAGATCGCACTGGAGCAGTTCGTGGTCGTCTGGTCCTCTGATCCTTCACCATATCTTGATATCATCAGTGAAAAACAGGAAATCGGAAGTAATTGATTTCGCCAAATCGTTAATGAACACCAAGAATAGAAGAGGTCCAAGAACCGAGCTTTGTGGTACTCCACACGCCACATCGATTGCATGAGAACATGAATCTCGAAATATCACCACTAGCCGTCGTTCTTGTAGAAAATTGTCAATGCAAGTCAGGATCGATTCACCAATACCGTAATTCCGGAGCTTCTGAAGGAGAATGCGATGGTCTACGCGATCAAGAGCTTTGGAAAAGTCCAGGTAGATGACATCGACTCCAACTACATCATCAACAGTTTCAGTCCAGCTATTACGTGCAATTAATAGGTTAGTACTACACGAATGCTTTTAATGAAAGCCATGTTGCTCTGAGGCTATTATATTGTGGCTTTCCAGGTACTGCATCAGCGCATCTGCGATGATTGATTCCATCACTTTGGATAGTACGGGAAGTAGTGTTATTGGATGGTAGTTGGCAGGATCAGTGCGAGTACCTCCTTTATGGATAGGAGTGATGACCCCACGTTTCCATACTGGTGGAATATGTTTCTCTTCTATAGATCGCTGATAGAAAACAGCCAGTGGTTCTGCTAGATCACTAGCTACTGCCTGTAGAGCCTTTGGTTGGATGTTGTCAGCTCCTGTGGATACGCAAAGATAACAACTTCTTCAACACAGTTTCTGCAGTGAAGTTGATGATTTCTAAATCAGATGGTGGGGTATTAGAAATGAGGAGGATGTTTGGGCTTGTTATCTGCGGGAAAGTTAGGGAATAGTGAAGCCGTAGGAGATCAGCCGCTTCCATTGCTGAACGCGTGCACCCATCAGTCGTGACGAGTGCTGGAACCCCCCGCTTCACCTTTCGAAGGTCGTTAACGTGCCTGTACAGGAGATTGCGGTTCGTGCAGAATCGCTTCATTAACTTCTGCTGATGCGTGACCTTGTCTTCGCGGATCAGTTTCACACAGAAGTTACGATGTGTCACGTATGCAGTCCAGAATTCGTCATTCGGGCAGTCCTGGTGACCTCGCCATGCCAAATCCCTCCGGGACATACATTTACGTGTTCTGCTCCTCAGAAATGGCTTGTTTTTGGGTCGGAAGGACTTCTGCTCTGATGCGTGCGCTACCAGTGTGCTAAACGTGCTTGTAAATGTTTCCTAGGCAACATCTGGGGGACATTCGGTTAAGAAAGTCCAAGATGTATTCTTAACAAGCTTAGACAACACATTGTAGTGTGTGACAGTATGCACTCTATCCTCCTCCTTTTCAGGGTACTCCGCATAGCATATATAGTCAAAGAGTAGAGTAACATGATCAATACGACCAAGTGGTGTGCTTGTAACTATCCCGTCAACCACGAGTTCTTCGTTAGGGAGCACAGGATCTAGTATCGACAGCTTGTTAGCAGTTCGAAATCTGGTGGGAGAGGTTACGTGGTTGTACAGAGGGTGGCTTGCAATTAGCTCCTGCAAACAGGCTTTAAACCGCATACCGTCGGTTTCCGGCGTTTCTATGTCATGCACGTTAAAGTCTCCAGCGATAAGAATGTGGGTGTAGGACTTGTTCAAAGCAAATTGAGAAACGTGGTTCAGTTTGGAGTCCATTTCTGACGTTGAGTTTGGTGGGAGGTATATCACGGCTAGTAGACGTATCCTTGTTTCGCAACCATAGGCGACACCAAACGAATCGGGAGCTCGGATTTCCGAGTGATCGATGACTTCACATCGCAGGTTTGTATAATGGTAAAGAGTCACACCGCCACCCCTTACGCTTCTATCGGTCCGAAGCAGCGACATCCTGGGTAACTTGAGTTCAGAATCGGTTATCGCAGGGTTTAACCATGTCTCTGTAATCATGACGAGGTCCCGCGGTTGTAAGGCATGGATTTCTCTAAGTTCTGCCAACTTGCTTAGAAGGCCTTGGGCGTTTGTGTAAATGCAAGATAGGGATTTTGTTGTTAGGAGTTCATTGATAGATATCAAGTTTGTGTTAGTTTTTAAGCCTGCCGTTATTTGGCCGGCCATTAATCGTGACCGAGTTCTGGATGCCTTCATCAACGGTGACGACTGGCAGCTCTTGGCAACCGTGAACAATGTGAAATATCAAACTGCCTACTCCTGGATTCGTCGCTGTCTTGATCAGAAGCCGAATACTACGCAGTCGGGCGGCCGTAAACGTATTCTGTCGAAGGAAAATATTGATGGCATCCTAAAGTGGCTCGTGAAGGACGCAACTCTACCAATACACGAAATACGAGTCCGAGTACGTGCCGAAATGGATAAGAACATTTCAAATTCTACAATCGCACGACACGTGGATGGCCGTTCGATGACCATGAAGAACACCTATCAGACTCTAGAAGTAATGGACAATGATCGAACCAAAGCGATACGAAACGAGTTTGTTCAGAAGTTTCACGAACTTGAAAGGGAGGGGATGTTCTTCATATGGATGGACGAAACACACTTCAACGTTTACTGCCAACGTACTCGTAGTCGGGCGCCCAGTGGAGTGAGGGCCTGTGTCAAAGTAGTCGACTGTTAAGACCTGCATTCGCAAATCTTCGGTGCACTCAAAATGGATGAAAACGTTTCGATGACTACCCAGTGAGGCTCATTGTATGTCCCTCTATCTATCGAATGGCTGTGGAGTGCTCCATAATTTAATTTCAGAACATTTCCTCTGCCTATTTTAAAATGCCTACTACAGAAGCGTGAAGTTACGGCATTATGAAAGGATGCTATACATTCACACGTTTGTAGTACGCATCTGAATAGGTGGAAAGAAATTTTCTGGAATAAAATTTCGATAAGTGCTTATTCGCTCTCCTGCAAGAGTAATATTCGGGTGCAAACAGTTCTTCACACTAATACAGCGATGGAACAATGGTTTATGCCGGGTATAAAATTGAATGCTTCACGTGTCCCGTACGATGGTGAGGGGAGAAATCGTAAAATAAACAAACGATTTAGTAGAACAACGTGTGCACCACCTGAATCATCAAGGGGTTTGGAGTTGCACAGACTATATCAAAATGAACAATGAACAATGAATTTTTCCGGATTAAGAAGCGTTGGATTACAAGTCCGTGGGATAATAGCTGGGCATATCGACATAATGATAAGAATGATAGTAAAACACTTCGTACTTTCAATACGAAAATAAAGATTTATCATTTGCTCCGCCGTTGTCCTGTAATCCGCTTAGTTTCAGAGCACCCGCAGTTAACATCAAATAAACCCATGGTAAACTCCAGGTGTAGGATGGAGACGTAGTGTTAAGTGACAAAGTGTAAGGGGATGAGTGCATCATCCAAGCGTCTTGTAAATAATGTTAGTGTCGGTGCAGAGACGACCTATTCTGGGAGAGCATTTCACGGGTGACAGACACGAATGACAAAGAAATTTCTGTGGCACTCCAGACGGCTGCATTGTTCTGCGAGTTTTAATGAGTGTCCCTTCAGGGTTGCATGGTTGCTGAGTCGCAGTAAAGGGCGGCACACATGATGTGGGTCTCGCGGAATCAGGTCGCCTCGTAGTCTGCGATAGCTTCCACTGAACAATCCCAGTCGTCGCAGCCTCTCCTGGTAGGAAAGATTGCGCATTCCAATTACGTTCTTAGATGCCCGGCGTTGTGGCTGCTCCAGTGCATTAAGGTCATGTTTCAGCCATAGATGCCAGGCTTGAATTGCATATTCGACATGGGGGCGAACATACGCACTGAGCATTTGTCGAAATGTGGAGCTGTATATTTATCCAAAACGCCTGTCGCAACAGCCCGACATGTTGGTTCCCAATCTTCGAGGCCTTTTTGGATGGCCTAGTGCAACCCAAGTCATCTTGAACCAGGACACGCAAGTCCCCTGCGAGAGTTGATCGTTGTAGTATATTCGTTCCGATCCGGTATGAGTAGCTGCTCTGATGTCGGATGGAAAGCATCTTGCACTTACTGACGTTGAAATGCAGTATGATTTGATTGATCATTAATACACAGTATTTAGGTCACTCTGAAGCACATGTTGGTCGTCGTTCCCTTGGATCCTGCGCCCGATCTTGATATCGTCAGCAAACATTAGGAAATTTAAAACGATTTCCTGCGAAATGTTATTAACAAACACCAAAAACAAACGTGGCATTCCAGCTTAAAAGAGGGTCGCCCATCCCGTAATTCTGGAGCTTGGAGAGTGGTATCTCATGGTCTAGACGATCGAAAGCCTTGGGAAAATCCGCGTAGATAACATCAGCGTCTTCTCCAGCGTCAGTCGCCTCGGTCCAACTACTGCGGGAAATTAATAAATTCCTTTTACATGACCGCCGTTGACGGAAACCGTGCTGCTCAGGGATGATGATGTTACAGCTTTCCAGATAGCACACCAGTGCATTGACAACTATGGATTCCATGACCTTGGAGAGTATAGGAAGAATGGATACTGTGCGGTAGTTGGAGGGATCAGTTCTGCTTCCACCTTTGTGAATCGGGGTTATTATTCCAAGCTTCCACATGGCGGGAACTTGGTTCTGGTCTAAGCAGCGCTGGAAAAACTGAGCTAAAGGTCCTGCCAGTTGGCTTGCTGCTGCTCCCAATGCCTCTGGACGAATGTTGTTGATACCCGGCGAGTTGTGTTTGCGTAGAGAAGTCAGCTTTTGCAATACAGCCTCTGTTGTAAAAGTGATGTGGGTTAGTCCTGGTGAGGAGGCGACAAAGGTTGGACGATCGCTTGGTGGCAAGACCCTATAAAATGTGGTGTCATACTGCATCGGCAGCGCATTTGCTGCTTCCACATTCGTTCTTGTTGAGCCATTAGCCATCCTGAGTAGAGGAAATCCTTGCCTCACCTTTCGTAGGCTATTAACGTGCTTGTACAGCCGTTTGTGGTTAGCACTGGAGGCTTTTGCGACGTTCTGCTGATAGGCCACTTTGTCTTCTCTTAACAGTTGAGTGAAGTGGTTACGTTGGGCTACGTAGTTGTCCCAAGTTTCTGGTGCTGAAGCTTCTCTGTACACTCGCCATGCTGCGTTGCGTTCTGTCCTCCATTTTTGTGTTATGCTCCTAACAAAAGAAACTGATTTGCACTTATTAGAAGCTTTTATCTCTGAAGCCTGTGTAATCAGCCGACTGAATTAGTTGATGCCTTTGAGTCAGGCGACTTCCGGGGGTTCTTCGTCAAGGAACGAGCAAGCGCTGACTAGTTGGGCTAATCAGTCGTAGTTTGTGATGGTTCGCACAGTCACATCGTGTGATATACCACATAGCAGACGAAGTTGTAACTGATGACTGCGTGATCACTGCGACCCAACGGGCAGTCTAAAACCAACGCATCAATCAAATGCTCCTCGTTGGTAAGCACCAGATCCAGCACAGATGACCTGTTATCTGTTCTGAACCGAGTGGCCAAGGTGACGTGAATGTAAAGAGAAACAGTGGTTACGAGATCTCGTAGATCGGCATTGAATTGTTCTCCGATCCTGGCAGGAGATTTTATACAATGTACGTTGAAACCACCCAGGATAAGTACGTGAGTGTACTTTTGTTGTAAACTACACCTTAAAGCAGCCGCTAGGTGGTAGTCGGTTTCGGGTGTAGAGTTAGGGGCGGTACACCAAGACGATAAAGCAAGCGTCGCTGCCTTTTAACTGCAACCGGTACCAAAGAGAGTCGGGGAACTGCGCGTCTGAATCATCCACGGCTTCGCACTGTAGTCGCTTCGGTAATACAGGATTACCCCTCCTCCTATTATGAGCCTGTCGTTGTGGATCAGTGACATGCCGGGTAGCGAAACTTCAGCGTCCGTCATTCCCGTGTGCAACCACGTCTCGGTGGTAGCAATGACATCATATGACCCGGAAACTTGGCGATCTTTCAGTTTGACCAATTTCTTAAAAAGACCCAGCGCATTCGTATAAAAGCAGACCAGTTTCTCTGTCTCTAGGTGTCCAAAGAGGGGTGAAGGGGTCAAGTGTGGGAGAATGCCGACCGATGGCAGGTCGGCAGTTACTCGCTTTTTTGGTAGGATAATGATACCTCCTTTGCAAGTTGATTCGGCCAAGGTGCGTCCCAATATTTATTTAGACCCACATCAGCGTCAATTAAAGCAGGAGTCAAGTTACGCTTCTGTACATTCGTCGGCTTGCTTGCTGCTTCAGTTGCTTTAATACTTGAGCTGTGCAAAGCTTCTGCGACCTTCGACCGAAGTTCAGAAGGCAAACTTTTCCGATTTCTCCACCATCGATCCAAAACATTCGTTGTTTGTTGCTCTGGCTGAACCACAAGTTTTAGGATTCTAGGGCCACATCCTCTATAATTTAGTGAGAGAGGTATCCTAGTGAGCGATAGCGCTACAATATCATTCAAAGAAAGTGTTCACTAATAAATCGCCACTGTTTTACAGTGCGCTTTCTGGTCTGTTGAACATCTTTAGGAGTATGTACTGGCACATCATGTATGAATATTTCGTTTTGGCGCTCTTACTTGCTGTGTCCCTTTTCCGTGCTTCCTTTTCATTGTCACGCACTCCAAGGGACATCAGTCTAAATGCGTAACCCACAGGATCCGTGTTTTAGCGCGGTTGCGAAGAGCAAAACGCTTTCTACATCGGTGGAGGATTCTAGTGTTACTCGAATAAGTCTGGGTTCTCCGTAGTGTGGCGAGTTCCGATGACGAGTAATTGGCAATAAGTTTATGGGCTTTGCTTTGACGCTCATCAGCACGCACAATGACTTCCATTGGGCTTCATCGTCCGATAACTTATCCCGCAATGTGATAGCGGTAGATTCATGGACATTTGAGCACACAACAGTCCGGGCACTATTGTTTGATCCCTTTTTCTTCGATCTACAAGATATGGTACTCGTTTGTCCTGACTTGCTGACAAGTGTTGATTGTTTGCTGTTTGGCCCTCTATTCGGGTTAACGGTGTTTACAACAGGAGAGACCGCAACGGCTGCCTCCCGGTGGACCTTTGCAGCCATCCCTGCGTTTGTAACTGATGTTCTGAGGGGCTTTGTCTAAACAAGCCACATCTGAGATCCGGGTACCAAGGGTTGGTTTTCGCCTGCTTCATCCTTGTTAATGATGGATGTCAGCTCTAGTGGAAGTTGCTTAACCAGACGTTTCGTGTGGTGTCTGATTTTCGTTGCCGTGAGTAATGTTTGACTCTCGTAGGTACTGTCTGTTTTCGCCTGGCGTTCTACCAAAGTTGTAGAAGACAACGGAGATGGGGACGTGGCTGATTGCAGTTCAGGGGGAGCGGCTTGTGCAGCATTCCATTGCTTAGAAGCCGTTATGCTTCTGTGGTGCACACTCGTCTCCATTAAATTAATCTTATCGTTTATCCTCTGCTCAGCTTCTGCGGATAGCCGGTCGCACTTCTGAGCTAGGATAAGCAAGTACTTAACGAGTGGGATGGTGGAGCATGCAGTACAGAACCAAAGTGCATCTTGGGAGCTATTTCGCTCTCGTACCAGTTGTTGGGACTCATTGGCACATTTTGTACGATACCATTCCAAACGGTGCGAACAAGCCAGACCGAGTTTAACTACTGGATGACATTCTCCTAACCGGCAAATGCCTTTCTCTTGGAGTGTGTCAGGGTATCGTCAAGGCGCTTTTTAAAAGGAATAAAGTAGGAGCATTAAGTAGATTTTTCCAGGAGGGCGTTCCAACTCTGTGACGCTCGTAAAGTGAAGAAGTTTTGTCGATATTCCAGTCGGCTGTACTGCGTGACCAGCTTGAGCCGGGACCCCTGAGAGATAGGTATTGACTGCGTATCAAATAGAATGGCACGTGTGGTTTGGGTTTCTCAGGATCTGATACACCATTATAAAACCTGCAGTGCCCTGGAGATTTCCTTGTAAGTCTGTGTAAAATCTTATTACAATATAGCACCAATTTTTAGCTAGACAACTAAGGAAGCTTGCCTGCTCGAGCGAAAGAATGGCATTTCGCACGCTTCAGGATTTACCACCTCGGGAGCTTTTGTTGCGCCTCGGCTGGCGACCATACCTTTCCCCCTAGCTGGAGACATTTTACGGTGCCTTTAGCTAGCGGGATTGCACGTTTCAACAATAAACGTCTATCTCGCCCATACATTCGTCTTTTTCCGACTTTTCCTTGAGGTGGGACAAATTTGGTTTTTTAGCGACCGAACGATTCCGTTATAGATCTCCTCTGAGATGCCAATAAAGTCCGCTGTATATTTTGAATGTTTACAGCCTGAGTGGGTAGGGAAGGCTAGACAAACCTCTAACATTCTTTGTCGCCCTGCGTTGTGCGATATCGAGGGTGGTGAGATAGTGCTTCTACCAAGGTTTCCACGCTTTAATAGGGAATTCCGCGTGAGGCCTTACGAACGCACTAAGCATTTTCGGAAAGATGGAGGCATCAAACCTCCAGAACGTTCTACGAAAAAGGCCGAAGTGTTTGTTTGCTTTCTTTGAGGCCTTTTCAGTCTGTCTTAAACCCCCAAGATCCACTTGCACAAGCACGTCGAGATCGCACTCATGAGAAGCTCGTTCGATGGATCATGTGTACGCTTTGTCCAGGTCATCCTGTAGGGCTATGTGATTATTCACTGAGGCGATAGCATGCCATATCTTCAGATAATCTGCAAATAGCATATAGTTTGAAGGCAGTACAGTTAGAAGATCATTTGTGAAAAATAGGAACAGGCCTGGCCAGAGTACTGAGCTCTGAGGTACGCCGCACTGAACTTCGATTGGTTCCGACAGGATGCTGCGATTTGGAGTTGGTGCAATAGAATGCGATGGTCTTGGCGGTCGAATGCGTTTGAGAAGTCCAGGTAGGCTGCAACCACACCTACATCGGTGTCCACAGATTCCGTTCAGTTTCCACGAGCTATCAACAGATAAGTAGTGCAGAACAGATTTTGACGAACTCCGTGCTGCTGCGGGACATAGCTTTTGTTCTTCTCCAGGTACTTCATGTGCGTCTCAGCTACAACGGACTCCATGCTCTTGGAGATCACGGGAAGAAGTGTAATCGGACCATAATTCGCTTGTTCTGCACTACTACCACTTTTGTAGATTAGAGTGATGATCCCGTGCTTCCACATCTTGGGGACGTGCATCCCGTGAAGCCATCGCTTAAAGACTGTTGCTAACGGTACAGATAAGCTCGTGGCATCAACTTTCAACGTCTTCGGGCGAATGCCGTCCGCACCCGGGCAGCTGCATTCGCGCATGGACATCAGCCGCTTCAATACAACTGCGGTTGTGAAAGACATGTTGTTAACGCTTGATGGCGGCATGAGCTGCTTAGACATGGTGTAGAATGGTTGCACACTCTGGAAGGTACGGCCAACTAGCTGTCTAAAAATGTTGGCCGCCTCTTTTGGCGGTTGTGCTAACCCGCATGCTGTGTCCAGACCTGGAATTCCGCACTTAACGCGGCGAAATTGCTTTATGTATCTGTGTAGTAGTTGTGGGTTAGAACAAACGTTTGCCACATGGTCTTGTTGGTTCTTTACTTTATCCTCCCGGATGAGTTTGACACCATGGTTTCTTTTGTTATATAGACGCTCCAAGTATCCTCTCTCGGATGGGCTATGTGGGCATGCCATGCCAAGTCCCTCACTACCATGCATTTCCGGGTCATGCTCGTTTGGAACGACATCATCTTTTTGGGTCGGTGGACTTTGGTTTCCTATGCGCTTGCCACGAGCCTGTTGAATCTGTTGACGGATTCCCCACAGGCCACTACAGAAAGTCATTCAGCTAAGAAAGGCCAGCTTATCGCACCATTGAGTTCGGACCGGTTATCATAGTTGAATATGATGCAAGATGTCTCATTACTTTCTTTAGGATACTCTGCATAGCATAATTATTGGGACACTATTGTCGCGTGATCGCTGCGGCCCAAAGGAGTGAACGTGGTTATTACATTGATTATGAGTTCCTCACTGGTAAAAACGAAGCCCAAAAATGGCCGGTTTGTTTCCTACCCAGAAACGCGTTGGAGAAGTGGCTTGGCTGTACATCGGTGAACCAGCGATTAGCTCTTACAGATCCGCCTTGAATTGTTCACCCAGATTGGCCGGGGTTCTAGGCCGTGAAGATTGAATTCCTACGCCATGAGAACGTGGGTGTAAGGTCGTTACATTAGCTTTTTCATAGCTTGAGATTGAGCCTGATCCATTTCTAAAGTGGACATTGGTAGGCGGTATACAACGGCCACTAAACATCTATCACCCTGCATTAGGTGTAGGCAGCATCACAGCGCTTTCACAGTTTGAATCCTAGGGTCGTTTACGCGCTCCATGAGGTCGGAACAGTAGTAGGGAATTACACCCTCCCTTTGTGGGTCCGTTGTTGTGAAGGAGTGACACACCAGGAAGTGCGATCTCAGTGTCGGTAATCACGTCGTTCAGCCATGTCCGGTTACCATGGTGAGGTTCCAACACATTATGGTGTTACAAGACCGAAGTTCGGCCGATTTACTGAAAAGCCCTTGGGCGTTTGTGTTCAAAAGACTAAGAGCAACGGATGCCAGAGACGTAGTTGAACATACATAGGTTTCCCGAGATTTCGTACCGACCCTTGTGGGGCCGACTGACAATCGCTTTTTGGATGTAGTACTTGCGAACACTGCGGGGCAGATCCGGTCTGTTGCATAGAGCACCCGTCGGCCCGCAACGTAGAGTTTAGAAGATTGTCACGTAATCTTGCGGCGCAGGTTCGAATCTGCGTAAGGGTGGGCGCCCTCACGACATACTCAACCCGCCGACGACTGGTGGTGGTCGCATGGCAGCGAAGCTCCGTTACGATGTACAGCGGACACATTATTATTTATTACATAGCACCCACCACTTGGTCCTTCAGAAGCGATTTGCAACGGATTGTCTATTCCTTCCTCTTCGAACTGCTGGGGACTTTCACTGCTTTCCAGTTCGAAGATGCAGACAACGGGGCTAGGGACAAATTCTAGTTGGTTTTGTGTTCCCTCAAACAATAGTGGCTTGGCTTCAACCGCCTTCAAACATACCTCTGATGTCAGATTGGTGCATAACTTGTGCCAACTTCCGAGCACTCTTTCAACCTTTTGTTTGAAGTAGAGTATGACTTTCAACCCCTTGGACCACTTCCTTTATTATTGGGTAATATGGCCGAACCTGGCGTTACGTTGGCAATCACGTCTTGGAGAGAGAGAGCCACACGGATATAACGCCATCCTTCGAAGTCATGAGCTTGGGCCTGCGACTCGTCGGATAAGTGGTTTTCGGAGACACCATGAACAAAATCGACCTTTCCTCGGTTTGCTTGCAGCATTCTCCTGGGTTTTAGTTCTTTTGCTGACGCTCATTTCATGGGACCTCAGGAAATGCAAGAATGCGGTTTGGCGTATCACGAAGACAGTGAGAGAGAGAGAGCGGTCTCCGCTTCGTCAACCAACTTAAATGTCACCTGAAGTAGTCTTGGCTCGCCATAATAAACAGAAGTCGGGTGGCAGACGATATGACACAAGCTAAACTGCTTGACCTAAATTCCCATAGCTAGGCATTTGGTTTTCCATTGTTTCGACTCGTCCAGCAGTTTGTTTTTAATAGAATTTGCCTTTGACTCAGGCACGTTGGAGCATGTTCTCTTCATCGGTATTGGCAACGAGAATCGAGTTCCGGTGCAGCTGGTTTCGATGTGACCACTAGACCAGTCAACGCACGCTGCAAAACAGCTGACAGTATGTCATATTTCTGAGCCAGCACGCTGATGCACCTTACTAGTGGGTCATGCATACACTACACAGAACTAAATGGAGTCTGGTATGCACTATAGTTCTTTCCCTTTCGCTACACTTAAATTTACATACCTGTGGTGGTAGTTCTTACTGCACTTACTACAGTTTATTCTAATTCGAATAGTCTTAGAGCACTAGTTCTAGTCGCAAATAACTTTTGTGTGTGGAAGTGTAGACGGTGAACACATGCCATTTCCAGTTGCCGTGTTGTGAGGCGTTGACCAGGCATGAGTCACAAGCGCAGCTTGCTAGCGCCTAACGTGTTATGATAGGCACACGATGTCCGTCGACAGTAGTTCACGAGTGCGTCCACAGTAGCAAACATAGACGGCTCAGCTCAGTGTGCAAACCTGCTGGTTTGGAATGTGGGCGACTAGATATCAATCAGGTCGAACTTAGGCGGATAGTATTGATGTGTGGGGTAGAATTCACTCTAGTTTGACAAGTGATAGAATGGTGGCTGCTAAAAGTATTGCAGCCATCAAACGGCGTGTGCGATTCTTGTGGTAAAGGAATCGTTGGATATCGCTAAGTGCAGTCTATCGAAGGAGGTTACAAATGATGGCATGCACTATAAAATAAGGGTTAATGCTTGACTAGATAGCTGTGGAAACCCCGTTGAAATTGAACTAACCGATGCAATGATGGTGTGTGCTAGACAATCCTGCAGCGGTAGGTCCATTGGATAGCGCTAGTAAATCCGGATTGGACGCGTGTAATCCCAATAGGTTGCCTCAAAAATTACGAGTGGGAGATCTAAAAGCAGAGGAGCGTCGATGCAGCACGACCATGCGGCGTGAGACACACCAGCGTCTATGGGACTTTTTTCTGGAGTTCAGCTTGTGAGTTAGTATTGACTGGTGAGACAACTCCCCATCTCGCCCTGAAGATATCACCATGATTGATGGGGAAACTTCCTCAATGGATGAAATAAGCTCGACACACGAGGTGACATGGAACAACAGACTTTAGCCACCGGCATTTTTCGCACCGAAATCACACGCACTCTGAGAACGGTCACTGTGGGGTGGATAGCAACGAAACTAATGACGAAACACATCTAAGCCAAACACTCCAATTCTTTCCTGTTCCATCTTCCAAGGGAGGAGCCTGAATTTTCATTCCAAATGCATATGATTTTTAAGATACCACAACATGTTGCACATCAGAAGCAAAGAATTGACAAGGCTAGAAAATTTTACGCAATCCTGTTCGTCGTGATTAAAAAATGCATCCGAGTTTCGCAATAACTCCGGTCAACCTATGGGTAAGCAGAGCTTGTTAGCACTTGCCTTTCAAATTGTTTGCCACGCATGTGCCCAGGTAATGGAGATTGGCATATTCTGCGAATATGAATGTGAATGCACCGCGTCCGGCTTACCGTTGTTTATCGGACCAGACACTCCATCGATGGAATCAGATGGCCCACATTTACCAGGTCCGCGTCCGTTCTTTGATATTGTCCATGGCCACCTGGCCTGCAATTTTGCACATGGGTGTAACATCGATACTAAAGCACACACAGCCTCATCTGCGAATCTACGCGCCAGGCACATATTCGCCGATGGTTTGGTTAAGCCCAACGGACTTCGCAAAAACTTGTAGGCTAGGCTGATGTCCAATTTATTTATTTCCCCACTAAATGTACAGAACGGTTTCGGGTACTATATCCCACAAAGATATTAACATCTGCTTATTTCCGAAACATACTTCTTTATCATCAGACACGTGCAGAACACCACCTTGATTCACCCATATTACCGAGAAAATCCGGAACTACCAAACTGTTTACACAGATTAAAGTCCTCCGGAAAAGTCATCCTTTGCGCAGGTGACCTAGTTAGTTACAATTAGACGTTTCAGTAAGCAAAGAAAACCAAACAATCGAAAAGACAGGCTAGAAAAGCTTGTTAGAAAAGTGTGTTCGGAAGCATTTTTTTAATACGAAGGATAAATGGAAGCAGTTTCATTTCACACACTGTGACAGGATGACCTCACGGAGAATACACGAATGGGTTTTATCTGTGTTGTGTTCGATTGCCAGTTTGATCCTGGAAATGAACAGTGTCTACTGAGAAACCTACCATTTTTCTCCACTTGCCAGCTACGATGTGCAACCATAAGTTTAGCTTCAAATAGTTTCCTTCAAGGCTTGTGATCCTGCCCTGGATTGGAAGCGTACCTTCCGCTTCCAACATCTCCTGCGTGTGGGAGCCCACAGCGTGTTGCCTGACGCGATAGAAGTATTCTGTGACATTCCACAGCGCTCGATACTAGGTCCACTCCTATTCCTAGTATTCACAAACCACCACACGCCAGTGACCGTCCAAACTGCTCTATTCTTTACAGGGAATCTTAAGATAAGTCTGGACAGCAAGACAGTAGAAGACAACGCAATGTAACTACACGTCATTGACGAGGATGATGAGCAGCAAACTCAGTAGCTGTTCCTGTCTGACTCTTCTAACTGTAAGGTATTGAGCAGCAGCCATCACAGTACCTAAGAATATCGTCTCGGACATCACCTATTGCGGTACAGTTTTCATGAAAGCGGCTTCGGAGTGTTAATATTGCATTAAACAATCAGAGAACTCTTATACCGTCAGCTGAGTATTATAAAGCGGCCTGTGGGGAAACCAAAGTTACATTACCAGGACATGATCAAAGTGAGCCTCTCACGTTCTAATCTCGATTGCAAGTCATGGGAATCGAAGGCGGTTGATCGGCGTGCATGGCGCGATCTAATCACGAAGGCAGTTGCCGAGGTGCAGGAGAAAGCCCTCATGCAGGCAGAGAAGAAGCGGCAAGTGCGGAAGCGGCAAGCACTGATGGGTTGTACTCCATCGACATCGAGCGCATGGTGCTGTAGCACATGCGCTCGCGAGTGCCTGAGTCACGCAGGCCTAGTGAGCCATGAACGAGGTCACTCGGGCCCACTACCGAAGCGACGACGGGTCCGGCAGAGAAAGTAGGCAGAATCGATGCAGCGTCTGTAGGTACGCTGCATTCGATTTACTAACCTGTGCTTGCATGCTAAGTCTAATTACTTCAGGTGCTGGGTTTTCAATTTTGTCCTAATGCTTTACTTTCTCATATAAATATCTACCTATACTCTCTTTTATAAACTTGCACACGTCGTTTAAGCCAATTGTACTTAATTTCGATAACGTTTTCGTGTTTGTGGCATTTCCATAAAATTTACTTTCCGACCCTGTGAACTTATATCGGATTCGTTTGTAAACAACTTATTTCATATGCTCATTAATTTAAGATTTGTCACCCTTTCCTTATGCAGTACTCGATTTATTTCATTTGTTATCTTTCTCTTAAGTGATTGACTGTTATTTGATATCCCCGGTGTGGCTGCGCTTGATGTGCATATTCACAAGGTGGCCACCTATCTATTACCCACTGCCTCATCAATACTGTGCATGTTGAAAAGGTGTCTACCTGTCTATTACCCACTACCCTTTCCATCTGGCTCCAGGAGACATTTGGTCGCTGCTAGAGGGGACAGGGTGCACGGTCCTTGTTGTCATGCTAGGCTCGAAGCGCAGTTCCATGCACTCAGTGTGGAGTGGACTACGGTCCAGCCACCGCGTTGTGTGCGGTTGATTCCCCAAATACAGCGTGTTTGTGTTTGCCTGTGAAGGAGTGTGGGCCGGCTCAGCTGATGAAACGTGGCTCCCATCCAAATGCCTCCCGGTCTTATTCCTTCGGGTTTACACTGGATATGGTGTATGTGGATGGAGCTGTGCGTGGTGCAGCGTAAGCCACCCATGGTCCCTTTGTAGGCGCAGGCGTCCTGTGGATGGCCACAGTGACAGGCAAATCCGTAACCGGATGCTGCCAACCATACAATCAGAGAGCGCTTCCATAAATGTCTGTCGGCCCTTAGATCCTCTAGGCAGGACATTTGGCCGCTTCGATCCTACCATGTTTTGTAACTACTCAACGCTTATCAGAGGCCCTATGTTGAATGGGCCATTCAGGTCTGGTCCTTCTGACAAAAATATAACCTCACAGCTTTCGAGACTCCACAACAAAGAGCAATCAAAAATAGTAACAGCCTGCGCCGTCTGCTTTGGCAACTCAGACAGAAGGCTCTAGAAGTCTTTCAATAGATGTTATCGTCGTACGGGTGGTAAACTTTGATTCTTTCATCTCAGTCACAGTACCACACTAAGTGTTGGCAACACAATTGTGTGTAGGAACGAAGCAGTGGAGTCTAATTTGACCGATGCAGGCTGTTCAGGTTAAATGCGCAAATCTACAGCAGCCCGTTGGAACTCCGCTTCAGATTCAGTGCAGACCTTCACTTAGAATACGAACATTTCAGAACAGCATTGATTTGCTTTCCATTCCTATTGCCTGTTGAGAGAGATATACTCCGGTTCCGGCTCGGCTCGTGTTTGCGCTATGGAAGTTGGTTGAGTAGTTGGGACGAAAAAGCCGGTTGGAATGCCACCGAACTTTTGTTCGTGTTCTTATGTGTCACTCGCTCTTTTGACCTTTGTTACTTCTCTTATCAAGTTATCTGAACTCAAAAGTGACTTGATGTTGCATTATACAACTTACCTCACCTCATTTTGATCAGTTTGTGAGCCGTACAGCGGTTACGTCGACTAACCTTATTTGCCACAAGTTTATTTCTTGTTCTGATCCTTTTTATCTAGGGGGGTTGGTAGGTATTTCATTTTGCATTCGCAATAAATCCATTGCTTTGCTGTTCTAGGCCGCCACTGCCAAACATTGCGCCACCCCCACAAGTCGACGCCGATCATTATGTAAAAACTGAGTTGAACCTACCTAAAACCAAATTGGTTCACCTTGGCACAATTGATTCCTCATGCATAGACGGCTTGTGTAAGCTTTATTTGGTTTATTGAAATTCGATTACAAGCCAAAAAGAGCAGCAATTAATCCGGTAACATTTCGCTTGTAATCTAATTACGGTGAACCAGACAAATAACTTCATACCGTTCCATCTAATAATAGCAGATGCTTTGGTCGGACCCTGTGCTGTGCGAGTATGTAAGAGATTCTTTTCTGTTAACAACTCTCTTTTCTCAACATTGTCTCTACTTATCTCCATGATTCATCCCTTGTATATGGCACGATGAGTTAAACGGTGCTCAGGTAATTTGGCATCTTGACCTATGCACACACTGAAATTCGCCATTCTTTTCGTCTGGTCGTGTGAATTAAGCTCATCCTAATTGGAGGGTTAATTTTGCATTACACGTTGTGTGATTGGATTGCGACGCGCAATAACAATATAGACCGCGATTCACATTGAAGTGAACCTTGGTCACTGCGATCACTAGGACCGTAGCCGATGCAGAAGGAAACTGGGTGTTTTCGGGTGGACAACGCACAGTTTCCATACACTCACCCTATTTTACTAGGCTGAATTAACCTTCGCCAGGGCGGTTAAACTGCCACCATCATACAATGAATCGAGAAGATCAACCCAAGCATTCTGTCCCAAACTGTTTGTACCCAGCAGGCATATGTAATCTGACCTCTTCATTTACTAAGTCCATCTCATTTTAAGTCTAGGTTTCTCCAAAGGCAAGAAAAGCAAGTTTCTAGGGCTGGTTTTAACAGTTGGGGTTGACAATTCCGCTGGAGGTGATGTAGTTTACTTGCATATTTCAAGGAGTGCTTAATTGTTGGAAACAGTCAGGAACTAGCATTCGAAATACCAAAGCGGTTAAATCAGGCTTTCGACGTAGGTAGCGGGGTCTAAGTCAAAGCAAATCAAGTTAGGAATTCGTTTTTATACACCCATGAAGGGTGTATTCTTAGCTGTAACACACATGTGATCGACACGATGAAGAAAAACGAGAGAATACTTACAAAACAGTGTTGCATATATGGTCCAGAATCACTCACATAATTTACTGTTTAGTTTTTGGATGGTAATATTCTGATGAAGCAGATATCTGGCTAGATAAAGTATGATAGATTAGTCGTAGGCCCGCATGCGGTCATATTTGGCTCTGTTGCTTCGTCGCATTGAGGAACAAGATTTGCAGTCTGTTAAAATGCAATGTAAAGAATGATTGATATCAGTGAGCTTTTTATCGAAACAAGTCTTGCGCATGAATTAACCTGAACCGATACAATGTTTTGACCGAAGGTTGGTTTAGAAATGCCACTGCATCGAGAGATGTGGTTCAATGACCTATAAAGTAGCTTGAAATGCTTACCCAATAGGCCCGAAAAGATCACAGGAGAAGAGTTGTTTAGTGTGGTAGAACACATGCAATAATAAGTCGCAGGATCAACTGGTGCAAGACGAACGAAGACTTGAGATATAAAAGAGCGGTCGCCTGACTTTGGTGAATACTTAATTCACGTGAATTGACCACGATAAAACGGCTCAGTGTGATTCCCAGATACTTCACTGACGTCCAGAAGCTCAGGCCTTCGGCGCTGATGTGAAGTTGGGGACAGTCAGCGAGAAGTTGCTGGTAACGATCTGCCTTATGCAACGAAATCAGTACATCATTTCACTTGGAAATATTCAGCGTTAAAACACGGGAGTTTGACTAGTGTACCATTTTATCCAAGGGACATTGTAGCATAGTCTAAGAGGCTGACGTTTGGTCATTTGCGCGGATTAGTAGGTCAGCGGCGGATTTTTGTATTATGGCTTCTTCAGGGACAGAGATGGAGCCAACGTACGTAGAAAATAAGAATGGGGACAAAATGGTTTCTTGAAGAACACCTAATGTGGTGGTAGTGGTAAGAGGCAAGTAGCCCCTGACGTTTAACCTGGTTATCTGAGTACGTTTGGTAAAAGAATCCTGTAGCAAGAAGGCTATGGTTGGTTGGGTACCAGAAGTGGGGAGACCTTGCAACAAGATTTCACGGTTAACACAACCGAAGACGTTAGTGTAGTTAAGAAAGCATACACTTGTGGTTTTGTTCTTGCTGTCTAGCAACGATAGCTCTGAGTGCACTAGACAAGCCACTGCGACTTCTGTCGACCTCAAACTTCGGCATGCAAATTGCTGTGCGTCATTCAAACAGGATTGGGTTAACAATCTTTAAAGAATGAATTTCTCAACAACCTTTACAGCCACAGAAGTGCAAGCAATAGGTCGATATTTACCTGTCGCTTGCTTCAGTATGGTTGTTATGCTAGCAGCTCTCCAACAGTCTGAGATCTTACCTTGATTTGGGCACATTGTGTACAACTCGGTTAGCGGTTGGGCTAGTGAATCTGCACACTTCTTAAGCGCAAAGGGAGACAACCGGTCAGGTCCGACTGATTTTCTTGATTTTAACTTGGTAAGCTTCCTGTGAAGTGCTGCAACATTATCAACTGGCGATGAGGCTGTAGGCTACCGAATCTGTGAAGATGAAGAGTTGGGGGTGAGTCATTCCTGGAGCAGCATAATTTGCGATTCAATTCTTCTACGTCTATATCAACCTTCATACTGTGACCAGCGACTTCACTAAATTGTTTCATCATCTGGCGTTATTCTTCCGATTTCCTATTTTTCGCTGATGATATCAAGATATGGCGAAGGATCAGAGGACCGGATGACCATGAACGGCTCCAGCTCGACCTTAACTCAGTGTCGAATTGGTCAGTTCAAAACGCTCTACCGTTCAACGTAGACAAATGTCGGGTAGTACAATTACGCCATAGACATAACTACACCTACGTACTTGGGACAAACGAATTGCAGAATAGCTCCCAGGAACGTGATCTTGGTGTGATCGTACAGAGCCATCTCAACTGTTCAAAACAGGCTGAGGTAGTTGCGAAAAGAGGCAACCAGCACGTCGGCATGCTGCGAAGGGCATTCGGGAGATTTGACCCATCAATCTTCCCAATGATGCTCAATTCCTACGTGCGCCCGCATGTTGAGTACGCAATCCAAGCTTGGCAACCTTGGTTGAAACGCGACCTAGAAGCGATAGAGGCACCACAACGAAGAGCAACAAAAAATGTAAAGGGCCTGCGCTATCACTCTTACCACCGAAGGCTGAAGTTGCTGGGAATTTTTAGCGGACATTATCGAAGGCTGCGCAGCGATCTCATATTAGCGTATTAGATATTGAGTGACCCCAACCACGTATGCCGCCATTTGCTTAAACTTAGCCACAACACGCAGCTCAGGGGTAACCGCTTAAAATTGAAGGAACAATATAGCCGTCTAGAGTGTCGACGGAATTACTTTTTCCTTCGGGTTTGCAAACCTTGGAACGCACTCCCAGACTCACTTGTATCCTCTCCTACTTTGGATGTTTTCAAAAAACGAGTAGATGTTGCTCTTAGCTCCAAACATTTTGTTACCTAAACTCCTCTGTTGTGGATTACGCCAAGCATGTTTTCAACAGGACTAATGTATCAAATGGACCTAAGTGAGCGACCATATTTTATTATCTCAATCTTTACCCCATCTATCACTGCGCCCCAGTGTCTTTCTGAACGTTTAAACACGATATTTCTTTTTCATTTTACACTGATGTTACTTATCAAACTATTCATCTCGGCAGACGTTCGATAGATGACCCAGACATATTTTAATTGCATCATATTCACCGCTACCATCCTACGGGACGTGTCAAGCACTTGCTTTTATCCCGTGACAAATCCTTGTTCATTGTTCATTGTTCAATTGTCCAGATGTAGGCATGGTTGAGGTGGTGAATTTCCTCGCTGAGGCGTAAGGAAAGAAAATTTATTGTGTTACGATCTTCCAGTTTGAAGGATCTCTCCTTACGTCGATGCAGCTGCTTAGGGAGTGGTGAGGAGAACCGGTCAGCCAGAAGGAGAATAGTTTCCATCGGATTGCAGAGATTAAAACAGAATTTCAGATAACATGTCAACCAGTCATGATATGTTGAGATATCCGCATGGGAAAACAAACTGAGATCTGTAGAGACAACCATTTCTTTCAGTTGTGCCATGTTTGGGGGATTGATTTGTCTGCGTTTAGTTTTACCTTCCTTGCAACAAGTGACTATCTTGTGGTTCGTCTTACTGTAGACGATATGAGATGACTTGACTATCGAATGAGCAAGGCTTACAAGTGGTACCCGAGTACTGACTGAAAATATCTTCTGGTTCTTAACAAACAATAAGTCCAGGATTATTTCTAACCTGGTTGGTCATTTCACGATGTTCTGTAGCCCAAGTGTTAAAAGGAATGTGGTGTCAAACCTACTGATCTCAACAGCAAATATGCATAGGGAGTGGTTGTTGTGTACAATGACAGCAGCCGTGAAGTCATCGCAAAATTCGTCTGCTGCTGAGCTTGGACCACTGGTGGGTAGATAAATGTTGGCTAGCAAGATTGAGCTGTATCCACACAGATTTTTTTGGTGTGCAGTTTTGAACTAGGCGGCCGATATGTCGCGACGAATAACGAAACATTTTCCTCACTGTTAAGCACCAGGAAGCATTAATAAAGGTGGTAACACCACCATCCCGATAGCGAGAGGTTAATGGGCGATCAGCACGGTGGAAAATAAAACCATCGACTGCTACAATAACGTTTTCAGGATCTTTGTGAAGTCAGGTTTCTTGTAGCGTAAGTACTCCTAGCTGCTTCTGTTTGCGACAGCAGATGTTGCTCTTAAGATGTTCCATTTTTCTGAGTAGTGAGCAGACGATGGTATTGAGCGAAACAGGTATGTCCACGCGCAATAATGCTTTCTTTCGCAGCGCAGCCCTCCATCTAGCACGATGCTTATTTGAAAATTTATTATTTTTTTTACCGATTTGGCTCACTTTGCCTCGGATATACCCACATGTTTCTGTCACTTGCGCGGAAACGCACAACGATTTCAACATTTCACCTGTATAGATAGTCATGACACTAATAGTATATATGTAGGGGTAGGTGAGTGAAACAATTGGTTTATAACTGGTACCCATGAAGACGGAAGTGTTGGTAATTATTTGCAAGAGGAAAGTAGAGCACGGCGGAATTCGAAGGTCCCGCCTATTTCAACTTGTGCAACTTGGGTGTACATTATTCAACTTTGACCTGAGTATGTATGGAAGCATCGGTAGGTGCGAGTCGTTATACATGCTGTTTACGCCGACGTTCTATGCTTCCATAAGTAGAGGTTGCTTCAGATAACATGGTGCATACTGGCAGCCCCAAGATGCAATGTAAAGTGGGTAAGTCCACCAGCATTAACATCATAATCTCATCTTCAGCTCGTGGATTCATATTCTAATGCCATTTCAATCATGCAATCGATAATACCCCAATGTAAGATATTTGACTGAGCACAACAGTTGGTGCATAATAAAATCGACGGCTCTGTGAGGCTCCCTGCTATTCAGTCATCGCTTGGCGAACGGAAACGAGTCAGGTCAGTTCAACAATATACCGGAGTATTACACCGCGACAAGTGCACTTTCCGAACAAAACGCTCAACCCAATGAAATCAATGCACCGTGGGTAAGATAATGAGCATGAATCAGTAGGCACAACAGTGGCTTAGAAGGTGAGGTAATCATCCGAAGTACCGGTTGTTGTTCTACTGCAATGATGGAAGTCGAGTAGAATCGTTTCGATGGTGACCAGTTAACAGTAGTTGAAGCCAACAGATTGGTTTCGTAGTATCCACTAGGTGTACGCATTGCGACAGTCTGGTTTGGTTTGGAACAGACCTCGGTACTTCCATTACAGCATCTACTGGTCCAACGAATGGTGGGAAAATTGCGGCTGTTGCGCAAAGTTGTTTGCACTGACGGTGTAAGAGATTCCTTTGAATTCGTTGAGAATAGAAATAAGCACAACCTTACATAAAAAATGATGACCTCGTTCGATGTCCAGTCGCTGTTTACCAATGTTTCATTGCTCCAAACGGTCGTGTATGAGAGCGCCTTGGCTCAACGGCTGCATATATCAGTGGTTTTCCCCAACAGTTTACCCAAATACGCGTTACTGCATTACACTTTAAACGTTTAATTTGCATACGATAACGAAATGTAACGCCAGATTTTTGGACTGGCCAGGGAGTCCCCCTTGGGGCCTCTTTTGGCTGATGTTTATATGGCGTAGCTAAAGCACGGCCCATTAAGAACATTAACATTAATATAAGCTTAAGAACACTGACGAAGTTGAAATCTTCATACTTTGAAAATTGGAAAAATAACCTGCGCAATCGCTGGTATCTATAACGATGCACATGCGAATATTCGCTTCTACTGCGAACAAGAGTCCAGAAGCAGCTTACGTTTCTGGATATACACATTATCCAAAGCGCCGTTGTCTTTTGCAACAGAAGAATCCACAGGAAAATTACATAGACGGGACAGTGTACTAACTCCCACAGCCAGATAGCTTTGCAGTACAAACGGAGCTTGGTACAATGTTTAGCCTTCGGGGCACCCAGTAACCACACACCAGATACCGTCAATGAGAAAGTGCTGAAAATCAGCAACGCCCGAAGAGAAAATTGATCCCCGGACACATTTATGTGGAAGTATCTGAGAATACTTGAACTTAAGCCACCTAGGAGCATTGCTCCGAATAAAGAACTTTTTATGTGTTTACCATTCAAAGGCGACGCTGCCACTGCTTTGTTATCCAGACGCAAAGACGTTGTCGTGAAGACGTATTCCGCAGGTCGTTTGAGAATAGTCTATTACAGTAACAAGTGCTGTACAAGCCTTTGAAAGATAAGCTATCCTCGTTGGCCCGATCAATGCTCATTTATCATTGCTCGGGCTTCTGTGGTCTACGATACATCGGTCGCAATTCGAGGCGTTTTTCACAGTGGATCTGCAAGCATATTCCAATGTAGCTCTTCAGAGGTAAATAGAAGTCTTCAAAAAGCTCACTTTCGTCACACCTCTTTGAATACGGCCATGCGGTATCAGAGCACGACTTGAAAGCCCTCTACTCATTGCCTGAACGTTACTCGCGTTGTTCCCGTGAACAACTGCCATCCATCGCCGGGAGAACATACCTTCACCACTTGAAACTCCAGTTATATCTTCGCCAAAATACGCACTTCCTATTTTGTTGCCTTGGTCAGCGAGCACTATTTCATAATTAGTTGATTATCATTCGAGCTGTCTATGTGGTTTTTCGAGTAATTGTGCCTACTATTGCATTTGCTGATTGATTGCATTACCTGTAGCTGTGACAGGTCATAAAATCCATCGTTCAAACTGCATGTGCTCAGTAGTTCTGGCACCTCCACATATAAACCATCATGTAAACGCAAGAGTCTGATGAGAGTTTACCCGAACAGAATCCTCCACTCACATTTCGATTTATGGTTTGTTTATGAACAATCAAATGCGAATATTTGATTTTCTGAAGCATAGCATAGCCCATGATTCACTCATGTAAGGCTAAAAATTCTTTTTGGGTGGACTCTCATATGACACCAAAGTTTACATAACACTGAATAGGTGTAGTAAGCTACGGATCGGGTTGCGGGTTGATTTATAGATTGTTTGTACAGTCAAATCGGTAACTTGACATTTGGTTATACATGGTGGGCCAAGGAAACGAGAGAAAAAGTAACACATCAAACCCCATTAAGTTGAAGTAACTAGCCCAGGTAACAATTAGCTAAGTAACCTGCCTATCGGCCGCGGTTGTAGTATCCACCGTATGAATCGTTTTGCACATATAATTCAGGCTTCAGATGGTGGATGCAAATAGCCTCGGTAAAGGACAAGGGGTACTTACGGTAGCCTTGCGAGAAGCAAATAAGAAAGGAGTAGGTGGACGCAAGCAAGGTGATGTGACAGAACAGAAATGTTTGGAACTAACATTTTGTCCTTGTGAAGCCACACTGGGATGTGCTCGCGAATTCTCTGAGATAGGCGCTGTAAATAGCTTATAAATCAATCCCCAGCCCGATTTGACCACATTAAGCAGGGTTATGTAAACTTTAGGGTCGGACGAGAGTTTACCTGAAAATACTCAACCTTACACTGATTTCTGGTCCTAATCATTGTTAATGGAATGGGTCCTTTTGCTTTGCTGAGGATCAGCTTTGACCGTGATTCGTTCAGTAATTTCCACCCCTGGGACTGTGTGTTAGACGGAGACAATTTTGTTGCTTCAGGTTCCAACTAAGCGATTTTCTTTGGAGCGCCGATAACCAGTACCTCACATGCTCGAGTTCTAGCTCTGGCCAACTTTATCTAGAGTGTTCTAACTAGGAAGAAACTAGTGGTGCAGTCCACTGCTGCGGACCATCAACATTGAAAATATTGCTAAATCAACTGTGGTCCTGTTAAGCGAACCGACTGAAGTTAACTTCAGGCTAAGTTTGTTCTACTCTGAGAACACGTACCACAGTCCTGGTACACTTTCATCTTAAGGTAATTTATTTAAAAGCTTTTTCATATGTGCATTGCGATCCTTCTTCTGTTCCAACAATTTGAACACACGTTATACACGGTACACCATCCAGGGTGCGTAACATTCTACAGTGAATTCCTTCGTTAACACTGCACAAGAATGGTATGCAAAGGCAAAATGTTCAGAGACCAACACCTTCTCGTTCAGAAGACACTCGTGTTTAAGAAGTAGCTTGGCTGCCTTGCTGCTGTTATTCTCCGCCTGTGTTCTACTGCATTCCTTTGGCTGCACGGCACCCCACCAGGCTGGTTGACCTGGTCTGAGACCACTTATTCTCACTGTACAGGTGACTGAAAATCATTTGCAACCTGCTCTCGCAAATTAGGCTAATGCTCACACCCTGGTTCTAAATAACTCTCACCCAATTAGCTTCATTTAGGTGCCTCTAATGTGCACAAAAGCTGGTCGCTCTCCGTCAAGTGAACAAAACACGCTACAAAAAATAGGACGCATATCCACACGTGAGAACTGGTCGATTGGGTCACCACAGAGGTGATGTTGGCACTAATGCGAGTTTGTGAACTTGCATGGATGACAACAACGAAATTCTGCACTATTGAAACGGATTGGATTTGAACCATATCGCATTATGAACAACGGAAACATGTCTTAGCGGTCGACACTGCACCTTAAAGCAGGACTGCATGGATTAATGGCGAAATTTGTGACCTTGAAGATACGAACCTGTACCCTCTTCAGTAAGGCCGATTAACTGGCGTGAACGATTCTCTCGGTCGGTGACGGTCGCGTCGGTTCGTAGACTATGTCGGTTGAGTTATTATACTCGTTACTTCACAGTAGCCTCTGCAGAACCAGAGCACCTAAATGTAAAGAACGACCGAAACCGCTTTACACAGCAGCGAGTACCAGTTAATCAACTTAATTATCTTTCAGTATCAAAACTGGGTGCAGATGCCGTATTATATTTCGAGCCTTCAGAGTCTGGCATTTTCATGGAGAAAATAACGTTCGCTGACTCCACATTAGCCTGGTCCGATTTACTGTGGAGCGACGCACGACGCCGGCAGCGTATCTGTCGTTGTTTATTACGTCGCTTCTAGTGTCCTCATTCCAGTAATCCGCTTTAGAATATACTTTCTAATCTATCTACCCAAACAGGGATCTGTCCTGCCAGTAGAACTGCTTCCAAAGCTATAAATAAATTGGTACATGCAGTGACGGAGGTCGATTGAATAGATTTAAGTGGGAGCATTGACAAGTTTCTGGTTGCCAAAAGAGCACGGAGTTGGTATCGTTGAAAGTACAACGCATTTCGTTTTCCGAATAAGTTAACAGTATCCGTAAAGCCTCCTTGAAGTTCTAGATCATTTCCCTATTCGTTTACCTGTTGTTATGTGTCTGATTGTCTTTACTTCTGAAAAGAAGCTAGAAAAGATTGGTTTTTTGCGAAGTATCTGTTTCTGTGAGCAGATGGAACGAGAGAGTCCCATCTTGCAATTTTTGTCTCTTGGCTGTCTTGTTAGATTAGTCCAGAGAAGTAAATACCGTTTCCAAAAAGAATGCTTTAGAAGGTGTATCACGCTACTTACTAAACAGAATTCTCCGGTTTTTGACGTAAATTGGAAATAGGTGTGCAGCTGTTTTGACCGTCATATTTCGTGCAGTCCACCGCGAACCAAAACAAAGTGTGGCTAATGATCAGAAGTCCAACTTCCAAGATTCCGTGGGTCAGTTACAGCGCGTAAAGTTTCAAGCGTCTTTCAACTACAGTAGCTATCCACTAATGATTTTTCACTGTCGCCTTTTGTGCCGTCTGGATTCACTGATCACATGACAGGCCCGGTCCAACCCATTACTGCACTGTCTGGGACCAGGTTGTACTTGGCTCAAGCTAGCCTACCCCAATCTTTCCCTGTGTTTATACTCAGCCAGCGTGAGCAGTACTTGATTCGCGTTCTGTTCACCCGTCACGCGTGAACTTCCACCGCTCAACTGGTCAAACGGCATCGTACTCCGTGCCTTTAGTCCAAGTCGCACGTGTTGTTGGTTCGCTGCTGTTCGTACCAATCCACACACATTCCTGGTTTCTCAAGCTTAATTACCCAGTAGGTTACATGGATATTCGAATTGCTTATGAATAACACAGACATCTTTTCCCTAAATGACCTAAGGCTCATCTCTCCTCGAAAGGAAGAAGTAATCAGCTGACGCGATTCCTCATCAGTCGAAAGGTGTATAGCTGCAGTGTTGATGAACTACAATTGAAGGAACTCAAAAATTAAGATCTCTATTTTGACTGTATCAACCTGTTGACTGCACCGAGGGACACACTGGGTTGGTTAAATAGTGCGTCGGAGAAAGTACTACTGGGCAAGAGGCAAGTAGTGTTTCCTTCCTTGGCCATTGACGCGCTAGATTATGATCGCCATTAGCCCAAGCAACTAGCAATTATTGTGCAACTCGACTCCCATTGTCACCACTATGGGCTTACCGGCCAATGCCATAACGCACAATGGAGCATCTTAACTAATCCCACTGTGATTGACCACTTGGGGTGACGGCACGAAATGTGACAGTATTGACACTTTGGCTCAAGTCTTGGGCAACGCGGTTATCGTCCCTGTTCGATATAAAATACCACTCCGATTGCACACTGCTTCACCTGGTCTGGCGAACCTCTTGTGTCAAGAGCGAAACGTTAATAAACAACCATACCAACCGATTGCTGCCAAACCTCTATTAATTCAGCTATTATGGATGTTCACCGTTGCCCAACCTGAAAAACCACCAGTGTTGGGCACGTGCCAAGTGTGCGAACTGTTGCCACTGGCTGAAACTGGCGGCACGAGTCAAACTGTGGTTAATTAATCCTGGCAACCTGCACGAGGATGTTACTGGTAATGCAGAATTGGAGTAAAATTTGTCTTTGTGTTATGAAACAAAATACTATTTTATTATAACGTGTAGTGTTCTCATATAACGAAATATCCAAAAAAGAGGTATGTGCGTTCAAGTGGAACTACCACATATTAAGCATGCAGCACATGAATAGTGGTCTTAAAGTATTGCTGGTATCCCAGTAAGTGAAAACACTATGGTCATATAAGCATTCCTTGGGTGTCCAGTTGCTCCCCGTAACGGCCGATTAATACTTTCAAGCCTTCAGCGATGTTTCGGTAGTATTCAATCCGGCGTGTTACTCGTTGACCTTTCTCTTCCCCAGTCTCACCTTCCGCGGTGTCCGCTTCTGTGCTGCCACCGATAGCCATGATTGTACGCCCGAAGCCCCAGGAGCGGTTGGGACATAGCTGCCGATATATTCCTCGATGCGCACACCTTTCCCCGTTCGGTTTTGTCAACCAATACCAGATGGCCGATGCAAAGCCGACTTCACCGTCGCGTGACACAATATCTGGATCGTTGAGTAAGGTCTCCTCATCGTCAAAGTAGTACTGGCTAAACTCGGCGTAATTGCTTTGCCAAGTGAGAAGCAGCGGTCCTCTGCCGTAGAACTGACAATAAGGTTTACCATCTGGATTAGTCTCCTCTCTGTGCCGAAAGTTGTCCGTCGAATAGGCACAATGAGCCAAAAAAGCAGCCAGTTCGCGAACCCGATCATCCGAAGAGCCTTCGTTTAGAAACCCCCGCTGTATCATTCCGGATGCAGCTTTTCGGAAATTGTCATATGAGAAATAGCTGTTTTTGTGGATGAGACATTTCCATTGTGATTCGCTGCAAAGCGATAGATAAAACGGTTTCCGATAGAAATCAAGGAAAACACTACTTTACTGAGCCCCGAGCCACAAGAGCTACACGAAATATATGATCATTTTGGAAGTGGGGATGGTTGAAGAGAGGCTACATCAGAGTGAATCGCAGTCCGAGGTGTGGTTACCCATCTTAGTACAAACACGCAATAAACGTTCTAAGACCCGGTAAAGTTAGCCGTGAATATTTCCATTATTAAAAATTTAGGCAATCGGTGAGACGAGATGCTTTGGACTGATTCACGATGAGTGAGTAAAGGTCTGGATGAACTTTCCATAAATAAGTAAATAAATGGCACAAAATATGGTCGAGTTCTGTGTTCCAGCGCCCCGTCAAAAATAAAGTGCACCGAACTTAACCAATTCTCAGGCACAGGTTGATAACCGGATTCCAAGAGCTTCGGAGTCCTTGAACGGATAGTTGTCTCGAACAGCATAGGGAATACGTCATAGACTGAGAAGCATACGTGAGCTTTTGAAGATGCGCACATGCAACCACCGTGGGCTTCACGTTGCGCATGCAGTAATCAGAAAGCTAGAGGGTTAAGCCAGCTGGTTGAATATTCGACATACATTAGCACTCGGCTCCGTTGAGCTGATTACTCTATGCGCTAACCATACTGCCGTTTGTACATGAGGAGAACAGTTGAGACAACAATATTGAATTCTGATCTCAGTGTCCGATTCGGACAGCTGAATGATCAACTTAGGACGGGGAAGGTTGGTAAACTCCAAAGATACGAGTAGCTCGGTGCGTCTTTTCTGACACCCCACATAGCGCCCCTGGCCTCACGTGACACGACACGTGATGCTGACACTTCTCGGGTGTTTAATCCCCACTGTCCTTGCTCAACGCACAATTTACACTTACGTCAAGGACAATGGAACAATGATATAATACGGATAAAAATGCCAAGGCTTGACAAGTCCCGTGGAATGGTTTGTGGGAATAACGTTAGTTCATTGAAGTTACACAAAAGTGAAAAACACATCTCTGGACTCACCATATTATCCACTTTACCACAAAGGTATATCCGTCTACCCAATATCCCACTGCTCTGATGATGGCTCAAATAATAACTGTCGATGGCTTTCCTTACAGAAGTTTAACGAGGTTTACCTATTCAATAGTTGACGATTTTAAGCAAAAGTTAATCCATTTCTATCTGCGCATACTAGGCTCTTTAGACAAGACCACAGAATTTTCATTCATTTACGCCAAGTAGGCCCATCGGATATGTTGTTTTTAATCAGAATCTCAAGCATTCGGTTTGGGTTAGTTAGCTTATGGCGACTAGTTAATACACCACATGACCATTCGTCCTACCTAGCTTCAACCCACTAAGTGTCAATCGGTTGTAGACCAACATCGTTTTTAATACTCGTTGTTGATTAATCTAAGGAGCCATATTACATTTTCGTAGGGGTACACCAATTGGCTTTGGACGTCCGATTTTTGACGCTCGTTGTGACTCAATTGGTATTCCCAAGACCACTTGGTAACAAGTTAGTGACAACTGCATCAAGGCCATGTGTACGAAATTATGATAATGTTAACGATTGAATCTAGGTTAAAGCTTGAATGCCGGAAACAGCACTACTGAAGGATTACCAACGTATTTTTTGGGAGAAATTTTATTAACTCTGGGGTTTTATTACAAAACAACAATACTGCCATAACAGAACTAATTAACTGCACCAGCAGAATGGATAAAGTCATAACATTAGTAATTGACTCGAACCCTACAATTCGAAGCATTACATAATCTACTCCAAATGAACTGATGACCAGCGGAAGAACGATAACAAGCATTCTGGTAAAACTTCGGGCATGCGTCCTCAAGTCATTCGCGAGTTTTCAACAGTCCGAGTTCTGAGGAAGATATCTGCACAGTACGAAGGCAACAAAATGACGTTCACCTGGTCGAAGAGGCTACGGACGGCACATCCGAAATGCCTTGATGGATGATGCACGACAAGGTTATTGCGCCATCGTGCTGAATTCTGCTTCAGAAGGAGGCGCCTAGATTTACTATCCTCCGGAATCGTTTATGGTGTTCCTCACGGAACCTATAGCAACTTCATAGATCACGTCGAAATTTGCGGTGAAATGCGGCATTGCACAGCAAACTGTTTCGACACGTCTGTTAGTAGTCCGGAGAGCAATCGAGTGACCTGCGTTGCAACTACTTGTGCTCGAAAAACAAGCCGCATGCAATGTGGTTTTCGTTGTTTGTTTGGTCATCGGTTTACATTGCAAAAGGGCTGGATCCAGTTTCACGATGGAAACGGTGAGAAGGCTTGCTAAGATACTTGATAACGCTAGTTCTTGGGGACGGTGTGCAGTCAGTAGTGTATGGTTGAACATGTTTCATCAACGCACGGCTTTCAATTATTGCGGAATTATTCGGAAGCAATATAATGGAGAGCTATTCTTCCAAGTTGTCTACCAACCTCACTGAAAAGGGACAGAACGTACTCTTCAGTAAACAACACAGCTCAGACTTTAGCCGATTAGCCTAACTTGTCTACATATAAACCTTCTTCAGCAATGCTGCTGGCTCCGGATCAAGCAATGGCCTACTCATTCTCAACACTATCTTGCTGTCATCATTAAAGCCGGTAAGTTTCTGCGTAATTTAAATGGTACAAACGTGTTAATACTTGGGTAACTCAGGGAGACAGTTAGGTAACTGTGCTGCAGCACGCAGTCCTATTTCGGATCACGCTCGCTTTGAACTGATCAGGTGGCAGTTTGGTCACCGATACTGTATTTGCAGTAGACAAAAGTTAGATGCCTTCGGCCACAAAAGCCGCGATAAGCGACTAGGTTTATGTTTATTTGCACACTTTAAGCAGAGATGACACAGCTGGCGATCGATCCCGGAGCGCCAAGATTGTCGTCAGACGCCTTTACCATAACACCAAGTAGCTCCGCGAGCAAGATCTTTGAGCCGACTAAGGTTTTATCGCAGTCTTCTTGACGTCCTTGCCGAGCGAATGTACTGGACACACAACCAATAGTGTAACGGTGAAGAGATTTACGAGTAGTCCCTACTCCCTGTTTCGAGCTCCAAGTCGCCCAATTTCAACTGAGAATTCCTAGTGAAAACTAGACCAGTCATTAGGTCATGTCACGCAGTTTACGTCCCCGTAATATAACACCTGAAGCCAAAACCTGAGAAAAAGCACTGTATAATGTGTTGCGCTGGATAAAATTAAAGTCCACAACGTTTCAGTTAGGGATTGACCCCCTAGTATGGTGCAGAAAGGAACACTTGGGGGTGAAACCGGCTTTATTTACGTGATTGAGCTCTTGTTGTTTATAGTTAACACCGCTCGGTATCTGTGCTTTGGCTTATATTCGGTGCCGACAGTCGATCAGCCTACAAAATTTTCATAGAAGTCGCTTAGTAACGGCAGTAGATGCAATGCAAATACAGAGTAAGCTTTTTAACTCTATAATAATGAATTTTCCTGCCTACCCATCTGTCAGATCATCGACCAACCTGTGGTGTGATACATTAAGGCCCAGGTAAGTACGAGATGGACAAACAATATGTCACCAGTTGTCTTGGATGCATAAGTATAGCTGTCAATAAAACTTCAGGCGTGCACAAAGTGGGCAATGGCTAGAGGCAGGCATGATTGTGGTCACTGACTTCTCAAGGAATGCGTATCATCGCTCCAAAAAAATACAAGTTTTGAGCATTTTAATGGGCAAAATGTACAAGTTGTTGAAGATGAGTGAATGGAAGCACATGTGCTCTTATGCAACGTGAAGTATGAAGGTTAACTTGCTGTTACTCTGCCCGACAATGTGAACGTGTCGATGTGAGCGGACAAAAAGGGCACGCTCAAAATAGGCGTGAAATCGCTTACCTTATGTACTCTTCCACCATTTCGTTGGCCGCGCTGAAGCTAGTTTTAGCACAACTAAACCGTTTATACACTTCAGTTCATGCGCAGGCAGAATTTGTGTTCGGAGGCGGTGTTTAACGCCCACGTAAGAGACGTTGTGCAGAACTGGGTTAGCAAGCACAGCCGTTTGATGCTGTGTGAATTTGGGGTGAAATTCGATCGGATATCTACATTGTCTTAGTGGAAAGATTGTGGCCTGGATGTTGGATTTGGTCGTGTGATGAATCACTTCGTGCCAGTTTAATGGCCAGCTCAGCCACTGCGAAGACCTTACCATGATAATCGTACTACGTGGTCTGTGCTGTGGTGGACGCCATCTATTATATTGATCCTTCTTGTTAGAAAGCCTTAAAAACTACGATAGCACCCTTGCTTTGTAGGCTCTCCCTTTCGTGTCTACGTGTCGACAGGCAACGAACCTTCGACGGGTCAATAAACAACGGTTGATCTATATAACAGTGACATCCAGAAGGATACTACAAAACTGGACAGGGTACCGATGACAAGGTCGCTCTGCTGGCCAACCGAAGCAGAAAGAGTAGATACAGGCGGCAACAAATCTGCTAAAGAAGCTGGAAGCGCAGGGGAACACGTACTCACAAGCGGCAGAAGGAAAATGCCTTAGGTTAATCTGTAATGGTATTCGAGATTTCCCTTTTATGTCCTGAATTCACGTTTGTACCATCGGCCGACTAGTGGTGCAAACTGACGAGTAGCAATTATTGGCTTCCAAATCGATTACCAGTGGAGCAGTGACGGTCAGACCTATCATTCAATTCTTCGGTTAAATCCATGTTGCTTTCTAGCCACTAAATGATCGATAGACTACAGCCAACCGGTAACGAGCCAACAGGATACCGGATACCATATATTACCGAATATAAGCCTGTTCATAGATTGACCGACAGTGTAACTGCAACAGCAACTTTGTCCAAAGTCGCAAGTCTCTATATTACCCGACTCCTTAAAAAATCGAAAAGAGATTTAAATTTGTTTTTCCACGAGTTTGAGGTAATCACTACCTGCTGTCACTTGAGTGTGTTCAGGCTAAACCTGCTCTATTATTGATCGGTTTTGGTGGCCGTAAGGTGTTATAATTGCGGTTAGTGGGGCGTTAAGCCGTCATAACAGGCTTTCACCACACCGGATAGTGTCTTGACCATATGTCGAGTCACATGGAACAGGCAAGACAGCCAATAATATAGGCGAGAGGGTGTGTCAATCACACCGTCTCACATAGTCAGAAGACTCATGAATATAAGAGAGTGAAGTTCACGGTCAAGGATGTGGGAAGAGATGTGCAGTGGATTCTTGGGTGGATTTTGCACTGAAGATGCCACTGAGGGAGGTGGCGAAACGTTTGCTATTAACTTACTCATCTCGGAGAACGAATCAAAAGGTTAAATTGCGTATAGTCTTTGTATAATCCAACACCCTAAATACAGAAAGGAAAATTGTTCAAACATCACCTACTTAGATTCGGTACTACACGGTAATCAAAAATGTTACGTGGTTGTGAATGCACTAGTAGTTTTAGTTGTGACCTAGTTTCTCATTCTTCATCGAATTCAATGGCTTCTAGGGAGTGTTGATCAGTACTGACTGTTGGGCGGCTATAGTTAATATGAGCAAATTGTGGCATCCGAAAAGCACCATTCGGGATCAAAACAGGAACAGTGTGATACCACTGAGCAGTTTGAAGATGTTTGGGTGAAATGCTCAGCTCGGTTTCATTTACACGGAAGGTATAACAAGATGGACGAAATTGACTCACAGGGACACAGCTGCTAACAATGGTGCCGGATTAATACACTACCTACTGTAGAGGAATTTGTTCAGATAGTTTGTTCTGCTGGGTCTGTGGATGAAATGGAATTTGTAAATGCAGTTATTTCCTTTTGCCTCCTTATCACTCCTCAAAGCAACAGTGATTTACCGTTAGAACAGGCAATCACTCAGAACCCTATACTCATAACAGAGCCAAACTATGATCTGTTTCATACACTACGCCGACTGGTCTCTACAACTGATCTCACCGTCTCGCAAGTGGAAGCCGTTGCGAAGGTTGGCCTTCTTAGAGAGGGCTGAAGAGGTTTCTATCAGACTGCTACCATTTACAGTTCAAAGGGTTGTTTACTGTGCTACTAAGTGTGTGGGTCACCGCAAGTAAAGTCTGTAAAGTCGTTATTCTACTCACCGTGTGACATCGTAGTAAGTGGGACCCAAATTTTTATTGTTTCCGCCGAACACGCACGCTACGTAAGCACTGAGGGGCCACTAACGTTATGCCTCCTAAGGAATTCGTATTCGAACGCGCACGCTTGATTATTTTCATGTAGAAGTGTATCGTGTGTGATTGCGACACTTTAGTAAGGCAGTAACTCGCAAATCAGCGCATGCTCGTCGCGATTTAAACCCACTGCTCAACAGCCATAGGTTCTTATAGGGAATAGTTGGTTTAAAATTATCTTCTGATGGTGGTAACTAGTCAACAGCAAACATAGGAATTTAACAAGTGAGCATACATTGAAGGTAGTATACCTAGCATATTCCTAATCAATAGGTACCTACCAACTCCATGATCTATCTGAATCGCGTTCAGTTCAGCCAAACAACTACGATGCGGACACCGAAGGGCGGTGGGTCCAGTTCCCACGACACACCCCGCCGGGATGAAAAAACACAACAAAGGTAGTAAACTGAGATCAGGCGCAAATAAAACGAAAAAGGGAATCAAGAAATAATGGCATGTACTGATCAAAATGGGACGAAAATTAATAGCCAATCGCAAGTGGGTCACTGACTGCGTGACTGCGCCAAGTCTGATGGGTTTCCAACCACCGGTGTGAACCATCCCTTGGCCGCCATCCGCGAAAACGACAAGCACCGCCTGCCCAATGTATACAACTTCATCGACTGACTACCTCGCGGTTTCGACCAGCTAGCCATAGCCACGGCGTATAATGCACGCCGAGGGAGCAGGTTAACGGGCATACAGAGAAGACAGCCTAGCCAATGTAAGCGATCAAGATTTATTGAACACTCAAGTGTGACACCAAAATGCTTCTTGCTAAAAACCAGCTGACGTACTTCCATGCTGTACACTCGGTGTTCCCACTAGACGTGCGCAATACTTCGCAAGCACCAATGGTCAAACACGGCCAAACGTTTGATGTCTTCATTCGCGAACTGGCTAGGTCTCTGATACACACAGTAAAACCGGCCTTATCACAACGTTATACACGCTGCCATTCATGGACAGGCTGATATACCTCCGTCAGAAAAGATGACTGCACCTCGGGAAAGCCAAAGGAACCTTGGACGAACCTGAGTTCCAACCACTTGCCTGTGAACACGTTGTTTTGCCGCCATTCTAAGTTGCATTTGGTCCCACAAACGTGTGTTTATACTCATTCGTCCCTGGTTCATCTTTGTTGTCTAGTGCCCTCCATCTTTCGGATCTAGCTTGTGCGGATCGTCTTGTATCTCCACATTGAGATATTGCACCATTCCCGCAAAAACACAATTGAGGAATTTTCCGAATCACGAACCATACTGAAGTATTTATGCTATCAAACGAAAGGCAAGTACACGTTTCATCTGACGAATCAGCAACTAAAGCTGTGGACCGTTTATCAAACTAGCCATCGTACACATTATGTCTGTATCGTTCAGTCGCTCTGTTTGCTGTGGAGACAACCTAGTCACTTAAACCTGCCCCACCTGGGCCAGACGTGCGGAAGGTGACGACCTTGAACATGCAGGCAATTCATCGCACACGCGAAAGGCAGGAAACCATATGCGCTCGGACCTCTCTGGGAACACCATCGATCGACTCAATAGATTGTGGCGACCAACCAAAAGCCCATGCTACCGCATCCAGATCGACAATAGTTTGTGGCCTTCCGTCAAGCCGTAAAATATACGGATCGGAATCCATTGCAGCAGTTTCTAAGGCAAGTTCCATCCCAAATGTTCCAAGCTCACAGTTAACCAGTTGAAGCTACACACTAGTTAACCAGAGTCACTGAGCTTTTGTTCAGTATGTATAGTTATCCCACTGGTAAAGATTGTACAGGAACTATCGCAGAAGTAGGAAAGACTAGTGGCAATGGTTGAACAAACGAGGAGTATCAAAAGCGATTCAATTGTAGCAAGCGTAATAGAGAGTAAATTCCAGTCACTCCCATCCAGCACGGCATTAAAACTGAGGAAGATGGCTAGGCAGCGCACTAAAACTGCATCATGTGTGGCATTAAAAATCAATACAACTAGTTGATCAGATATGCCCGAAACAAGCACCGTCAGTCCGATTGCAATGAGCACGCTCAGGGCATCATCCGCCTTCCAAATGGTTCCGAAAATTCAGTAGGGCTTGAACAACACTGGTGGTTGGAATTTGGTTGCTGTCAAAGGTGATCGAAAACCTAGCTCTTCGACCACTCCCATTGGACCCATAGTAACTGAATAAAACGAAACTGTACCCAAACAGCCTCCATCGACTGTATACAGACAAGCTGGTTGTATGACTTCAACCAGAGTTGCAAGTAGTATACCAGCGATAATCTGCACAAACCTTCCAGAATGGACGTCAAATTCCTTTGAAGGAAAACAACTAGACGACGTGAACCAATGGAACTCCATATCTGACACCACAGGGGTTACAACTAAGCCCCTACATTTGACACGCGTTACCCCTCTCCTAAACTCACAGTTCTACTGTGAACCAAGACTTCGCCGAGTTGTGCTGACGTTTGCCAATTAGGCAGAAGCTGTCCTGCTATCGATAGCTCGCCTCCGGAATGGGTCATTTTTCATCCGCTTTTTCCCGGATATTCCGTGCAGCGAGCGCAGACAGGCAATGCACTAGTTGGACGAAAACTGGAAGGAATTCGTAGCCAGAACCGTCGTTGTACCCTGTGTTTCTGAGGTTGCAATCCATGATGAGCGCGAACCGGACACTCACGACCAGGGGCAGTGAAGATACCTCCGCGAGACCCTCTCCCTGGCAAACGTCATGGCATTATAAATCTCGAGGATGCGCCGGTCGCCAAACTACAAAGGTTGCGGCCCGATCATTGGTGATCCTTTAATCTATAAATTTTTCAGCAATGGTAATGAAGGGATGATATGAGGGCCGCAGCAGCCTTCCTTCCGAGGTCCGGATAAAAGCGGCATCTGCTAAGCAAACACACGACAGCAGCCGCTTAGTCAGACCATTTATCGACAAAACTTCGAAAACCTTTAATCAAGCAACCAAAGCAAATGGAAAACACACCTTATACGTTACATACAAAGAGAGAAGCAGAGAGGTAAAGGTAGGATCCATGAATCGGACACAAATAAGTTCGTCATCCCCCACCCAAAAAAGGATTGGTTGTTGATTTTTCACCGGTCGGCAAAACATTTTATCCAAGCCACCCATCCCACGATTCATTGCTAGAAACAAGGAAACTTTTCTGAAAGTACACCAATGCGCAAGGTCTCTTGAACAAGCTTGCCGAATTGCGGCTACGTCAAGCGTCACATGCCTGGGACCTCATACTCGTTACGGAAACCTGGTTACACTCAAAAATTACCGATGCCAATGTCGCGATAAATGGCATGTTCCTTCTCCGAAACGACCAACTTAGCAAAGGTTGGGGGGCTAGTGTTATACTACGGCAACGACCTGCAGTGCGAACCAGTGATCGATCCAGAAATGCTGATCATAGACTCACTCTGGTGCAGTGTGTGACTGAGACGCAAAGATCCTTGCCTTTTCGCCGTTGTTTACCGTCCCCCAATGTCCGCCAAAGAGAGGGACTCCCGCCTGCCATTGTCCTAGGGAAGGGTAATACGAGGACGATACACTCATGTTCTCATCTCAGGTGAAACCAATCTTTATGATTTGGAAGTTTCGGCATCCCCCAAGGAGCAGTTTAAGACCGACCTGCAAGAGTATATTACAAGCATTCAGCGCTTAAGCTGCGTCAGTTCACCCACCCGATTCAGGACGGGAAAGAAAGTATCTGGGTTTGATTTAGTGCTCATGTACGAAGAGCTCATGATTGAGAATCCAAGGCTGGAGAGCTCTGTGGGGCGGAGCGACCAGGTAACCATAATTTACGACTTCGTGTGTTATACGGAGTATACACAAGAACATAGTAGCTTGTTTGGAATAATCACCTATTCCGACATACTGGCAGAACTTGGGGAGATGTCAGCTGGGAATTTCCGGACGACGGTTTCTTTGACAGTGTTTGAATGAAGTTTACTGGCAAGTTCAGTGATGTGATCAAATCAGCATCGGTCAACAAACCCCTACTTTTCGCAAGAAGACAATCATTCATTCGGAGCAGAACCAGAGAACACATGGAAGTAAGAGACGCTGCATGGTATGTGTACAGAGCGAACCCTAGTATTGGCAACTGGTGTAACTATGTTGTGCATCATAATCACTGTACCACGCTTGTGTGTGAGGACGAATTAGTACACCAGCAGAGTCCAGTGAAAAACTTTTGTGCTAACAAAAAGCTTTTGCACAGTCATGTGAACAGATTCCGGAATGTGAAACGTCGTGGTCGCCCACTAATATCAGCGGATGGATGTGCTCAAAACGCCGTAGATGCAGCTAACGTTCTACGGCTCCAAAATGCTCCAATTTTCCGACGTGCTACCAGCATTTGTAACATACCTATCCCGATCTCCCGGACGCTAGTATTTACACATGTCGCCTTTAGTTTGGCGACCATTTTGAAGAAGCTGCTATCGTTGCGCACCCATCGTTTCCCTGAAGATCACAACATTCCCCCGAAAGCACTACAGCTGGCAGCTACGAGGAGAGCTGAACCATTAACGAGACTTTTCTAAAGATTCCTAGAAGAACAGCAGGTCCCTAGCATGTGGAATCAAGGCATCACTACCCCGATTTTCAAGTGGTACCTGTTCAGTGCCTGCTAACTATCGCTTAGTGATTCACCTCCCGGTGCTCTCAAAAATGATGGAATCGATCATAGCTATGGCTATAATAAGCTACTTCGAAAGGCCTAACATCATAGCACCGGAGCAATACAGATTTTGTCAGCATCGGTCATACACTACTAATCTACTGCTTGCCAGTGGCAGTTGGACCGAGATAACCGACAGTGGGATCAGCTCTGATGTCATCTATCTATACTTTTCTAGAGCGTTCGACCGCATGATCACCTCATCCTTCTCCAAAAGCTGCAAGCGTACGGAGTGGGAACCCTGTCCCTGGATGGATAGGAACGTCCCTCTTTCAGCGGCTCCTTCAGATTCGAGTTCGAGGTTCATTTTCTGACCAAATTGGTGGGGACTGCAGAGTTCCACAAGGGTCGGTGTTGGGTTTGCAGTTATTCTTGTACTTCAGTAACGACCTTGCGAGTGTCGTCAAGCCAATTTTCCTGTTTTTTGCCGATACCATCCACAAATGGAGGACAATTGACTGTCATGATGATCACGACGTGTTGTAACGAGACAGACTGCACTTTTGAAGGGTTAAAGTTAAATTTACTTCCGTTTAACGCAGACAAGTGCAAAAACGTGCATGTCAGCCACAAGCCCACGTACGCATATAGGCATAGAGACGACATGCTGAAAAATGCATCACAAGAGCGAGACCTTAGGTTGGTAACCCAAGACCACTTAGGCTGTTCGGCGCAGTTCTTGAAGGCGTCCAAACCGCGAAGCAACAGTTTGGTCTGTTGCGGAGGGCGTTCGGGATGTTTCATCCTTCCATCTTCCCCAAAATGTTCAAAGCGTATGTCAGGCCACATGTAGAGTACACCATCTAGGCCTGGCAAACCTAGTTAAAACGCTACCTGGTTGCGCTGGAGACTGCACAGAGACGGGCAATGAAGAATGTGAAGTGTTTGTCCCAGCTTCAATACCATAGGCGACTAAAGGCTCTGCGAGCGTACAGCGGAACATACCGCCGTCTACGGAGTGACCTCATCCTGATGTGCCAGATTTTGAAAAACCCCGGTCACGCTTGTCGCCACCTTCTGACACTCAACCGCAACACAGACATGATGGATCGTAATATGAAACTGACCACTCAATACAGTCAGCTTGAGTGCCGTCGGAATTACTTTTCCCTTCGAGTTTGTCAACCGTGGAACGCTCTTATGACTTTTGTCATTTCAGTGTGCAAGCTGCCCATGTGTAAAAAACGACTAGACGATGCTTTACGTCATTTATATTACTTGATCTGATTTCTGTTCATTGAGTGACGCCAAGGCGCAGACGAATATTGTGCTCACCAACCCTACGAAATCGGGTTAGACGGATATACCTATGTGTTAAGGTGGATAATATGATGAGTCCACCGATGTGTGTATCACTTTTGTGCAACTTTCTTGAACTAAGCTTGTTCCCACAAACCATCCTACGGGACTTGTCAAGCCTTGGCTTTCTTTCGCCGTATTCATACCATTGTTATATTGTTCCATTGTCCTGGAGCACTGCCGTCAAACTATTTGCTGGAATGGGGTAAACATGAACTATCTAGCTGACACCACGTGGAGTTTGTTCGGCTAACCAGAAAATTCATTGCATAGTCACTGTGTCAGACACAGGAAGAGCTATGTCGTTCCCATACTCAGGTTTGTTAGTCGGTCACTTGGCAGAAGTTCCACTCCTGAACAGTCTGGAATGGCAGAGTTAGTCACGGTCATTTTGAGTACAAAGTTCCAGATGAATAGAGATATAAGGCAACCTTCGCCAACCCCATTGTCTTGAGGAATTCAGGGGGAAACTTCCAGTAGACCATTTACCGGCCATGGGACTCTGGGTTGAGAAAATTCAGAATAAAAAGCAGTGGCGGCCAAGCCCTCCATGGATAGGCCGCGCCACGATCAACAGAGCCGAATGCGGTCTCCAAGTCAATTAAAACTATATGTTCGTTCGTTTGTAAGTGTGCCTCTGCTCTGGCATTTGATGAAGGCTAAGTAAGCACGTGGAATCGTGTAGCACTAGTTATCGGTTGGAAGGCATGGTACCGGCTGTTCAGTTAGAACACTAATGAACTGCTAAGCCACTTTGGATAATTATTAGAAAGTAAGGTATCAGGGGATTGAGACCATCCGGTAGTACGTAGGCAGTCTAGCTTGTATTAAGCAATAAATTAAAAATATCATTCGTAGTACTGTGTAGGCTCGATCATTTTATGTGCCAGAAGCAACCAATGGATGGGGTTTCAGTTGCTGGTTTGATAAATGAAAGTATGATTCTAAAAAGCGTTGTTTTATATGCCCACCTTTAGAGCTGCAGATATGACGGATAATTCACATCGGTAATGAGAAGCAGTGTCTTGACAAACAGAGTACATTAGTCGAAATATGAATATTTGGCCTCACTTTGGTAGCAGTAAAAAACACAGGAAGTTTTAGATAGCATAATCGAGGTAGGCACTTACAGATTGCAGGAGTACTTCGACGCTGTGTAACAGTTATAATTGTAGTTTTCCTCCGCAGTCTTTTAATTGTATCTTCGTGTATTTGTTTGCGACCAGGTCATTTTAGTGATACCCGTCCGTCTTGCAATCACCACGTGGCCGTCTATTCTGAACATTACTCAAAGCAATCTTCGCTGGGCTTTCCCATGAAAATAAAACCAACCGGTCTTTTTCCAAAATTATCACTTGTGAGCTCTGTCACTATATCTGTAGTGGACTCGGACCCAAAGAGAAATAAAGATGAATAAATGATGATCAGAAATGACAAGACTCACAGAAGGGTTTCGACGTGGGTTAGAAGTCCAACCACATAAAACTTCCTAGTCCTCTTGCGTCAGCCACTCCGATGGATGACAAACGACGATGGTGAAACCAGTTGAGACGGAACGAGATCTGTAGATGGATATTGCTCTAGGTTAGAACGTAGTGACCGACAATGCCATAAAATCCGTGGCACAAGAACACAGAGAGAACACGTCGATTTGCCCGCGTGGTTCAAAAAGTGTGTTATTTATCAATCAAAACAAGTATACAAGGTTAATGTACAAGAATTGGTTGTAATAGGAAAGGAATGTACAATGAAAGATAAGTAAATTTACAGGCGCTACATATCAAACAGTGAAGCCAGTCTTGTTAACTACCCCAAGGTATAAGATGTCGCTCATTCCGACACGCCCTAACACCCCAGTCATGCAAGTCACATTCGGCATGACTGCTACTGACCCATTCATGAAAGCTACACCTAACCATTGGGTTATGCCACCGGCAGATCTGAGCCGGAAGCAATCCAGTACAGAGAAAAAACGGGTAACGTACACATCGGTCGCTTCGATTAAAACACCAAGTGCGACACACGTATGTCCGTCTGCTATACCGAACACCAAGATTGCGCCACAGATTTCACCATCAAATCCAGTGGTGCCCCCTGAACGGTCTAAACCACCAGAAATAACTCTTAAACAGGCCTTTGCTAGACAGAACCATAGTGTGTTAACTCTGGTCTACACCAACGTTCCCGATTTACAATCTGTCACAATAAACGATAAGTTGTTAGATGACCGAAACCAGTGGAATTCCATCTGCGATGAAAGTGACATTTGAGTTGAGCCCATTATGCTGAGACGCGTAGCGCATCACCCAACTTCAGTGCACTATGGTAAATCCCGAGTTCTTCTACTAACGCTGAACTCAGCAAATGAAACAAAGGCCGTCCTACACTAAGTGATTCATCTTCGCAATTCATCGAGCGCGGTGAGCGTACTACCCGATCACTATTGGGAAGGCCGCCTAAAGGGAAGGGATAACCAAAACCGCCCTCCTAAAACGATAGTAAGAAAACCACTTTTGTCCATGGTGTTCCTGAGCTTCAGAATTTTCGTGATAAAAGAGCGTAAAATCATGACCAACAACAGTGGTGCTACATCTGCGAAGAAATCTCTGTGGACAATGTTGTCGCCAAGTTGCTGATAAGAATTACCTCATCACCTAGCTACATAGGATGCTGTCCAGGATTAATGAAAATGGTGGTACACTTGGAAGAAATGGTAGAAGTGCTGTTGAATAACTGGTTGAAGTTTATTGCTAGGTTGACAACAGAAATTCGACTAAAGGCAACAGACACACGATCACAAGTCGTCAGTAATACGCTGGACCTTGCGACATCAATAAACGCTTTGTGCTCACAATCCTGCTGAGATGTTGACGCAACATGCTGCTTCTGACAGCACGGTTCAAAGAAAGCGGGAACGTCCTGATCGAGAACACTCTGTAAGGCCACGCAGCCCAACTGAAATTCATAAACCAAGGAACTAGCAAAAGATGATCAGCGGCTGATCACTAAAACGGTCAGTTTAAAAGCAAACCCGAACTCGACGTCCTACAAAGCACTCCTAACATGAAAAACCGTAATCAGTTTGTACATTGATGCCCAATGCTTTCATAGTAAGCTGGCCGAACATAGAAAGTAGCAGGCCTCACAATCACGAGAACTCATCATGATTGCAGAGACCTGGTTAAGTCCTGAAAGAATTGATTGTGAGATCGATTTGCCCTGCAGGTCGATGCTTCGGAAAACTAGAACTGGAAAGGGTGTTGGTGTGATTCTCTATTACAAAACTAACCTCCAGTATGAAGTTATTGAGTCCCCAGAAATCCGCGTCTCTGATTCGCTTTGGTACTCGCCTTGGCTGCGGAAGAAGGACACTTGTCTTGGAGTCGTAATTTACTATGTACCAAACTCTACATCGGAAATGGAAGGAAAATTGAACCACGTTTTGTAAGTTGAGCTAAGCAAATCATACAACCACATTCTCATCGCGGGAGAATTTGCCCTTCACGACCTGGAGATACCAGCAACCGATGGCGTACAGTTTAAAGCATGTTTGCAAGAGCTAGGCTCCAGCTATCCCATATACAAGCACATCACCACTCCTACCAGATTTCGAAATGCTAGCAGGCCGTCTATACTTGACCTTGTGTTCGGCAGAGAAGAACTCATGGTCGACGGAACAATTACAACTACACCTTGCGTCTCAGTGACAATGTTACTCCACTGTTTAACTATGTATTTTATACGGAATATCCTGAGGAAGTGGATGATAAAGTGCATATGGTAACACCCTACAACGTGTTATCCGAGCTTGTTAACGAGGAATCTTGGACCTACTTCACTGTAGGCCGCCAGAAATCACTTGGCACACTTTCACAAGGACAGTTAGCACACTGGTAGCGCACGCGTCTGGGCAGAAATCTTTCCATCCTTAAAGCAGAAACAAGTCATTTCTGAAGAGCAGAACACGTAATTGCATGTTGATGAGGGACTTAGCATAGAAAGCACACAAGGACTCCCCGAATTCCTTAACCTGGGTTGTCTACGCGGCACAGCTTAACTTCTGTGTGAGCTTGATCCGCGAGGACATGGTGACGCCTCAGCAGCTTTAAGGTGGCGATTTTGTACGAATCGCAAACTCTTAGACAAGCACATTAATTGCATTCGTAAGGTGCGACGGCGTAGCTCAGCACTGGTTACAGCGAACGGATACACGTAATCAGTAACGGAAGGAGCCGACCTCTTACCGCTTCATTACTCACGTATGTTCCAGAGGTGGATGCGTCCAAGTGTTATCCTTGTTTTATTGCTTCACCGTCAGGTCTATTCATCATCCGTAGTTTTGAAGAATTTGTTATCACCACGTACCAACAGATCTTTTGGAGTCCATAACCCTCGCGCGAAGGATCTGTAGGTAGTGATGTAGTGGAAGCACTGGACATTTTCCATCAGCACTGCTTAGAGGTGAAGAACATTCCACTAAGATGGAAGTGAGGGGTCTTCACTCCTATTTCTAACCGTACTTCCTGTGTTTTCCAAGGTTATTGAACTAATCGTCATGGATTCATTGACGCTGTACCTGGAAACCCAAAGCGTAATATTTTCGGAGCAACGTGTGTTCCGCCATAATTACTCATATATTACTGGCTTGGTAATTGCACGCAGTAGTTGGACCGAAGCAGTTGATGGTGGAGCAGCATTCGATGTCATCTATCTGGATTGCCAAAAAACGCTATATTGACCAGATCATCGAATTCTCCTTCATTGATGGCCCTGTCCTGAGGTGGAAAGGAAACTTTTTACATGAAGGCCGAATGAAGGTGAGAGTAAGCGAATATCTGTCCGGCACAATTGTTGTGGAATGCGGTGTACGCCAAGGCTCGGTGCTAGAGCCTCGCCTATTCTTGGTTTTCACAAACGACCTAGCGAAGCCAATCACTTCCGATTCCCTATTCTTCGCAGATAATATCATGATATGGTGAGCGATCAGGGAACCGGACGACCATGGAGAAGTCGGGCGCGATCTTGACACGATTTCGAACTGGTCAGTTCAGAATAGCCCACCAAGCGAGGTAGAAAAATGTCAAGCTGTCCAACCGCGCCATAAGCATGAGTACACGTATTGGCTTGGGGCACCCAGATTGCAGATCAGTTCCCAGGATCGTGTCCTTAGTGTGCTTGTACAGAGTGAACTCAAATTTCGATATAGTCTGAGGTAGCTGGGAAAAGAAGCAACCAGTGCGTCGGACCGTTGCGAGTAACATTCGGGAGATTTGACCCATCCATCTTTCCGATGATGCACAACACTTACGTGCGCCCTCACGTTGAATACTTTATCCAAGCTTGGCAACCTTGGTTGAAGCGCGACCTAGAAGCGCTAGAAACACAAGAACGCAGGGTGACAAAGAATGTCAAGGACCTACGCCATTTCTATTACCGGCAAAGGCTGAACTCACTGTGAGTTTTCAAGGCATGCTACTGATGGCTATGCGGTGATTTTATATTGGTGTACTAAATATTGAGTGACTCGAACCATGTATGCCACCATTTGTGAAGCTCACACAACACCAAGCTCAGAGGCAACTTCTTGAAGCTAACTGAACAATACAGCCGCCTAGAGTGTTGCCGGAATTACTATTCTCTGCAGGTTTGCCAACCCTAGAAATTGCTTCCACACTCAGTTGTCTCTTACCTTACAGTTGACATTTTCAAAGAGCAGTTGGATGTTGCCCTTAGTTCTCAACACTTTGGTGCCTAAACTGCACTACTGCGGATTACATTAATCATCCCCATCTACTGGATTTGTGTGTCACATGGATTCAACGAGGCGGCACATGAGTGAGCGTTCTTATTTTTAATTTTCTCACACTGCATCAACTTTGACTGCACCCCATATTTTTTAAGGATTTATCCAAATCACAGTTTTTATACTGTCGTTATTCAGCAACGCAGTTGATTCAGCAGACGTTTAAACGGAAAAAGCACATACCTTTTGATGTGATAGTTTTCCCCTCAACTATTCTGGGGGATTTGACAAGCTCCTGTTCTTTTACCCGTGATAAATCAGTGTTCATTGTGCTGGAGTATAACAATAATTGGTACCCAGAAATGATGCACACAACGACGAAAAATAGCAATATCATTTTTAGACAGCTGCATTTTTGAACGAATGAGACAACTGTCTCTCTCTCTTAAGAATAGAGTACACATCATAAAGGTTTAAGAATGTCGGCTTTTATTGACTCGACAAACGTCCAGCGGTGGATCTGTGGATGTTTATCGTTCGTCTGGCTGAAACTACTTGCCTCTCCCTGCCCGAATCGCCTCTGTAATGCATTGCTACAGTTGTCTGTTGTGCACTGCTTGTCGAAGCTAAGCGATCTCTGCTTGTTGAAACAAATACTACTGAAGTCACGCAATCGGTGTTTCATTCCTGATGAGTCGACTAGTAAATGTTTCAGATAAGGCAGCATGGAGTGCGATAAGACGACGTATGAGAATATGAAACTTTAAATTTCAATGGTGTGGGAGAAGTAGATATTGAAATTGCCAGGAGAGTATGCAAATGATGAGTGGAGTCGTCTCGAATTCTGGATGAAAAACGAATTCACGCATTGACATCTTTGCTAACTCAGTCATAAATATTCAACTAGCGTTTTCGACGAACGCGAACAGTGTGACAATGCTTAACAGACTGCATGCTTTCGGGCTCTGCATCGGGGTATTCGCTGCGACCCAAAGGACTGTATACATTTAGCCCATCAACTATGAGCTCCTCACTAGTGATCACTAGATCTAACGTTACCGGCTCATTGGCTGTTCTGAACCTGGTAGGAGCGGTGACGTGTTTATATGAGGGTGTGCTAGAGATTAGCCCTTGCACAATCAGGCCTTGAAGTATTCTCCCTCGGTTGATGGAGTTTCCAGATCATGGATGCTGAAATCTCCTGTAATGGGGATATGCAAGGGACTTCGGACTCATCACAATACCAACTGCATATTGTAGGCTGTCGTCGTCTCCGGTGTGGATTTGGGTGGACGATAAACTACGGAAAATTACTAGTGGCGCCGCAAAACTGATGGTAGCAACTTTCAACGTCTTCGGGCGCATGCCGTCCACACCCGAGGAGATGAACTCGCGCACAGACATCAGCCACTTCATTACAGCTGCGGAGGTAAACAATATGTGATTAAGCCCTGATGGCGGCATTATCTGCTTAGACAGGATGTGTGATGATTATACGCTTTGGAAGGTACGGCCAGATTGTTGTCCAAGGACGTTGGCTGCCTCTTTCGCGGTTTGGACTAACCCACATGCTGTGTTCAGCGCAGAAATACCGCGCTTAACACGGCGCAAATTGTTTACGTGTCTGTATACAACTTTGGGATTGGAGCAAAACTTTTCCACTAGACCTCGTTGGTTCTTCAGTTTATCCTCCCGGACGAGTTTGACACAGTGGTTCCTTTGTATTGTGTAGACATTCCAGGTGTCGTCGTTCGAGGAGGCTACGTACGTGCGCCATGTGAAGTCCCTTAATGCCATGCATTTACGTGTCCTGCTGCTTACGAAAGACTTCATCCTTTTAGGCCGGTAGAGTTTGGTTTCAGATGTGCTTGCCACCAGCTTGTTAAATATGTTGACGAATTCTCCGCAGGCCACCTCAGGGGTCAATTCGGCTAAGAACGACCAGCTTGTTGCATCAATGAGGTCGGACAGGTCGTCATAGTTGGTTACGACGTGATATTCCTCGGCATGCTCTTTAGGATAATCCGCGTAGCACATGTAATGAAACACTAGCGTCGCATGATCGCTGCGGCCCAGAGGAGTATCGGTTATCACTCTCTCGACCATCAGTTCTTCATTAGTGAATATTCGGTCCAATATGGATGGCCTGTTAGTTCCCCTGAATCTGGTGGGCGTAGTGACGTGGCCATAAAGCGGGAAGTCTGAAACCAGATCTTGCAGGTCTGCTTTGAATTGCTCTCCTGGTGTGGCTTGGGATTCTAGAGCATGTAAGTTGAAGTCGCCGGTGACTAGAATGTGACTGTACTTCCTGTTTATCACTTGCCTCAACGCAGCCATCAAGTTGCAGTCCATCTCAGGAGTAGACGATGGTGGGCGGTAAACAACAACCAATAGGCCAAGATCGTTCCCTCTCAGCCGGAAACTACACCAAATGGAGTCAGGTACGTCGGTTTCCGAATCGTTTATGGGTTCGCATTGCAGGTTGTTACGAAAGTAGAGGGCTACCCCACCACCTTTGCTGGCTCGATCCTTCCGGACAACGGACATGCCTGTTAGCGCGATTTCGGCATCCGTTATCTCACAGCGCAACCACGTTTCGGTGACAGCGATGAGGTCCCAAGCTGCTGACGCGTGTCGAAGTCTTAATTCAGCTAATTTGCTGAGTAGACCTTGGGCATTTGTGTACATGCATGAGAGCTTCTCGGAGACCAAAAGTGTGTTCGATTGGATGGATGAAGCAAGTGAGTTTACGCCGACCAATAAAGGGTCGGCGACTAATCGTTTTTTGGATGGGTTGCAGACTCTCGAGACGAATTTGGTATATAGTCAAGTATCAGATGCCCCGGATCCCGGTGTTTGCTCGTGCTCTGCTGTGTCCCTCCGGATATTATGGCTACTGTTGAAACCGTCCCCGAGTCGGGTCCTGCAGTTGGCGTTTTCATTAAGAGTTGTGCCTCTACTGAATTGTCATTAGAAGGTGCTGGTGTTCCCGCTGCTTTCAGACGAATTTCTGTTGGCAATCTGCTACGGAATTTAGTCCAGTTCTCTAGAAGGGTTTGTGCCGTTAGTTCTGATTGCAACACAAGTTTTAACAGCCTGGGACCGCACCCCTTATAGTTTGGTGATATGGGGATCCTTGTCAACGAGGTGGCCACGACATTTTCGAGAGAAAGAGCCTCCCGGATGTAGTGCCATTGCTCGCGGTCGTGCATCTGAGCATCGTCGGAAGAGGAATCTGTAAGCTCAGGAACACCGTGAGCAATCACTGTTTTCTTATCTTGACTTTTTCTGTACCTCTCTCTGTTAGCGGGATCCGCTGAACGTTCTTTCCACGGGATTTCAGGTAGTATGCGCACTCCACTTGAGTCGTTGCGGAGACGATTCGCAGACAGCAGAACGGCCTCTGTCTCGTCCGCCGAGTTTAGTGTTACCCGAAGTAACCGGGGTTCACCGTAGTGCAACGCGTTTGGGTGACGCGAGATTCTTTTTAATGTCGTGGGATTAGCATGGACACCGATCGACGTACAGATGGAACCCCATTGATTTCGATCGTCCGTCAACCTACCCTAATTGTATTGGATTTGGATTCGGGGACATTTGTGCACACAAGGTTTAAGGCACCATGGTTGCGCCTGGTGGCTACTGGTTTTGGATTTGGAGCCTTAGTATCCGGTGTTTTTGGTGAATTTGTGAACGGCACTGATGGGGGCCATCCGTGCTGCGACACTTTAGTTTTCTCTAGTCCGGGCACAAAGGTTACCGGTGCTCTTTCCGGTGTTTGCTTGGCGGCAACCGATGCGTACGTTGCCGGGTTGTTCACTATGGCTGGTTGACTGTAGCTTACGGTCTCCTGTGTAGCGAACAGACTACTAGGTGCAACACACTGTACAGAAGTTGAGGCAGGCGCGCTGCAGGCAATGTTTTTACTTATAGGAGAGAGAGAATGGAGTTGGTACTGCTGGAGGCTGAGTCGTTGGGGTAAGGTTGGGACGCCTGGCTCTCTTCTTCGGCCTGACTAGGGAATTCGGGGTGTTATTTTCACATACAAGTGCAGGTCCGTTTCCTCCCATGGGTGTAACCCTGGCGCTCACCAGTTGCTCGACCGCTTCTGTTAGTCTTTCACACTTCTTCAGTAGCACAGCTAGACAGCTAACAACTGGGATAGAATTGCATACTTGGCAGAACCAAAACGCCTCTGCCGTGTTAGTGTACCGTTTTGTTTTTGTCGGTCCCGTCCCAAGACAGGTAGTGTGATAGGATTTCAAACACATGGTACACACCAGACCATTTTTTACCACTTTAGCACATGATTCGCATTTGCTCTTCATACGAGACATGTTCACAGTAGGCGTGCTGTTTTAGGTCACGCGTTTGTCACTTCAGCTTCCCGCGTCAAGGTAAGCGTGAGTCAGCGTGGCGCGCTGGCTGTCCCAGTGTTCCTTTGTACGCACACGTTGAAGTGTTGGTCGGTTGATCGATCGATGTTAGGTCCGGTTGGTTTGGGACCCAGTAAATGAAACTACACAACGGTGAAAACAGATCGCGAGATCACAGATTCCTTCACGGATGCGTTGAGAAACGCCGGATTGGAATAGGCTTAGGCTTTTCGGACTGCCTCGAGAATTCTGCACCGAATGGTAGTACACAGAAGGGCAATGGGCACAAAGTGAATGAGTTATCCACTTGTGTTCAATCGCGGATGACAATCAAATCGGTTAGTGATGGTTAAAACTTTAGTGGTATAAGATAATTCCACGTATGATAGATCACTGTGTAGCGCTGGTAAATCCGGTTCGAATGAGCGTGTGGTGACTACGCTGCGAGAAGATAGAGAGAAGTTAGAGAGGATTATTCCAAATGAACCGAGAGCACGCACGTCAAGTTGGTGATCCACACGGTTGCTCATACTTCATAACTGAGTGTCACGATGAATATCTTTAGGAACGCATCCAACCAACACGTACCATCGCAGGTCACAAAATGCTGAACCATATAGTTAGGATGCCTGATTAGGGATCCCTGAAAGGTGGCTCTCCTAACAGTTCCTAAATTCAGTTTGTTGGACGCTTCAACAATTGCTTCAGAAACAAAGGGGTTCGTTCCACCAATCCAGCATCGTTCATCAGAAGTATGACTCGAAGACGCATATCACTAGGGAACCCAGCTTGGCCTACGTACTCAGCCTATCCTCTTACCGAAATCTGGCACGACTACGTGACCCAGCGCAACCATCGTAAAATGCTTATCAGTGAGGACAAAGTGGCTCCAACATTATTTGGCTGGTAAAGTTGCCAACAACCAAAGCTCCTGTATAAGCATGTTAACAACATTCGGAAAGCGAAGCCTGGTATTACCCAGTTAACACGACAGTCGGAGTGGCACAGAGCGCTGAAGTGGCAGCCAATGTTCTACAGATGCAGCACGCCCCAACATTCTAACCATACGCCGGTCACTGGTACATACCTACATCCATAGTCACAGTTTCAACACTTACTGACATACTTGTGTTGAAGAAATTGCTCACACTGTGTGCTTACAGTCCTCCCGGAATCGATGACTTCCACCCGGCGGCACTGAACGTAGTAACAGCAGAGCTGGCTGAGCGATTATCGCATTTCTTCCATACGTGCTTAGATGAGCAAAGTGTGTCTACCATGTGGAAACATGGACTAATCAGGTCAATTTTTAAAAGTGGTGAGCGCTCGGAACTATGACCTAGTGATCCTTCTCCCTGTACTCTCAAAGTTGATAGAGCTAATCATCGCTGAGGCTTTAGTCGACCGTTTAGAGCGCTACAACATCTTAGCACCTGAGCAGCACGGTTTCCGCTAACACCGTTCATGCACAACTAACTTACTGTTTGCATGCAGTACTTGGACGGAGACGGCCGATTAAGGTAGGGAAACCGACGTACTTTACCTCGACTTGTCCAAAGCCCTCGACTGAATGGACCACCGCATTCTGCTTCACACACTCAAGAGGTATGGAGTTGGGGATGCTGTCGTTGGGTGGACCAGGAAATTCCGGGAGAATCGGCAACTGCAGGTTATATTTCAAAGTGCACTATGTGATCCGGTAAATATCAAATGTGACGTTCCGCAGTGCTCAGCTATGGGGCCGCGTCTACTTCTCCTGTTCAATAATAAGCTAGCCCATTTGATGGTCGCAAAGTATCTGTTGATCGCTGGTTATGTTAAGAGGTGTCGGTGATCTCCGATCACGATGCACTGCAGCGTATGAATAGTCACTCCGAAACCTGCCCCAATATAATGTGCCTAAGCATAAGGTGGTCCACATTCATCAACAGCCGAACGTCATAATACATATATCATACATACACGTTAGCTAGAGGTGAAGAACACCTCAGCTACTGTGCTGCGCGAACAGTATAAACAAGCTTGTAGAGCATATCTTGCAAGCAGTCAAACCAGGGAGCGGACCTTAGGATACAAATTCCAACTGGTTTGAGTTGCTCAGAACAACAACAGGGGTTGGCATGCTGCGGAGGGCACTCGGGCGGTTTGGTCCATCTGTTTGTTCGCAGTGGCTTAACACATGTGTGTGGTCACATGCGGAATACGCAATCCAGGCTTGGAACAAGCAAAGACCTCGCAGCACTCGAGACTCCACAGCGAAGAACCAAAAAGTACGTCAAAGGTTTGTTCAGTCTTCCTTATCAAGTTAGGCTGAGGACTCTCAGATTGGACGGCCGCCGGTATCTTCGCCTGCTTGACGACATAATGATGGCCTACCGGATTCCTTGTAGCCCAACCCCGAACCCGCTGCCTTGCGGTCAGACTTTTGAACCAAAGGCGTAGTTTGAGAACCCTAATCGTTCCCTTGTCTAGGCCTGTGCAACCTGACAGTATCCTGCCCACGCAATACAATGAAGCTCTCTGCAACCAGTTTCTTAATGCACTGGTCACCGGTGCCCTACCTGCTGCATCGAATAGGGTCGATAGGGGTTTGGACGCTACTGCTCAAACCTTCCCACCTTCTTATTCTCCCTCTTACGCTTTTTATCCCTAATGGTCCCGTTCCAATAGCACCTTTATCCCCTTGTTTTCAACCCCCATTCCTGTCTCCCCCCAACTAGGCGTTTATCTTCTAGCTTCAACTCCAATGCAAACGTGGAACATCACTACTGCCATGGCGACTAGCCCATGTCAAAGCAAGCAGCCAAGCGCAGTTCATCGGCTTCATTTGGAGCCCTCGATCCTCCGTCAGATTGGCATGCCTCAATGTACGCAAATTGCTACACATCGGTAAATACGCAGTAGTTGCCAGAACATTAGAGACCCTCTCGATCAACCTCTGCTGTTTATCGGAGACTCGCCTGCAAGACTCGAGCTCTGCACTCACTCTGCGATCCCATTCAGCGGACAAAAGCAGCACTTTGTCATTACGCCTATCCGGTGACGATGCAGCTTCGAACACCAGCCAAGCCGGTGTTGGTATTGCCCTTAGTCCCCGGGCTGAAGCTACTCTGGTTGATTAGATCCCAATCAGTAGCCGAATGTGTGCGGTCCGATTGACTGGCTCGTTCAAAGCTTCGAAGTCGCGTGGGACTAACAGGTGTCTATTCGTCATCGCTGCCTATGCACCGACAAACTATAGCACTGACTCGGTACATGACGAGTTCTACCGACAACTGACCTAGCTCCTTCGCCACAGAAGAAGATCGGACACTGTAGTGCTGGCTGGGTATCTGAACGCTCAAGTTGGAAAATTATCCACTGATGAACTGCGTCTGGGCGACCAACATGGTATAGGCTACCGTAATGATAACGGAGAGCAGTTACTTGATTTGTGTGAGGATGCTCGCTTATTTCTTGCGAGCACTAATTTCCGACACAGCACCCGCCGAAGAATGACTTGGCGCCCACCAGCCTCGAGCCAGCTATGGACGCAAATCGATCACATTGCAATAAGTTACCGCTAGAGAGAATGCGTCCAGAATTGTCAATCGGTTTGGAGCACAGGTGTGGACACCGACCATGCACTTATATGTGTTAACCTGCGGATGCCTATTGGCGGACGTCCGCAACAACTTTTTGAGCGCATTGACATCAGCCAACTGGCGAAAGCAGCAGTTCTTATTGACTATCAAAGTACGCTGTCATGAGAGCTGGATAAACGCTCACTGAATGCTATTGAAGCTCACTGGTCTCATATTCCCCAAACCTTACTAGCAGCAGGAAAATCCTCATGTGGTGTGTCTAATCGCCAACATGGACATTGGGTCTCTTCACAGTCTCTGGAACTTATCGATTCTCGCCGGCATATTCCGGCTGGAAACCAACACAATGAAACTCGCAAAGAGCTCCGGGCAAAATCCCGTGCTAGCCTGAAGAGACCGCGAATCCTGGTGGTCTCATCGTGCTTCAGAGATGGAAATAGTCGCCGTGCTTGGTAAGCTTGGTTATTCCGGCTGATACAGGAAATGAGCAGCAGAAGACCTGGTGTTAGTGAAACTATACGTGACGAGTGGACAGCCTATCCACAACTTGTCAAAACGCTTGGAGCGTTTGGGTGAGTACTTTGAAAGGCAATTTAATCGGTCGGAATTAGTAGATTTCTCGCCGGCCACTGATCGCCCCACTCCCTGGGCTGTCCCTTTGGATCCACCCTCTCGCTCAGAACTCGAACTTGAGATCGCTTTGATGCCGTTAAATAAAGCTTCTGGATGAGTTGATCCTCCAGCCCTCTTCAAATTTGGGGGAACTGCTCTTGTGGATGATTTATACGAGTTACTAGTGAAACTGTGGAGTCAGGAAACTATCCCAACCGACTAGAGTCGCTCCGCCATAGCTGCAGCTTTTAAGGGAGGTTCACGATCGGAATGCGGCAACCATAGAGGAATCAGTCTGATCTCCATCGCCTTAAAGTTGTTGGCTACTGACATCCTTCACAGACTGACTGACACTCGTGAAAGCCATATTCGTGAAGAGCAATGACCACATCTTCACCTTGTGTCAGTTGTTGGAACACCGTCACATATATTGTCGGCCAACCGTCCTCGTGTTCCTCGATATCAAAGGTGCATTCAATTCGGTGGATAGACGTGCACGCTAGGACTGTCTACTCAGGAAAGGTGTACCTGAGAAATATGTAAATATTATCCGAGCATTATACGCGCGTAGCTCAGGCAGGGTCAGGGCTTATAGCAAGCTGTCGTCGCCCTTTACTATCTCCAGCGGTGCGAAATAAGGATACTCGCTGTCACCTTTCCTCTTCAACTTCGCTGTTGACGAAGTCATGGACATCGCGTTCACAGGATACGATTTAGAACGTGTGGATCTGCCCCCCGGGAGAACGGCTTCTTGACTTAGAGTATGCTGATGAATTTGCCTTTAGCTGTCACAGCACACAAACGTTCCAAGCGGCACTAGACAGATTAGCACTGGCTGTCAGCCGCTTCGGGCTTTGCTTCGCACCCTCGAAGTGAAAAGCGTTCCTCCAAAATTGGTCTGGACAGCCTCCTCCGCTAACCCTCGGTGGGGATGAGCTAGATGTGGTTCAGAAATTCAACTACCTGAGAAGTTGTATCAGTTGTATCCTCAGGGATTGAGGATGAGATCACGAACCGTATAGCAAAAGTTCGAGGCGCTTTTACTAACCTTCGCCACTTATGGCGCCGGCGCAACATCACTCTTGCCCTGAAAGGCAGAATGTACAATGCAGCGGTACGTTCGACCCTACTTTACGGTTGTGAACCCTGGCCCCTTAGGTCAGCGGACCTGAAGAGGCTAGTTACGTTCGACCACCAGTGCCTTCGCAATTTAGCTCACATCTGGTGGGAACACTGAGTAAGCAACCTCAGTGGCGTTCGTACTGTGAGTTCCTTTGTCCCACCCCATCCATCTGAGCCTTCCCTACAATCATGATCTCACTATTTAGCCTTTTATAATTTTGCAGTAATTATTTTTGCTGCATTGTAGCCGGCAGGTAGCTTATCGGAACGATACCCATTTGTTCCCGGTAGCTCAGCTGGCTCGCACCTGTTGCATTTTATTCCCCTTTTTTAGCTGCTGCGGCACAGTAGCTGAGGTGCTTCCCACCCCTAGCTAACGTGTATAATGAAGGATGATTATGGGGCTTGTTAGGCATGCGTTTTTTTAACCTGTAATATACCATTGTTGCAATTCCGGCGTTGCATTTGTTTCTTGATGAAGATATTCGATGTTGTTTGTACCCGATGCATGCGCCAGCTCAATCAGTTATGAGGTCAAGTAAAATTGGGCTCCTGAAAAGTTCAATAAGATTATCCTAGGCCATACACTGCATTCTAATCCAGAGGTAGTATACCTGTTGTTCTGAATACTATAGTTAGGTGATTCATCATCAGATTCACCTGCTTGAACGCGGAATGGAAAGGTTTGTAGAGAAATCTAGTAAACCTGCATTGTCATACTTGTCTTCTGATTTCGATGAACCTACTTGAAATGTTGTGATTTTACCTCTTTCCTGTTAGGAATATGACGGATTGATGCTATGTAACTGTAGCACAACGTCTAGAGGAGCCGACTGCCTCTTATGGTTGTGGAAAGACAATGCCTACTGGCAAGTAACTTAGCCTATATATTCAGCCCCATGCAGTGCGAAGCGGTACTATCAGACTTGTCACTACGATGCGTATGGAAATCACCTTCGATAATCGCTCGCTTCCCTGCAGCTACAAACACTTTCAGCAAAGCTGTAAAGTCTGATCAACAAAACGTCTGAGAGCCGCTCAATCGGAGGAAAAATGAGCAGTTTTCAATACTAGCAATTTCGAAGAATGATCGATAGCCTGAGCGGCCGACAGTGAACTGACCAAAAGGAAGAGATAGATTAAAATGATGCCAATGTTAAAAATTTCGAGAACAAATCAATTCTGCAAAGCTGACTTCCCAACAAACTGTCTACTGCCATTCACAGGTTCAAAGACTAAGTTAATGTGCCGTGAAGGTTTCTGATAAATTAGCTTCATAAGCACCATACTGTAGTTACTAACTGGACGTCGAAGAGGCCGGATAGATAAAAACCAGACTGGCTTCAGTCCTGGCATAGATTGTAGTTTGGAAGATGTCTGAACAGTGACATTTATGGGAGCAATCACTGCAGTGCCTCCAATTAAATTAGTGACAACGATTAACTCAGTTTATGAGGTTCACACCTGGTGCTTTGATGGAAATTTCCCTCTAAACAAATAAATAAATGGTATATTCCTCGGCGATGCGAGGTGTAGTCCAACTATGTGGTCTGATCAATGTGTACAGCGCGATCGCACAAAATAAGCAATTGTTCAAGCTTTATACAATGGATCCAAAACGGCTATTAAAGTAATTGGCAGATTTAAGATATTAAAGAAATTAAAAAGCCAAGAAGAATAACAAATACAGATTTAAACAAATGTTCAGGTAAAGTAATACTGCCATCTGTGGAACCGTCCCCAAGGGATAAGCTTCCATGCAGGGTATTCCATCGAAAGTTTCCGCCCACACTTCCATGCTATACCTGGCCGCGTGCCGTTGTGACAAAGTAGCAAATAAGCCATCACTTGTTTAACATACATTGTGTTAGTTTTAGGGCTGCTTTTATGCATACATTATGGACGATGAAGCCTCAGCCCGGTCCGTCATGCGGATCATTCAATTATCGCACTTTTTATACACCGTTCAGTTGGTGGCAATGTTCCTTGCATGGGTAGAGTCTTTTATAATCTGGAAGCTTCAATCCGTCACCACAAGAGATCAGCCCAGTCGTGGCCAACAAGGAAATAAAGAAGTATGCAAAATAAAAAATTGAATGCCATAAGTATAATATCGTTAATGCCAAAAATAAGCAGATAACATGTCTTACAACAGCGCATAATAGATCGAACCAACCATACAACCAGATTGTGCGGGGCGTGACAGCCGAAGACACAAATGCATAAGTTGTCCATAAGCAAAAGGGTACTAAAACGAATTTTCGGAGTCATTATTAGTAGCAGGTATTCGTACAATAAGGAATCCGATATCGCCAATCACTGAAATCCGGTATGTGTTGCTGAACTGTTAACTCCGGAAAAGAAGGAAAGACGGTTAGCATTACAGACCAAATGTAGCGAGGCGAATCGCAGAACAAATTTTACGAATTAGCCAATTTGAGAGAAGGATTACCAAGATGGTTCCTGGCCCCATACCAGTAAATAATTTCGCTCTCGGTTTTATATCCGAAGACAGTTGATAGGAATAGTTTCAGTGTGTGTGTGTGGGGGGGGGAAACGGCATAAGAGGTTGTGTTAAAGAATAGCGTGTGAAGCGGTTGCAACAGCTCAACCTAGATGATGAAGTTTGCGCCGGTACATTTGTTGAACATGTTTCCAGTCGATGTTCTCCGACATCATACATGATCCGGACCCTCTTCATACAGCTATTCATCATCAAGTTGAATCCTTAAAATGCATTTGACTCTGTCAGTTGACAGATAGGTATTTATCGTTTTACTGAACATGCAAAAGTGTTCAATACATCTAATCTCTTTTGGCAGCTTATTCCATATAGAGTCACACCTAATATGGCAGAAATTGCTCCTCCGGCTTATCCTGAATTTAGGTAGACTGTACATTCACTATCTCACAGTTCATAACTTGTATTTTCCTGAAAGTGCAATTGATAGGTTCCAACATATGCTTTCCGAGACGCGAGTTTGTGGAGGAAGCACAGCCTTAAATGCACTCTTCGCAACCACAGAGGTTCAAGATTCAACTCCTTTCACCTATCTCTGTATGAGTGGTTAAATAACCAAATATGTGCTTTGTGATGGCGCATTGAATGTTTTACTTGGCTCTCAAATCACACTTTCGCAGGTGGCTGAAGATAACACAGCAATACCCAAGCAAACGACTGATACTGATTTTGAAAGCAATTAGCCTAGTTTCTTTCAATGTTAGCAGATGACATATGAGCCCGACCGACTGCTCCGGCTATTTCACGATATGATTTGTATGTTCGCTAAAGTTTAACGAACTAGAGTGCATATAATTGAAGTTCATCACAGCCAGCCATGCAAGTTATGTACGTTGCAGAGGACGGCGTGTCATTCGGGGCCAACTCTGTCCTATGCAACGTTCGCAAATTCAATGGCAGTGGAGGATAAGATGCGCTATATCATAGTTGGCTTGTAACTCATGACGGTCCGAAGCTGTCCCCCGTGGCCCAGTGGCAAAAGCTGCTGACTGGCGGTGCAAACAGCTTGTGGTCATTGGTTCGAATCCTGATGGATGCGCACTACTGATGATGCCCAACAGGCTGAAACTGCAGTGTAGTACTTTTCTGGACACGTGGACGACTATCTTATTTGGGAGCTGGCTGTGATGAACCTCAATTATCTATATCAAAATCCCCTACTCATGAGTGCATCAGAACTATGGTATCTCAAACCTAAGTCGCGGACAGACTGGCTGATGGGAATGACTTCATCATGAAGCCTGAACAATTCTTCTTCTGTCTGGCATCCATACACCAGAGCACCACGTTTCGAGGTTGAAAAAGTTATCTGCCACATGTCAGCCCATTTCTCAATGGCTTTGAAGTCTCTTTGGATATGGTTACGGTAAGCGGTATGCTGAGAACTTGAGCGTTGTGTACTAACACGCACACTATGCCCCTGCGCAATCAGTGTCTTGAATCACTACGGGCGGAACCCACTAACGAAAACAGAACACGGGGCGGACACGCTCTGAACACTCCAGTCACAAAAGTGAGTCAGGTAAGACGTTGAGATTAATCCATCGATGACGCTCATCTAATATCGTGTACAGTAGTCAATTTTAGTCACAAGATTCGAGAAGTACGCATGCGGAATGTGTACAGCAAACAATTGTTTTCGGTTTCTTCATCATCAGGCTTATTCATCGTCATCATTGTACACGTCAGCTAGAGGTGGGAAACACCTCAGCTACTGTGACGCAATACATAAAGGAGAAGGAAAATAAATACAACAGTTGCATGCCAGCTGAGCTACCAGCAACGGATAGGCATCGTTCCGGTAAGCTACCTGCCGGCTATTAGGCAAAAAGAAAAATTATTGTTTTTCACTATGAAATGAGATCGTAGGTGGAGGGGAAGGCTAAAAGGGATGGGGACGGACAAAGAAACTCACAGCAGGAACGTCACTGAGGTCGGCTCCTTGCCATATCAGCAAGTGTATCCAGCCAAACGTGTTCATCGTCTTTCGGAACCCCACCAGGGAGCCGAGACGCTCCAACCGAGGCCAGATTCGAAGTGAGGGCCTTCATTCCTCTCGACCAAGTCATCGCTTGGCCGCCCCTCCTCTTCTTCCATCCACATCCCCGGTGAGCAAACAACGCACGTCGTGGAAGGCGGTGGGCTGGCGTGTGCAACACGTGGCCCAGCCATTGGAGCCTGGTGCGTGAAATAACGATGCTGAGCGGTTCAGTTCCTTTTCCGGTGCCGTAAGCAAGGCGTCGAACACGCTCGTTACTCACGCGATGTTCCCACCAGATGTGAGCCAAACTGCGAAGGCACCGATGGTCGAACGTAACTAGCCTCTTCATGTCTGCTGATCTTAGTGGCCAGGTTTCGCAACCGTACAGTAGGGTCGAACGTACCGCTGCATTGTACACTCTACCCTTCAGGGCGAGAGTAATGTCGCTCCGGCGCCATAGGTGGCGAAGGTTAGCAAAAGCATTTCGAGCTTTTGCTATACGGTTCGTGATCTAGTCTTCGATCCCAAGGCGTATAACGGAAATATACTTTAAGAAGATCAAATTCGTAGGAAGCGTACAAAAGTAAACCACTGATTAGATAAAAGCAAAAACTCTCCTCCAATTATTTGAGGCTGCGGTGCGTGACAAACATGACTAGGACTTGCGGTAGGCGCTACAGTTCTGCTTCTACCTGGTATCCCAATTTCAAATATTACACCAAGACGTTGCAAACGTTATCTGCAACATGTCAACCCATCGTTCTATGGTTTTCAAGTCGCTTTTGATACTGTTAAGTTCAGCGGTATGCTGAGTTTAGAACGTGTAAACAACCTGTACATCATCAGCAAACAAATAAGGCTTGACAAATTGTATAACAGAAACTAGGTCATTGATATACAGTAGCAAGAGTAACGGACCTAAAACACGGCCTGTGCCCCTTCACTGGTGACCAGACGAGGTGAAGAGATATCATTTATATCCACAGCTTGCGATTGTCCTATTAGGTACGATTGGAGCCAAGTGTGGAGCGGATCTGTCACACCGTATTACTTAATTTATAAATAAATAAATAATAGACAAATTTTTATTCTCTTGCGGGGGACTCTGTCAACCACTTTTTACATGGCAAGGAAGATGACAATGCACTGGATCTCTGAGTCAATTGCTTCAGGTCGATGGTTAAGGAAGTCAACTTGACAGGTAACACACGAGCGAGACTGCAGAAATTGGTGTGATAATAAGAACGAAACCAAATGTTCCTTAACAATTCTCTCTAGCATGCGTGAGAGAATGCTAATGTGGACAATGTGGCGGTAGTTCCGGATGTCAGTTTTTGGCCCGCACTTATGTCTCGGTATGACGGTAGATGTCTTCCAACCTTCGGGATGTTGACCAGGCTGAAGAAATAAAGAGATATTCAATAAAAGAAGAGGGATATCATGTCCATCGTGTTTGACTAAAGCAGAAGTGATCCCATCGGGCCGGGTCCGTAGGATGGTCGTAGACGGGTAACCATGGGTTCTATCGTAGCGACACTAAGTTCGATCGCTGAGACTTGCTCAGAGAAGTTTATCGAGGCTCACAATTTTGGCGCCCCTTTTCCAAGGTTAGTGGATTCAGCAAAATATGAGCTAAAGGCTTCTGATATAGCAATTGGGGAAGCAATACATTAGCCTTCAGGCATGATGATGTGGGAGGGTAGGTCAGTTTTGCCGCCTCTCCTTTTTCTCAATAATGCACTCAACAGTTGACTTGTATTACTATTTACAGCCCGTTGTTCTTCCTGCATGAGACGGGTGTGTTGTTTCATGTCGGTCTCAATTATAAGGCGTTGGGGTCTCAGTAATACGCTGAAGTCGTGAGTACGTTCGTATGTTCGAGTTAACACTTGTAATTTCCGCTCGTCCTTTGCGTTGACAACGTACTTAGAAGAGGCTCTCGTATTATCACTGAAGGTAAGCATGCTTAAGTACATAGTCATAGATGTCAGAGGTTCGCTGAATATCAGACGAAAGAATTGGTCCCAATTTTTACCCTAAGCAGAGTGGAGAAATTTAGCTAACTAAGATTCTACAAGAAGTGTGAAACCACCGCTGACCTCACATGCGACGATTCAGCTATAATTTTACATCCGACTATTTTGTGATCACATCCAAGGAGACCGTCAATTACATCAGTAGTTATCGGGGACGTGCCTGAGGTAAAAAGTAGGTCTAGCATATTGGTAACCTTGATAGCCACGAGAACATGTTGCTCCCAACCACCAGTGATGACGGAGGTTATGAACTCAGCATGTTTCGCGTTTGTTACTAAGTTGGATCAACAGGTGGCCGGTGGGTTGAAACCAACGCTAACCAGTTTATCAAAAGAACTAAATTCCGATATGTGATTAAAGTTTTCAAGTAACTGATTCCCATCACTGAGGCTGACCCCAGGGAAGCGGTATATACAACCTACAAGCGTTCACTTAGTACCGAAGGACAAGAGTAACCAAGCCTACTCAACAGTGAGGCATATAAGTGGAAGTGTAAATTCAAGGACAAGGAGGATTTGCGAGTAGCAAAGTATGCAGCCACCTCCTCTTACTTTCGATCACTTCTAATAAGCTTGTAACCTTCAAGGGAAGGCAGCTAGCTAGACCAAGAATCATGACACCAGGTTTCAGAGAGTCAAATCAAATCGTGTTTGCGGATTTTGAGCTGTTCTCTGAGCTGTGATTATTGTACAGATTTTTCATTACCTGACTAGGCAACATTATCAGTGCGGCTTCCGGGGCCTGGTTACAGTGCCTCGTAAGCACCGCGAATCAGGCCCCTGAAGCCGCACTGATGATGTTGCCTCGTCAGGTAACGGAACGTCTGCACAATAATAACTCAGCTCAGAGAACAGCTCAAAATCTGCATCCACACCCCGAGCTACGGATATTCTCATCTAGTTCATATCGGGTTTAGTCAAGCATATGAAGGTGCGAAACAACTGAAGCTTATTCATCAGAGAACGGATATAAAGAATCAATCAGACTTAAAAAATATTGGTGCCATGCATCAATCAATGCAGTATTTACTCTTGCAATCACATTAGTTCTAGCTCTCTCTGCAGCAAATCCTTTACCGTGAGATTCGCCAGTTCTGTCGGGATTAGATGGGGAGGGAGAATGGGTGGGGAATACAAAAAGAATGTTGTGGTAATTTGCAGCGATCAAGTTTAAGTGGAGATTGAGAGAGCTTTTGCCGAAAGGCTCGCAGAGAGCATTACTCGAAGAGGAGGCGGAAGAGAGTGTAGAGTGGGGCATAAATAAGTGATTTTTGTTTCAGCAAAGCAATGTAGAGGCCTGTCAGGTGAACAGCCTTGGCACATCGCCTGAACAATGGGGAAGTGTGGCTTGCCACTCTGTGTAGGAGCATTATTACTCACGATTGTCACTGCGACACGGAGAGTCGCCTTTCCAGTATGAAGGCACCTGTTTGATCTAACACGCTTAGGACGAGGGCCATGGTCACCGCTGCTACGTGTAGTCGTAATGCCAATGGACCGTAATGCACCTTCTTTGGAGCTAGCGACAGCCCCACTGGATGTTTTTGGACTTGTATCTGTTTCAATCGCGGTGTGCGGATTGATACCAATCTCTACTGGTTTGTCAGAACGTGGTGTATTGAGTGAATCTACACTACTTCCTATGTCCACAAAATAGACGTCGTGTGGAGGCGTGAGCATCTCAATTTCCGCTACGCTGTTGTCAATCTTAGCATCGCTTGTGTGGAGAGTGGCCTTGCCAACATTGTTTGCGTTTACAAAGGGGATCCAAACGCTGTTGAACAACCTCCTTATTGGCACTCCAGGAGGCGCGCATGGAGTATGACTGCCTCAGCTCAGGCAAGACATTATTTGCACTTGTCAGTTGAAGTTAACGTTACAAGGGTGACCTGTCTTCGAATGGAATAACTATGCTAAATTTCGGAACAGATCTCAAAGCATTTTGGCTTTTGGTAAACGCACTTGCGACTTTCGCTACGAAAGTTGAACAGAGTCGAATGAGGAAAATGTAGATATTTCCCTCGATCTTCTGCAACTAATATCGGTCTCAAGGAGGTTGCACGCTCTCGAAACAGTATACCAGTGATCAGAGAGTACAAAATGATGTCATCTTGCAACATCCGTCTTCTTATCTTATTGTTTAGAATGATAAACGCAGTGCTGCAAATACCGAATGTTGGTCAATCGAGATATTTTCAGCTATGTTGTGGGTGATGGCAATATTTCCTCTTCTGCATCTTTGGGTAACCTCAGAGGCGACTGCATTTAGGAAGCTTAATGCTCCCATCTTGTGCTTTGGCTCTGAATTAGCCGGAGCTTGAATTAGCTATGTAACTGACATAAATATATCTCCCAATGAGTCAAACAACTTCAGTTTCTCAAATTGTTCGGTTAACTGTTTCTCCAACGTCTTTATTCTGGCTGGTAGTGGAGATATAAGGTCGACAACATTAACTGAATTCTCAATCATTGGTATTTTTGACTCATTTATCTGCTCTGGTATCTCGGTACGGAATGTGTGCAACAGAGCACAGGTTCCACAGCACTCGTAGTGACCGCTACGGTATTGCTTACCGTGGTTACCCGATTTTCCGCACTTTTTCCCCAACGGATGAGTGTTAATGACAGTCATTTAGCTTGTAAATAGGAAGGTAAAAACTATCTAGTATATGCTATAGCCAAGCGTGAATTCTGGATTAAAAAGGCCGTTAAGGTCGAGTGATTTGCCTTTTCAAGTTTCCACCAACGGGGTCAGCCAACGAATCGGAAGCGGGGCGTAGATTCAACGTCTAACGTCACGGTGCGGACGAAGTGGTGGTAGGGAGCTGTCACGTGCTCTGAGGTGAATCGCGGCTTGACCCAGGTCTATGTAAACTTGGACGCGATTTTTCGATCAAGATGCGACTGTAGAAAGTGGTGGGCAAATGCGATGTGTTATCTGTTTCTGACGTTGAGGCTAAGGTCACAAGGTTCACTTTGCATTTGTGTGCTTGCAGACTGTCCTCTGGCATATCAGTCGAATGAGTCAGTCTGAAGGTTGGGCGGCTTAAGGAGGGTGTGGTTGAGAATTTTCGTGGTTAGGCCTATGGATCGCGCCAGGTGAATTTGCCATGAGATCTGTAGCTGCTCTACGCAATGTTGGGTTTTAACGAGTAAGAGTTCGTTCGAAAGCCCCTGAAATGGTCTATCGAGTGAGGCAAAACAATGTCTCCGATGGTTGTAGTTATGCAACTATGGCGCTTGGATACCGGCGAAACACTGCCCAGAAATTAGAATTCAGAGTAAATGTAGAATGCACTGGAGTGTACTCGATAAAATGGTATCACGAGGTAGAGCTTTCAAAAGTACGACGAACAAGTATAGATCCAAAGGTGCGATACAAAATGTCGCTGAGCCACAATGAACAAAATCACGAGTGCACCAGTGAGCGATAAGCACGCAAGTTTGCTCAAGGTCACGTCTTTGTACCGCAATGCTCGAGGAGTGTGTGGGTCCCAAGGAAAGCCATCCTCTCAGGTCCACAGGACAAGTGAGCACCCCGGGGCTGTCATATCCCTCCCCTCTCGCTAACATGTACTCAAAAAGAGATTAGTGGCGTCCTTTGTACATCGATAGGATCATGGGATCTACACTGCTCGAATTGCACTGCGTTAAGCGACGGCTGTAACCAAGACAGCACTCCACGCAAATCGCACAATAGATAACTTGACTCAAAGTACCGGTCAGTGAGTTCCCCACTTGTATCAGCATTGAATCCGCAGCCAGCCAGTTAGAATCGTTGAGAGACCAAGCTAACGACATGAAGTCATGGTCTGGTAGCTCAATTTGCCTAACTATAACTAAATATAATTGAGAATATTCGTGCACAGACGGTAGACATCATCAGATTTCAGAAGCCTGGGGAGCCAAATCTTACACCAGCGGAGCGTACCGCATTAAAGGCCTTAAGAGAAGACCCCACCATCATCATCAGGAAAGCCGATAAAGGCAAGACTGTAGTGATAATGAACAAATCGAATTATGTAGAAAAAATGGAACAGCATTTAGCAGCAGGGCCCTACGAAGCAATTGAGAAAAAATCCGTATCTTCCATAATGAATAAGTGTAAAACTGAGGTAGGAAACTACCTGAGAAGTGTGAAGGACAACCTAGGGTCGGGTAAATGGTATAGCGTATATCCGAAATCAACGATACCACCTAGGATCTATGGGCTAGCGAAAATACATAAGCCCGAAGTTCCCGTTGGGCCCATTGTAGATGGTATCGGTTCTCCAACGCACGAACTAGCCCGATATTTGGCAGGTTTGTCGCAACCTCTAACAGGAGAACAAATAGCTTCGTACGGAACTCTTATAAGTTCGCGCGAAAGGTAACATGTCTGAACATCGCGCCAGAAGAAATAATGATTAGTTTCGATGTTAGCTCCCTATTCACTAACATGCCCAAGGATGACGCATTGGGTATAGCACAGCGTTGTCTTACTGAAGACAACAGCCTGGAGCAGCGAACGAAACTCACGGTAGATAAGATAATCGATGGAATTAAGGTATGCCTTAATATGTCATATTTCACTTTCAAGTCGAGACTGTACTCTCAGGAACAGGAACTTGCCATGGGGTCACCAATATCCTCCGTGTTGGCAAATCTGTATATGGAAGACTTTGAGGGAAGGGCGCTGACAAACTCTAGTAGTTCGCCAAAGATTTGGTGGCGCTACGTGGATGACACGTTTGTGATTATAAAGGGAGATTTGAAGGATGCGTTTCTAAATCACCTGAACTCCATTAATGGAAATACAGACTTTACTGTGGAACTAGAATCTTGCAGTGACACACTGCCATTCCTCGATTGCCTAGTTCACAGGAACGGTGGACGGCTAAAGAAGACGATATATCGCAAGCCGACAGATATGGACGGAGTGCTTCGTTACAACTCGGGTTATCCAAAACAAGTCTATGCCACTATCGCATCCTCTCTGTTTCACCGAGCCCAGACTCTGTGTAGAGGAGGAGGACAGGAAGGCCGCTCGTAAAGAGACGGTGGGCAAATCAGTAGACAGTGGATATCCGAGGCGGTTAGCAAAAAGCCAATTGCAGAAAGCTCTAAATCCACCTCCGCGACGCATAACGGGGTGCATTGGGACAGTGGGAATCCCCTATAAATAAGAGAACCTCAAAAGCAGTCAGACGAGTACTAAACGAGGAGAAAATAAGAGTGGTTTTTCGAAAGGGTCAAACGCACTATTCATCACTTGTGCGTTTGAAGGATCCACTTCCAAGAGACAGGACGACAAATTGTGTTGATAAAATCAATTGCGAAGACTGTGGACACGTGTATATAGGTCAAATAGCGAGAGAGCAACGCACAAGGATAGCAGAACACAAGAGGTACGTTTCGCGTCCACCGAGAAATGAGCCTGAATACAGGGCCTTACTAAAAGATTCAGCGGTGGACATACATGCGCTAGAGGCAGGACAAGCGATTGATTGGGACAATGTCGAGATACTTAGGAGGGAATTACCAGCAACAGACCAAAGGTTGATTGCTGAGGCGATCGAGATTACTAAGACTAATAATTGTGTGAACAGAACAGACGGGGTGGAGTTATCGAACGCGTGGCGGGCTGTGTTAACCCGGTCAGTCAGAAAAGGTGTCGGCGGACGAACTCAGGTCGGAGCGTGGATCAGCAGCTGCAAGAAAGGAATGCCTCACATGTGAACGTGACGTGGATCAATGAGAAACACTCGATGCTTGTTGTTTCACTAGCATGGCCAATTGACCTATTGACCTGTAACACTATTATCCAATGGTTCATGTTATGTCTTGCAACCTTCAACTTACATTCCCATAAAAAGATAAGCCAAGTTTGTAACCATTCGCCTGGCCTGAAGAAGCTCTTATGTCAAGGGCGAAACGTTGCCACAATAAAACCCTAACAAAACCGATTTGTATTCAAACCTTCTGAAATCATATAATTGGTGAGGTTGAGCAAGAGTGAAGCCGTTTGTCAGCTTCAGGATTGGGACAGCGGCACTGAAATGTCCTTCAAACGGGAGTGACCCAACCGCTCATGATAAATGTAGGATACATGGTTTCAAAGCGGAACCTCACAGCGGGTATTCCACTGTTATTCCCGCGTATCAGTAGAGGTCGGTAAGAGAATCGACCAATAACACTCATGGGGTTGAGTTAAAAAGATCGCCGGGCAAATGGCGAGAAAATGGCACACGGAAACAACAAAAAACGAGTTAGATGTGTGGATCTATCGAGTCTAATCCCTACTTATCGGAAATAATTTAAGCCCTTGTACCATTACGCATCAAAAATGGGCTAAGTCATGACCTCGAGAACTTTGAAGAAGTAATGATGGCTAGGCGTGCTCATCTGGGAGCCAGAGGGAAAAGCGCAACCAGTTAAGAGCAAGGTACAGCTGCTGTGAGCAAAGGAAACCCGCGGAATTGACTACTCAGGGTATGGACCTATTCCATCATCGCGTGCGTAAAAATCATGTTTCTTTCGAGTTGACCTATGGAGTAAATTCCTCCTAGACTGGGCCATCAAGCAACTAGTGAAAGTGCAAACTTGCGTGAGAAGTTATGCATATCTAGGGGGTGAAGAGATTTGCCCAAATCTGTTGTCAATGCCCCACTCCGGGGTAACTAGTAAACGCAACTGAGTGAAGCAGAGGTGGAAACGAAAAGGTATGTACACTCAGAGCAAATCATGTGAACGCGATGAATGGCCTGATGCAGAAATTATGGGAAAGAGAAGGAGGATCCAGAAAAAGCGACTCCATTTGTAGCACTGAAGAACAAGAAACCAATTATTCTTGTACATGAAATGAGGGGATCACGGACTGATTGAAAAGGCCAATTCAATGTCTATCAGTTAGATTTGATAAGACCGTCGTCGCTGATTTGAGAACAAAACGGCCGCATTTTCGAGTTTGCTCTGTTTTTACGTACGGTATCGAAGAGTAGGCGATTGACAGTGAGGACAGGTTTCAACTACTCATAGCCGACCCAGTAGCAAGAAGCGATTGCTGATTACGAGGAAAGACGTATAATGTGGTGTTGACGGAGAATCCAACGAACTGATATGCTTGAGATAACCTATTTTCGCTGTGTATCCGTGATAGCCCCATAGAATTAAAAAGGTGCAACGAAGACAGCAATCGGAGACGAGAAAATGTGCCAGAGATGGCCGCGTGAATTGAAGTAGCCGCCCCAATAAAACTCCGGAAGTTAGTAATAAGGCGTGTTTCGTCCCGGTGATGTATCTTACACGCAAAGTAGTTCAAACGGCCCAAGTTGCAGCGGCAGGAGACAAACAATTAAGATGGGGGCTTTGAGAACAATATCGGTCTGATGGTGCATCGCAACTAGGGTTTACTTGTTGGGAAACAATGAACCGCTTTCGAAAACAATAAACTCCCAAACAATGAAACCCCCTGAAACAGAAGCACTGGGCGCAGAACGCTTGGACGGTTCGTTTGCGCACGGCGTAGATAGCATCTATTAGCGCTTCCAATGGTGTGCAGAGAGAAACCAGTGACATTGTTTGCGAAACAAGCGACCAAAGCAGAATTAAGAGTAAGCGGTAGGACTCTATAAATGTAAGAGCTAAATAGGGTACATAGGAAAGAGGTGGAGAAAAGTTGCGACAAATACAAGGATTGATCAGCTGCTACACACACATTATGGTCAAGGCGATTTGGTTCATTTGAAATTCGCATTACAGATGTCGATGAATTCCGGTTTCAACGAAGCTCCACCAACAAGAAAACCATCGACATCCGGTTGTTGGGCCAACTCTCTACAGTTCGCAGCAGTTACTGAACCTGAAGTAGATAAGCATAAAAAGTGTACATTAGATAATGGTGATGAATAGACATCAGCCTATCGAACATAATTCTAGGCGAAAGCTGTGGGGCAAAGGACAGGATGAGTTAGAGAAATGATAAACTACCAAGAGACTTCTTGCTGCCGCTTAGCAGGTTTCAAGAATTTGAGAATGTAGATAATCGTGTTATACATCGTTTAATTCAAGTTTAATGGATTCAGAGAAGGAAATAGAAGCCACTGGAGGGAGAGCAAAAGAGATCTAGCGTCGTGTGACAAAAAAACAGCTACAATGAAGTCAGGTAAGTCGGCTAACATTGACACTACAGCGTCGATGTAGGATGGACAGGTTATTTTCACGCATGCAAACTTTTAAGTTAAAACAAAAGTAAAAAGACGATCTGTGCAAACTGTGGTTTGCGCGACATTTATCTTTATTGTGACAACAGCCTGTCTGTGTGTGGAGAAAAACAGACCTATCTGAAGTGGCGGAAACTGTAGAACCAGCTCCAGACATAGTTTAAAAAAATAACCAAGGCGATACAACCAGAGCACCGACCACATGAATCTAATCGAACTGCATGTGCCGTGGAAAGCAAGTTGTATTTTCTGACCTGAAGAGTTACATTACGAATCCTTAGTGATTGACGCGAGAATTGAATGACCACAAACTCAAAATTGGGTCCAGAATGAAGTGATGATTTTAAGATAGCTAGTTGCACCAGAACAATGAACAATACATTTATACGGGTTAAGAAGAGTTGCTTTACAAGTCCTATGGGATAATTGGTGGGGATTTCGATATAACAATAAGGATAATAATGATAGTAAAACAGTACTTTCAATAGGAAAATAACGACTTATCGTTTGCTCCGCCGTTGTCTTGCAATCCACTTAGATTCACAGCACCCACAGTTAACAACAAATAATTTCATGGTAAACTCCAGGTGTAAGATGGAGACGTAGTGCTAAGTGACGAAGTGTAAGTAGATGAGTGCATCATCCAATCGTCTTTTAAATACTGTTAGAGTTGGTGCAGAAACGAACGATTCTGGGAGAGCATTCCACGGGCGACAGCCACGAATAGCAAAGAAATTTCTGCAGCACTCCAGACGGCTGTATTGTTCTGCAAATTTCAATGAGTGTCCCCTCAGGTTTGTATTGCTGCTGAGCTGCAGTAAAGGGCGGCACACATGATGTGCGTCTCGCAGAATCAAGTATGCCATAATCAGATCGCCTCGTAGTCTGCAATAGCTTCTACTGAATACCCCCAATCGTTGCAGCCTCTCTTGCTACGAAAGATTGCGCATTCCAATTACGTTCTTAGATGCCCGACGTTGTGGCTGCCCCAGTGCATTAAGGTCTCATTTCAGCCATGGATGCCAGGCTTGAATTGCATATTCGACATGGGAGCGAACATACGCACTGAACATTTGTCGAAATATGGAGCTGCTTATTTGTCCAAGCGCCCGTCGCAATAGCCCGACGTGTTGGTTCCCAGTCTTCGAGGCATTTTCGGATTTCCTGGAGCAACCCAAATTATCCTGAACCAGGACACCCAAGTCACGTGCGAGAGTTGATCGTTGTAGTATATTCGTTCCGGGCCGGTATGAGTAGCTGCTCTGACGTCGGATGGAAAACAGTACGATTTGGATTGACCATTGATGTACCTTATGTAGCTCACTCTGAAGCACATGTTGGTCGGTCTTCCCCTGGATCCTGCGCCAGATCTTGATATCGTCAACAAACATTAGAAAGTTCAAAACGATTTCCTGTGCAAGGTCATTAACAAACACCAAAAAACAAACGTGGCAATCCAGCTTAAAAGAAGGTTGCCCATCCCGTAATGCTGGAGCTTGGAGAGTAGTATCCGATGGTCTAGACGATCGAAAGCCTTGGAAAAATCCAGGTAGATCACATCAACGCTTTCTCCAGCGTCAGCTGCCTCGGTCCAACTACTGTGGGAGATTAACAAATTCCTTGTACATGACCGCCGTCGACGGAAACCGTGCTGCTCAGACGTGATGACGTTACAGTTTACCAGATAGCACACCAGTGCATCGGCAACTACGGATTCCATGACCTAAGAGAGTATAGGAAGAAGGGATACTGTGCGGTAGTTGAGGGATCAGTTCTGCTTCCACCTTTGTGAATCGGGCTTATTATTCCAAGCTTCCACATAGCAGGAAGTTGATTGTGGTCTAAGCAGCGCTGGAAAAACTTAAAGGTCCTGCCAGTTGGCTTGCTGCTGTTTCCAGTGCCTCTGGACGAATGGTGTCGACAGCCGGCGAGCTGAGTTTGCGTAGAGACGGCAGCTTTTGTAATCCAGCCTCCGTTGTAAAAGTGATGTGGGTTAGTCCTGGCGAGGAGACGACAAAGGTTGGTAGATCGTTTGGTGGCTAGACCCTATGAAACGTGGGGGCATATTACATCCGCAGCGTGTTTACTGCTTCCACAGCCGTTGTTGTTGGGCCATCAGCCGTCTTGAGTGGAGGAAATTCTTGCCTCACCTTTCTTAGGCTATTGACGTGCTTGTACAGCAGTTTGCGGTTAGCACTAAAGGTTATTGCGACGTTGTGCTGAGGCGGCTTTGTCCTCTTAGTAGTTACGTTGGTGGTTACGTTGGGCTACTTAGTTGTCCCAAGTTTTTGGTGCTGGAGTTTCTCTGTACACTCGCCATGCTGCGTTGAGTACTGTTCTCCATTTGCGAGTTCTGCTCCTAACAAAAGAAACTGATGTACACTTACTGCATAGTTTTATCTCGGAAGCCTCTGCAATCAGCCGACTGAATTGTTTGGCGAATTCGTCCTTCGTCAAGGAACAATCAAGTTGTGGCGCTGATGAGCCGGGCTAATCGGTCGTAGCTTTTAATTGTTCGCACTGTCTCATCGTTCTCATTCCGATATTCCGCATAGCAGATGAAGTTGTAACTGATGACTGCGTGATCACTGCGACCCAACGGGCAGTCTAAAACCAAGACATCAACCATATGCTCCTCGTTGGTAAGCCCAAGATTCAGCACAGATGGCCTGTTACCTGTTCTGAAGCGAGTGGGCAGTAATGTGATTTTAAAGAGAAACAGTGGTTAAGAGATCTCGTAGATCGGTTTTGAATTGTTCTCCGATCGTGGCAGGAGTTTTTACACAATGTATGTTGAAATTACCCAGGATAAGTATGTGAGTGTACTTTTGTTGTAAACTGCATCCTAAAGCAGCCGCTAGGTGGTAGTCGTTTTCGAGTGTAGAGTTAGGGGGCGGTACATCAAGACAATAAGACAAGCGTCGCTGCCTTTTAACTGCAAGCGGCACCAAAGAGAGTCGGGAAACTGCGAGTCTGAATCCTCCAGGGCTTCGCACTGTAAGTCGTTTCGGTAATACAGGATTACTCCTCCTCCGTTTGTGAACCTGTCGTGGATCAGTGACATGCCCAGTAGCGAAAATTCAGCGTCATCAGCATCATCATCGTTATACACGTTAGCTAGAGGTGGGAAAGACCTCAATTACTGTGCCGCGATACATAGAAGAAAAAAGGAGAAAAATATGCAAGTAGTGTATGCCAGCTGAGCTACCGGGAACAAATGGGCATCGTTCCGATAAGCTACCAGCCGGCCACTGTGCATCAAAAAATTACTATGCATAATTATGTAAGGCTAAATAGTGAGAGTGTGGTTGGAAGGGGAGGTTAAGAGAGATGGGCTGGGACAAAAGAACTCACAGCACGAACGTCACTGAGATCGGCTCCTAGCCATATAAGCAAAGGAATATAGCCAAACGTGTTCATCGTCTTTCGGACCCCAACCAGGGAGCCGAGACGCTCCAACCAACGACAGCTCAGAAGTCAGGGCCTTCATTCGTCTCTCGCTTGGCCACCCCTCCTTTTCTTCCATCTACATCCCCGGCGCGCAAACAATGCACGTCGCGGGAGTCGGTGGGCTGACATGCGCAACAACTGGCCCAGCCATTGGAGCCTAGTGCGTGAAATAACGTTGCTAAGCGGTTCAGTTCCTTTCCCGGTGCCGTAAACAAGGCGTCGAACATGCTCGTTGCTCACGCGGTGTTCCCACCAGATGTGAGCTAAATTGCGAAGGCACCGGTGGTCGAACGTAACTAGCCTCTTCAGGTCCGCTTCTTTAAGGGGCCAGAGTTCACAACCGTGCAGTAGGGTCGAACGTACCGCTGCATTGTACACTCTGCCCTTCAGGGCAAATGTGATGTTGCGCCGGCGCCATAAGCGGCAAATGTTAACAAAAGCGCCTCGAACTTTTGCTATACGGTCCGTGATCTCAGGTTCAATCCCACGGGCGTTGATACAACTTTCCAGGTAGTCGAATTTCTGAACGAGTTCTAGCTGATCCCCACCAAGCGTCAGCGGAGGAGGCTGTCCAGACTCATCTTGGAGAAACACTTTGCACTTCGAGGGTGCAAAGCAAAGCCCGAAGCGGCTGACAGCCAGTGCTAATCTGTCTAGTGCCGCTTGGCACGTTTGTGAGCTGTCACAGATTAGGGCAGTTTCATCAGCATACTCTAAGTCAAGAAGTCGTTCTCCTGGGAGCAGATCCACGCCTTCTAAGTCGTGTCCTGTGAACGCGATTTCCATGACTTCGTCAATAGCGAAGTTGAAGAGGAAAGGTGACAGCGGGCATCCTTGTGTCACACCGCTGGAGATAGTAGAGGGCGACGACAGCTTGTTGTAAGCTCTCACTGTCTGAGCCACGCGCGTATAATGATCGGATAATATTTACATATTTCTCAGGTACACCTTTCCTGAGTAGACAGTCCTAAAGTGCACGTCTATCCACCGAATGGAATACACCTTTGATGTCGAGGAACACGACGACGGGCCGACAATATATGTGACGGTGTTCCAACAACTGACGCAAAGTAAAGATGTGGTCAATGCAGTCACGAACTCGACGAAATCCAGCTTGCTCTTCCCGAATATGGCTTTCACGAGTGTCAGTCAGTCTGTAAAGGATGTCAGAGGCAAACAACTTTAAGGCGATGGAGAACAGACTGATTCCTCTATGGTTGCCGCATTCTGATCGTGAACCTTAAAAATTGGGACTATGGCGGAGCGACTCTAGTCGGTTGGGATAGTTTCCAGATCCCACAGTTTCATTAGTAACTCGTATAAATCATCCACAAGAGCAGGCCCCCCCCCCAAATTTGAAGAGGGCTGGAAAAAAATCACCTGATCCCGCGGCTTTATTTAACGTCAACAGTGCGATCTCAAGTTCGAATTCTGAGCGAGAGGGTGGATCCAAAAGGACAGCCCAGGGAGTGGGGCGATCAGTGGCCGGCGAGAAATCTAATAATTCCGACCGATTAACTTGCCTTTCAAAGTACTCACCCAAACGCTCCAAGCGTTTTGACAAGTTGTGGATAGGCTGTCCACTCGTCACGTATAGTTTCACTAACACCAGGTCTCCTGCTGCCCGTTTCCCGTATCAGACGGAATAACTTACGATGGTTACCAAGGGCAGTGGCCATTTCCATCTCTGATGCACGATGAGACCACCAGGATCCGCGGTCTCTCTTCAGGCTAGCACGGAGTTTTGACCGGAGTTCTTTGCAAGTCTCATTGTGTTGGTTTCCAGCCGGAATATGCCGGCGAGCATCGATAAGTTCCAGAGACTGCGAAGAGACCCAATGTCCATGTTGGCGATCAGACATACCACATGAGGATTTGCCTGCTGCTAGTCAGGTCTGGTGGATATGAGACCAGTGACCTTCAATTGCATCCAGTAAGCGTTTACCCAACTCGCATGACAGCGTACTTTGATAGGCGTTCAGAACAGCTGGCTTCGCCAGCTGGCTGGTGTCGATGCGCTCACAACGTCGTCGCGGGCGTCCGCCAAAGCGCATCCGCAGGTCAGCACATACAAGTGCATGGTCAGTGTCCACACCTGTGCTCCAAATCGAGCGGCAGTTCTGAATGCAGCCTCTCCAGCGGTAACTTATCGCAATGTGATCGATTTGCGTCCATAGCTGGTTCGAGGCTGGTGGGCGCCAAGTCACCCTCCCGCGGGTGCTGTGTCGGAAATTAGTGCTCACAAGAAATAAGCGAGCATCCTCACACAAATGAAGTAACCGCTCACCGTTATCATTACGGGAGCCTATACCATGTTCGCTGCCCAGATGCAGCTCATCACTGGATAATTTTCCAACCTGAGCGTTCAGATACCCAGCCAGCACTACAGTGTCTGAGCTTCTTCTGTGGCTAAGGAGTTCGTCCAGTTGACGATAGAAGTCGTCTTTTACCGAGTCATCGCTACAGTTTGTCGGTGCATAGGCAGCGATAATGAATAGACACCTGTTAGTCCCATGCGACTTCGAAGCTCTGAACGAGCCAGCCAATCGGACCGCACACATCCGGCTACTGATTGGGATCTAATCAACCAGAGTAGCTTCAGCCCGGGGACTAAGGGCAATACCAACACCGGCTTCGCCAGTGCTCGAAGCTGCATCGTTACCGGATAGGCGCAATGAGAAAGTGCTGCTAGTGTCACCTGAAGGGGATCGCAGTGTGAATACAGAGCTCGAGTATTGCAGGCGGGTCTCCGATAAGCAGCAGAGGTCGATCGAGAGGGTCTCTAATGTTCGGGCCAGTGCTGCCTGTTGACCGATCTGTAGCAATGTGCGAACATTGAGGCATGACAATCTGAAGGAGGATCGAGGGCTCCAAATGAAGCCGATGAACTGGGCTTGACCACTTGCTTGGATATGGGCCTGTTGACAGGGCAGGAATGATGCTCCGCGTTCACATGTGAATTGAAACTAAAAGACAAGCGACTATTGGGCTCGGTAGCCATTACAGCGCTTTCTTACCAAGCCTACACCAAACCAGAGATCCGCTGAACCAGCTACTGACAAAAGACAAGGGTTGGAAATGGACGATGTGCCAACAATCTTTTGATGCAGTCCAAACAGCCCTCACTTCTGATCTACTCTTGACTCACTTTAGTCCGAATTACAAAATTTCGTTGCTAGGGATGCTTCCAATTATGGTATCAGTGCAGTTATCTCCCACGTTTTCCCGCATGGAGGAGAGAAGGCTATCGCGCACGCAGCACAGTCACTAACGGCAGCTGAAAAGCACGATTGCCAACTAGAGAAAGAAACGCTTGCGATCATTTTCACAATGAAACGTTTCCATAAGATGCTGTGTGACAAACATTTCACACACATCTGTCGCTATTTTGACCAAAGAAAGGAATTCCAGTTCTTACGGCAAACCGATTGCAACGATGGGCAAACATACTACTGGTCTACTTCAGTATACAGTATAAACGGACGCAACTAATCGGTCAAGTGGATGCCCTGTCTCGTCTCATCAGTTCACATCCAAAGAAGAATGATGATTGTGTGATTGCAGCTATCACTTTCGAATCAGAATTTCAACTAATCCTGGCTGATGTGTGAAGACTACCAGTAACAGCCGACACCATTCGTATAGAGACATCACGGGATAGAATCTTGGAGAAAGCAACGTAGTGTGTACGAACATGTTGGCCAAATGGAGTCATACCTATGGAGTTGCGGCCGTTATACAATCGACGTGGATCCCTGTCAGTCGTGGACAATTGTCTGATGTTTGGAGATCGAGTGATGGTGCCAAAAAAATTACAGAGTCAAATATTGCAGCAGTTCCACACGGGGAACTAGCCGCATGAAAGCCTTGGCACGCAGCTTTGTTTACTGCCCAGAAATGGATGCGGAAATGGAAAAATTTGGCTAGCAGTGTGAACCTTGTCAACTTGCAGCGAAGGCCCTCCCAATTGTCAGTGGCAGCCTTGGCCTAAAGCAGAGAAACCGTGTCAACGAATGCAGCTAGACTATGCAGGACCAATCAATGGTCAATCCTATCTCGTTTTGGTCGACTCATTCCGGTAAACAATCCGACTGCCCGGCACACCTGTCAACGAGCTTGAGAAGCTGTTCCGATATTTCGGCCTGCCAGGGGTGTTAGTGACAGACAATGGAACACAATTTACCTCGACATCTTTCCGCCAGTGGTGCAAGGAAAAGGGAATTCAGCAGATGTTCTCACCACCACATCCGCAATCAAAAGGACAGGCGGAAAGGTTCGTGGATACGTTCAAACGTGCACTCTGTAAAGCAGGGCAAAGAAGGGCTTAACAGGACGTACTTCAATCTTTCTTATGCATGTATCGGAACGCTCCGAATCCAAACTGCCCTGATAGGAAACCCCACAGAAGTACTATTTGGAAGAAAGATCCAGACGTTGTTCGATTATCTTTAACCAAGGAGAATAGAAAAACACGGCAATAGTCACCTGGAGGAAGATCGCAAAATCAGGCTCCGTAACTTCAATGCTGGTGACATGATTTACGCCCGGAATTTTCGAAGCCCGAAGGGGTGGTCGAGCGGAACTGTTCTCGGCAGGAAAGGCAGAGTTATCTACGAGGTGATGGTTGGACGTGAGAGGTGGATTAGGCAGATCAATCAGTTGAGACCGAACCATAGCCAATCCCAATGTCCCTACGAACCACCAGCATTGCATTGGGACATTCTACTAGACACGTTCGGGCTGGAAGTTGAGGGTCAGCAACGCGATGAGACAAAACAAATGCCGCAAACATCAGACGCACAATGCAGGCCGGCTCGGAAGCGAAGAAGACCAAAACGGATGCAAGTCGATCCCCGGGCGAAAAGCTACGAACACTATCAGATTCGAAGGGTGTGCAAGCTGACTCAATTCGGAAAGGGAGCTGACAGCTGGGAGAGAAAGCTGATTGCCAACGGGCGCGTGTTTGCCACAAAACGTGCTTGGGAAAGACCCTGCGGACGTGTTGTCAGGACCCAGCCGAAAGCTGATGAAATGGCGCATCCGACAGCAGACGTGTTGCCAAGGTCTGGACGGAAGCTGATGAAATCGCGCGTCAGACAACACTGTGTTGCCATGCACCGGGTAGGCGGACGAAGAATGGAGTGCCCGAGCAAGACGGTGAACTAGACAGACGGAGCGGACAATCAAGTGTGGAGCGTGGGCTTACAGCCAAATCTGCCTGGTGATGTTCGGAGGGTTGATGAGACCGACATATAAATATGAGCGTTCTCTGTCCTCATACAACTCTGGTCTGCTGAGTCTTCTTCTGTCTTCCTTCCTGTTGGGTCTGTCAAGGCGTCAAACAGAGCAGGCGTAAGGGCGCAGATTTACCAGTAGGCGTGATTCAACCAGTCGATTGCGGGTACAACGTTATAACAGGGACCCAGTACGAGGTTGACTATCGTTATACATGAGTGATCATCATCAGGTAGTCATTTTAGATGATCGTTGCTTTTCTCCGTGCTCAATCACCAGTGGCCATCCAAGGGAGCGTGCTCGGCCACTTACCCTTTTTGCATTACATCAATGACATCACATCTGTAAAACACGGTACATCATTTTTATTTGCTGACGATATCGGCGTGACGACCTTCACGGGACATTACTGCTCATTCAAGATGATTTACATTCCCTTGAGTCATGGTACTGCACATGGGTGATGAACCTATCGGCTAAGAAATCAAGCATCATGTCTTACGGCTGTTGCATCCCCGAAGGATCTATCACCCTAAACAATGAACGCGTCCCTACACAGTTGTTCACGCGAGCTCTTGGCATTAGGTACTCGTCTACCTTCAAGTTCTCCGAACAAGCCCAATACGAAGTATCACGTGCCAGACAGTCTATGTGCAATATATCAAACAAAATACACACAACTCGTGCTAGAGTTGAGCTTTTCAAGCTACTCACTCGACCCATCCTCGAATACTGCAGAATAATATACGGAAATACGAGGAAGAATGACAGAATTGCTGTGGAGAACTTGCAGAGGTCATTCACTAAACATCTGATTGCTAAACACTGCAATGAGTTGTCGAGAATGTTGCGATGAACTTCATCTCGAACCACTTTGGATTCTACGATTGAAGCACAAGTTGTTGTTGCTTTTCAACATGCTACAGAAAAAAACCTATTGCAACCCGCCTACACTCAATTTACAACATTGCTCAACTCGAGTGCTTCGCAACAAAGATTTTACATTGAATATACCGAACGCTAGAATGAACGTCCGCTCTAATTTCTCCCTGGTCAGGTACAGCTATCTGTGGAATAAACTACCAATAACGCTCAGGTCAGATGACAATGTGGCAACATTTAGTAGCAGACTCGCCAATTACCATGATCTAACTACCCTAAGCTCTATATTCACATGGGAAATATCCCTCGATGAGCTATTCCAAAAGGGGCCCAAAAACATGAAAACACCAATTTCATAACTAGGTTTTGGCCTCAACCACCCGGCAGAATGTTAATACATGAAACACATCCCAATACTCAACCTATGCATGTCAACCGTGCAAGAGCATGGACTCTTCTGTACAAATTGGTCTGTGCCGCTATTGACACAGTTTCTCATATCAAGAGAAGTATACGTATTAATAATATTGGCATTATTGTTCTTACAGAAGGGTAGTAGGGGAGTTGAATGGTATAGGTAGAAATTCGTCACACCTACATTCACTCAGACAGCCGTCACACGCCCGGAAAAGCACTGTACGCGCGTTTCATCCTTTCGGGAATCGTCAGCAGTGCGCATTCCATCGGACTCTGGCAGGGCAACTCGACTGTTGCCAGTCCGTGGTTGGGACTATTGAGCTGCTGGGGACGGCAACGACCATCGTAAAGAAGTTACTAGATGTGATATAGCGCCGCTCATTATCCAATGACTTACACGTTACTGCCGTGCAGAGGACAGTGATCTCAACCACGGACCGGCAACAGTCGAGTTGCGGGTTCTAGCCCTGCCAGGGTCCGATGGAATGCGCACTGCTGACGATTCCCGAAAGGATGAAACGCGCGTACAGTGCTTTTCCGGGCGTGTGACGGCTGTTTGAGTATATATATATATATATATATATATATATATATATATATATATATATATATATAAAATACACAATCTGTGGTACAGATATTAGGCCATCGGAATCATGGCCGGATAGGAAAACAATATGAATAATAAGAAAAGAGCAACAAGAACTGCTTTTTTCGTCTATTTTGCCACTCACAGTTTTTGGCATTTTTCCAGTTTGTTCCTTTTTAGGGGGAGGAAGAAGGAACACCACAACAAACCGATGCACACGTCCGCCATTGACATCGATCTTGAGCCATGGTTTCCAGGGCCTTCAAGCAGCAAGTATCCGCATCTCTCGGACCCAAACCAGGTAGTCGACAACAACCGACCGAGGCCAACTGTTTCGTCAGCTTTTTCATGCGGCTTCTCCATGTTGTAGGCTGTCCACCAGACCGTTTCTTCCAGCCCTGTCCAGTAAGTGTAAACAACGCACGACGGGGGTAATGCCGGACAGGCATGCGCAATACGTGTCCCAACCACCGCAGTTGATGCAGTGAGATGAGCTCCTCGAGCGAGTGGCTTCTACGTCCCAAGACACGCCGTCTAACTTCCACATTGCTTACGTGGTGCTGCCACCACACACGGGAAATGGACGGCAGACAGCGGTGCTCGAAGACGGATAGCCTGCGCAAGTCATCTTTACGAATGGGCCAGGTCTCGCATCCGTACAACAGTACGGCACGAACAGTTGCACAATAGACCCGCCCTTTGATGGAGAGCCGAATGTCGTGGCGACGCCACAAATGCCTCAGCCTAGAAAAAGCGAGGCTTGCTCTCGAGATGCGCATCGAAATCTCGCCTCCAACAGCCCCGCCAGCAGTGATGCAACTTCCCAAGTAGACAAAGCTCTCCACAATCTCTAGTGTCTCATCAGCAAGCGTGAGTGCAGGCAGAGGCACCTGCCAGTCTTGGAAGAGAGCCTTGCATTTGGATGGCGAAAGGTACATACCGTACTTTGATGCTTCAGTCGCCAAGCGGTTTAATGCAAGTTGGACGACGTGTGGGTCGTCACCCAGCAAGACGATATCATCAGCATAATCCAAATCAACAACTCGACTACCTGGGAGGAGCTCAACGCCAGCATTCAACGAATCGCCTAGAGCGTTCTTCAAGACATCCTCAATGGCAAAGTTGAATAGGAACGGAGAGATAGGGCATCCTTGTCGAACTCCACTGGAGACCACAAAGGTAGGCGAAAGCTTGACATAAGCCCTAACCCTGCCCGAGGTCAGACTACATAGAGCGCGCAGTATGGAGACGAACTTCTCGGGGACACCATACCTCAGTAGACAGTGCCACATTACTGTACGATCGACAGAATCGAAGGCTGTACGGATATCCAGGAACACGGCAATCGTTGGCCTCTGATACACATGGCGGAGCTCGAGGATCTGGCGGTGTGAAGATTTGATCGATGCAGCCGCGACCAGGGCGAAACCCAGCTTGTTCTTCTCGTTGCAACGATTCGCGCGTTGGGGATAGCCTGTGAAGTATGATGGACACCAGCAGCTTGCAAACGACGGCGACTAAACTTATTCCTCTGTAGTTGGAGCAGCTTGTGCGCAGTACCTTTTTGAAGATGGGGACGACTATCGATTCACCCCAAGATGACGGAACTTTCTCTTTCAACCAAATTTTCGAGAACAAAGCGGTGAGTTCTAGAACCAGCGATGCGCCACCATCTTTAAATAGAGCCGGAGGAAGACCATCAGGGCCGGGGGCTTTATAACGCTTCATGTGCCGGAGCTCCTGCTCGATTTCCTGGGAAGAGGGAGGGTCTGTGGGGGTAGACCACTCGGCCCAAGCGCGAGCGCCAGAGGTAGCAGATGAAGCTGGGGGCCAACAAAACTGCGAGCCAAAATGTTCGGCCCATCGCTCCAACCGTCGTTGAAGATTGGTGATTAAGGTGTCATCCTCTTCGCATATTGTTTCACTTATACCAGATCGAACACCTTCGGTGACTTGAAGGAGATGGAAGAGTTTTCTGGTATTACCAGAGAGACTAGCAAGCTCCATCTTCCTAGCACGTTCACACCACCAAGCTTCGCGGTCCATTTGCAGACTCCTGCGCAACTCTCGACCAAGGTACTGGCGTTCTTCACTGTGTCTGGAATCCGATGGGAGCAAGCTGCGTCTGTCTATCAGAGACAAGGAGTCGGCGGAAATCCAATGCTTCGGTGGGTGACGGGTAACTTCACAAGTGTCGATACTGGCGGAAACTAAAACATCTTTGATATGCGCCCACTGCGAATCGAGATCACCGTCAATAGGTGAGCCAAGCAAGGTTGACAGTGAGGCTTGGTACCTGGTTAAAATCACAGGGTTTTGTAGATTCGCGACGTCCGGTCGGTCGTGGGTGCGCTTAGGTGATCCTCCGAAACGCATGCAAATCTTAGCACGAACCAATGCGTGATCGGAGTCTAAAAAAGTTGACCAGTACGATCGGCAGTCCGTTACGCTTCCGCGCCATCTGTAGTTGATTGCTATGTGGTCAAGCTGGGAGCACTCTTGCGTTTGTGAGGGCGGGCGCTAGGTAGCAGTGTGTCTCCTCGAGTGCCGAAAACTAGTGCTCGAAAGAAACAAGCGATGATCAGAGCAAAGAGCAAGCAGTCTGTCTCCATTGTCTGGTCGACTGCCACCGATGCCAAAACTACCCCCAAGGTGGTGCTCGCTTGGTGGAAGGCGGCCAACTCGTGCGTTAAAGTCCCCGGCAAGAATGATTATATCAGTCCGTTTGGAGGAACGCAAAGTTAATGTAGTTGTTGATAAAAGTCACCTTTAACTGCATCCGGGCTGCAGTCTATAGGGGCGTAGGCGGAGACAACAAACAAGGCACGCTTAACGTCTCGACGCCTGCTTACGTTACATGAACCTCTTAGTCTGACTGCACATAGTCGGCTGTTGACTGGGATCCAGTCAAGCAGAGCTGATTCAGCCCTGGCACTCAGTACAACCCCAACACCAGCTTGACCAGTGGCGGCAGGTTCTGAGTCTCCGGAAAGCCGCAAGTAGTATTTGGCGTCAGAGTTTACCGGAGAGGCCATTCTGATGACGGCGCTAGAGTCTTGTATTCTGGTCTCTGAAAGGCAACAGATGTCTACCGAAAGCGTTTCAAGAGTACGGGCCAGACATGCTTGTCGTCCGATCTGCATCCAAGTTCGAACATGAAACGCTGCGAGGATGAATGGAGAACCAGGTCGAAGAAGAGCTGGAGCTTCGGTGGAGTGAAAGGCGGTTGCGATCGGAGGACATTGAAAACCGAGAGTTTGGCTGTTACTTCCATCAGCTGCGAGACGTGGGTCGTTTGTGACGGTGACCATAGAAGACATCAGAGTACATGTGGGTGAAGGACGGGAGGTGGGGTGATATGTGAGTGGAGGTTGAGCGGTTGAGTTAGCACAGAAGATAGGCATAGCAGTGGCAGCAGTAAGCGGCGTGGTCCATGATTCGTCTGAGTGAATCTATATGTGACGAATTTCTACCTGTATTATTATTATTATTATTCGGCCCCCTTTTCGTTGAGTTACAAGGTATGGTACTCGTTTGTCCTGACCTGCTGACAAGTGTTGATTGTTTACTGTTTGTCCCTCTATTCCCGTTAACGGTGTTTACAACAGAAGAGATCGCAACGGCGGCCTCCCGGTGGACCTTTGCAGCAATCCCTACATATGTAATGGATGTTCCGGGGGCTTTGTCTAAACAAGAGACATTTGAGCTACGGGTACAAAGGGTTGGTTTTCGCCTGCTTCATCCTTGTTACTGCTGGATGTCAGCTCTAGTGGAAGTTGCTTAACCAGACGTTCCAAGTGGTGTCTGAATTTCGTTGCCGTGAGTATTGTTTGACTCTCGTAGGTACGGTCTGTTTTCGCCCGGCATTCTATCAAAGTTGGAGAAGAGGACGGAGATGGGGATGTGACTGTTTGCGGTTCAGGGTGAGCGGATTTTGCATCATTTCATTGCTTAGAAGCCGTTATGCTTCCGTGGTGCATACTCGCCTCCATCAAAGTAAGCTTATCGTTCATCCTTTGCTCGGTTTCTGCGGTTAACCGATCGCACTTATAAACTAGGGTAAGCAAGCACTTAACGAGTGGGATAGTGGAGCACGCAGTACAGAAGCAAAATGCATCTTGAGAGCTATTTCGCTCTCGTACCTGTTGTTGGGACACAGTTGCACATTTCGTATGATACCATTCCAAACAGTGCGAGCAAGCCAGACCGATTTTAACTATTCGATGACATTCTCTTAACCCGCAAATGCCTTTCGCTTGGAGCCTTTTCGGTTTCGCATTTCTGCCATTCAACGTTGTTTCGTTACCTGACCCAGTGGGTTGGTTAGCGTTCTGTACTTTTCCAGCTTTGGGAGAGGCGCACATCGGTCAGGCGAGCGTGGTGGTTGCAAGGTCAAATGAGCGATCGGTGTGGTCGCACGGTCTGTAGGATGGGTTATGCAGGCGTACTGGCTGACAAGGTCACAAGGAATGGTGAGTGACTGGAACCTGCCAACTGAATCTGAACAAAGCGAAGAACACAGACTGAGAGATCACAAATTCTTTCACAACTGGGTTGAGAAACGCTGGATCGGAATAAGCTTAGGCTTTTCGGCCTGCCTCGAGAATTCTGTATCGAATGGTGTCACACAGAAAGGCAATCGGCTCCATGTGATTGAGTTAACCGCTTGCGCTTAATCACGCATGCCAGTGAAAACGGTTAGTGATGGCCCAGCCTCTCTAATCGTAGAAGATATTTTCACGTATGATGGATCACTGTGTCGGGCTGGTAAATCCGGTTCCAATGAGCGTACAGTGACAACACTGCGAGAAGATGGAGGGGAATGATCCAAATGAACCAGGAGCACGCACCTCAAGCGGGTGTGGGGATGACCTTGAGAAAACGTTTTCAAGGAGATTAGTATAGAAGACCCTTCGATTGCTTAGAAGTTATTGGAAACAAACGACAAAAAACTAAGATGCATCGTAGCAAGCGGAATCAAACGGTTGCAAAAAGGCTATGTCAAGTCGGGCCGAGGTGAATATAGCGCCAAAATTACCTCCGTAAATAATCCGAATGGTTTTGGCTACTTCCGAGTCTATGTTAACTTCAAGCCATTTCCGAACGGCCACATGAACTTCCTGTGCTTGTGCTGAGGTAGCGGTCTTTCCAGTTCCAATTGCCCAAACTGGCTCGTAAGCAATCACCACACGAGACCACTGGGATTTGTTTTTGATGTGATCTAAAGAGGGAAAATCAAACACGCTGAGAGAGAGAATTCATTCCAAAAACTCAAGAGGCTAGTGAGCTTATACGAGAGCGGTTGGAACAGCTCGTTTTAACAAAAAGTATGCAAAGCAGATCAAAAAACAGGTGGTGGATTCAGTATAGAAATCTACGAAAAAACTAAAGAAACAGAAATTGAGAGCCCAAATAAACGCAAAGTAAGGACGGGGTTGACCGCTGAACGTCATCTAAGAATGACAGAAGAGGAAGCAAAAATCCTGCCCGAAATATGGGAGAAAAACAAGATGGTTGAAACGCGGCATTTCTTATGATATGTCGGCGTTATTCCGCCAAAAAACAGTGGCAACTGTCCTACGAAGACCGGTATACGAGGCTAGGACTTTAAACCCTGTTTATCGTCGAGTGCGGGTTGGTCTCATCATGAGGCATCGGATATTACATCTTGGTGATTATCCCATGTTGAGGCCAATGGTCTATATGTGCTCGCCAAGCAGCACAAGAGGATGCCGATACAAGCTTGCAGTACCGGATTTGCGTCGGCTGGTGTTTCCCAACTACCGGGCTGGGAACTGAAGAACGTCGAACACGTTTGGTTGGATACATCAGATGGCATGGCGAGGAGACGACCTCAATGGTGTTTGTGTTGTGAATCGCTTTGTCCATCACATCCTCTTTAGCTCCCCCATCCAACAACGATCACAACCCAATGCAGAACAGGATTTTAGCATGTTACTTGTTTAGCTTTTGTGACCTATACTGATTAATCCCTTATCTCTGTTGTATTGCGCCGCACCAGCTGTGTGTTTCGCAACGTCGGTTAACGTATATTGATGACCAGGATGAAGATACAGAGATAAGGTGGTTGCGATGTTGTGTAGCCGCAAGTAGACATGCATTCACCTCGAAAACCATGAGACGGCGAGTGTGGTGGTTATACGGTTGCCCATACAGAACCAGGAGTGAGAAACACCTCAGGTATTGTCCCGTAACACAACTCAATGAGATAGTACTAAGATGAATGAAAAAGCATGGAATGCCACCCAACGAAGCAGCGGTTTCCCGAAATTTTAACTTTGAATTTCTTTCCGTTGTGCCAAGCGTTGCTCGCGGATTTCAGTAGTGTAGTGTTCAGGGCGTCAGCCGTGAACTACTAGGCTCTGAGTTCCAGCCCAACTCAGGCTATCGCCACCTGATGAGTCCAAATCAGGACGAAACCGCGGTCGTGGTGTGCCAGTGTTGGGAGGAGCAACACCGAAATATTGCCATTTCGGATAGGGTCCTCGCGATCGGAATGACCGAGGTTTACCTCAAAATGAACCGAGGTCGCAATAGAGGTTGCGCGTCGCAACCCAAGGATGCAGCGGTTTCCCCAAATGTTAACTTTGTATTCCTACGCTTGTTTTCCATTATGCACTGACAGAGAGATCATGGTTGGAGGGGATGACGGTTGGCGAGATGACGAAAGTCAAAACATAAACGCCATTGGAGTCGGTTCTTCACAATGCCAAGTGTATCCAAACAAACGTGTACGCCGTCTATGAAACCTAAGTTAGAAAATCAGGAAGCTCCAACCGGCGCCAGGATCTAAGTGAGGACCTTCATTCCTCTTGACCAAGTCACTACCTGGCCACCTCTTCTCTTCTGCCATTCATATCCCTGGTGCAAAAATAACGCACGTCCGGGAAATCGGTATGTTGGCATATGTAATACGTAGTCCAGCTATCGGAGCCTGGTGCGTGAAATGATGACGCTGAGCGGTTCATTTCCTCTTCCTGTGCCCTAAACAAGACGCCGAACACGCTCATTATTCATGCGGTGTTCCCACCAGATGTGAGCGAAGTTGCACCGGTGGTCGGATGTAAGTAGCCTTTTTATGTTTGTTGATGTGATGGGCCAGGTTTCACAACCGTACAGGAGGGTTGAACGAGCATCTTCATTGTAGACACTGCCCTCCAGGGCGAGAGTGATGTGGCACCGGCGCCACAGGTGGCGGAGATTCATAAAAGCGCCTTGAATTTTTGTTATACGGACAGAGACACGACCGCTGATATAAGCGCCAAAGTGGTTGAACTTCTGAACGATTTCTACCTGTTCCCAGCAAATGATCAACGCAAGGTTGGGCCTCTGCCAATATTGGTGAAATAGCTTGCATTTGGAGGATGTGAATGACAGTCAAAATGGATGTCAGTCAGTGCCAATCTGTCCAATACTGCTTGGTAGGTCGGCAAGCTATCACCTATTATGACAATATCATCGGCATACTCCTAGTCAAGAAATCGATCCCCAGAAGCAGCTCCATAACTTCTATGTCTTGTCCAGTGAACACAGTCACTATGAATTTATCGGTGGCGAAGTTAAAGGGAACGTACTCGAGGACATTTTGTCGCACACTACTGGAAATTTGTAGGGCCGGGATAGTCTTCTATAAGCCCTAACTCTGTCCGAAATGAGTGCAGGAGGCGCTCTGATAATGTTTACATATTTCATGGCACACCTTTCCTGATCAGGCAGTCTCAAAGAGCACATCGATCCGCGAAATCAAAGGCACCTTCGATGTCGAGGAACACGACTGCAGCGGACCGTCACCATAAGCGGCAATGCTTCAAAAATTGACGAAAAAGGAGGATATGGTCCATGTAAACACGAGTTCGACGAAATCCGGGTGATCTGCACGCATCTGGTTTTCACGGGAGCTAGTAAATCTGTGAAGAATGACAGAGGAAAGTGACTTGAAGGCAATGGAAATTAGGATGATCAATCTATGGTTGCCGCATTCCGAAACCTGTGTCTTCTCGAAGCTTGGGACAATAAGGGAGCGGCTTCGGTCGGTTGAGACAGTTTCCTACCTCAAAGTTTCAATAATAAACAATGTAAGTCATCCGAAATAGCAAGTACACCGAATCTAAAGTGTGCTGGAGGAAGTACATCTGATCGTGCGACCTACTTCAATTTCAACAGGTTGATTTTGCGTTTGACTTCTACACATGAAGACGAGTCCAAGCGAACGGCCCAGGGAGAATGGTAATCATTGACCGATGAGAACGCTGGTAACAGGCCGAGTAAGCTGCTTTCCAAAGCATTTGGCTCAATCTCCCGAGCGTTTGTACAAGTTGTGGATTGGCTATCCACTCTAGTCTCGCTTACAGCATGTCTCCTGCTGCCCGTTTCCGGTAACAGACAGAATAACGCGACGGTTACCAACGCCAATTGCTATTCCAAACTCCGACGCCAGAAGAGAGCACCGAGCTTCGAGGTCTCTCTTCTGGTTAGCACGCAATTTGTTCTGAGTTTTTGTGAGTCTCGTTGTGTTCGCTTCAAAGCGGAATGCGTCGGCGAGCATCCAGAAGTTCCAGAGACTGGGAATAAATCCGATGTCTAGGTCGGTAATTTGGCTTGGCACATGAAGACACACCTGCCGCTATTAAGATCTGGTGACTGTGCGACCAATGACCACCAACTGCGTTCAGTGAGCGCTTACTCAACTCGAATGCCAGCGGACTTTGTTACGCATTTGGTTCATGTGGTTTTGCTAGTTGGCGGATGTACATGCACTCACAGCGTGGTCCTGGGCATCCGCCACAATGCACCCGCAGATCTGTACACACAAATGTGTGGTCGACGTCCACGTTTGTACTCTAAATCGAACGGCAATTTTGGACACAACCTCTCCAGCGCTAACTCAACACGATGTGATTGATCTACGTCCATGGCTGGTTCTTTACTAGTGGGTGCCATGTTACCCTTCAGTGGGTGCTGTGTCAGAAGTTAGCGCTATACATAGCTATACATAGGTGTAAGAACAGTTCACCACTATCTTGTCTGCTCATACAACAGATTTTTCAAATTGTTATATATCAAAATTATGGACTGATTACTGGTTGTAAGCAGCAAGAACAGGTATGTATAGTTGCATCTAATATCACCCAGGTACAAAGACCCATTATGTTGGAGTGCGCTCGAGATATTTTATCTCATTAAGGTGTTTGTCCAGAAAAGTAAGCACATGTTACCACTTGTATATTGCCAGTTTACCTCTCTAATCACTGTATCTTACTTTCTTTTTAATATACACCGCCTAAACGTTTCTGAACGATTCGCAACAGTCATCCGTTCCGAAGCCTTGAGAAACGGTTAAGAGTGCAAGAATAAGTGGAAAAGTATTAATTATTTGTTTCTACAGCGGTCCTGTAATTTAAGCTTCAATTTCCTTTGTACCTTGATAATCGGACCAGCTTTGCTGGAATGTACCTACAAACTGGAAACACTAAGTCACCTTCAGCCACTTCATTAACGCAGTAAGAAGACATAGGTTGCGATATGTTAACATTTCGATTGCTCTCGTCAGTCGCTACACAATACAGGCAGAACAAAACACGCAATATATAAGGTCCACACTTAGTAACATAGATAAGCAGATAAAATTGATGGGAATGATGTAAGCAGATCCAAGGCAATCTAATTGGTTGCCTCAATTGTTCCTGAGCACAGAACACGGGACACTTCAACCTTATCAGTAACGCCTCGCCAATTGCCAACAACGTCGGGTTCCTGTTGCGCAATAGCACCTTGAATGAATCGATTGGGTTCACCTGGTGACGAGTCAGCATGAGGTGTTTGGTGATAGACGAGGCAGGGTTCCGGTTCACTCTTTGGTTCACTCCGCCTTGGTTAGACTGGAACTGCCTTAGCCACAATGGGAAGTGTTCCGCCACCCTTTGAGCCAGCCGGCGACCAGTCTTGCCTATGTAAGTGTCACTGCAAATGCAAGTGAACTGGTAGATGATGTTAGAGGCCGAACTGATTGACGAGCTGCTTGGACGGCTGTGGAGAGGAATCCTTCGTGTAGTGTGAATAAGTCGTAGTTGGACGGTAGAGTAGGTGCGCATTAGAGCGGACCTGAGCTTGTGATAAACTTCATTTGCAAAGTGATCCCCCTTGAATGGTAAGAAGAAATAAACATCCTTCTTCTCCGCAGTTTGTACGGGCAGCTTCTCCTTGGGGGGTCTGCATGAATTTCTCCGGATACCCATTGGCTAGCAAAGTCCAGTATAAAAGCTCTTCTTCAGCCTCGAGCAATTCCGGACTGCAAATCCGTCTGGCCCTGTAGAAGAGTTTTTACAAAGCCGCACTTGTATGCAACTGGGGCGAAGCTGGAAAAACGTAGGTAGTCCCCCCAGGTCGCTTTGCTGTACACCGTGCGCTGCAATGTGCCATCGGTCCTTCTCTTGATGAGCACGTCAAGAAACGGCAGTCTGTCCTCTTGTTCCCTCTCCTGTGATACCGAAAGGTTCGGGTGAATTGAGTTCAGGAGGGCAGAAAGACGATTAAAATGTTCACCACTTGTGAAGACGAGAATGCCATCTACATAACGCTTGTAAGGCTTGGCTTCACCTATGCAGGCAGCAAATTACCTTTCAATTATACCCAGGAAGATATCGGCCAGAACTGGTCCCAAAGGACTACCCATAACGATGCCGTCAATCTGTTTGTATGCTGTCCCTTCAAACTGGAATCGCACATTCTCAGGACACAACAATATCAAGTCTCACGTAGTGTTCCGATTTCAGGCAAGAACTCTGACTAATAGGCGCGTTCAGGAATTGTTGCGAGATATCCACGAATTTTGCCCGAAACCATCCTGCAACATCCGTTTATTTCGGCGATAGGTAGCTGAGTTGATGGTACAGATATTCGAAATTAATCTGTGTGTGGAGCCGCTCCACCTTCTTCGGCGGTATTCGGTATTTCAAACCCAGCGAAAGAACTTCCAACTGTTCTCGCGTGAACCGAGCTATTGACAGAGTGTACACATGCTTCTGGCCCTCGGTAGGAAAAGGAATGTTGGCTGCTCTCACAAGGGTACCTTGAAGGCTGCGCAGTGTCTTGGTCCTAATATGCTGAAGAGTTTCAGCAGAAAAAATGCCTCAAATTTGAATTTGAAACGGCAAAACAGTGAAAAGCCGTTCAAAACAACCGCGAATCGCTTTTGTCTCCAGGAAGTTATGTTCTCGTTCAATGCAAGCATCAATATGTGCGGATGCAATTCTGGCTAGATTCACACTGTTAGCGGGCAGCTTATTTTTCGACAGAGTTTTAACAAATCGAGATGGAAACCGATCTGAGTGGATACATTCTTGATAAAATTTAACGAGACTTGATATTGTTGTGCCCTGAGAATGTGCGATTCCAGTTTGAAGGGACAGCATACAAACAGATTGACGGCATCGTTATGGGTAGTCCTTTGGGACCAGTTCTGGCCGATATCTTCCTGGGTATAATTGAAAGGTAATTTGCTGCCTGCATAGGTGAAGCCAAGCCTTACAAGCGTTATGTAGATGGTATTCTCGTCTTCACAAATGGTGAACATTTTAATCGTCTTTCTGCCCTCCTGAACTCAATTCACCCGAACCTTTCTGTATCACAGGAGAGGGAACAAGAGGACAGACTGCCGTTTCTTGACGTGCTCATCAAGAGAAGGACCGATGGCACATTGCAGCGCACGGTGTACAGTAAAGCGACCTGGGGGGACAATACGGACATTTTCCCGCTTCACCCCATTTGCATACAAGCGCGGCCTCTTTAAAACTCTCTTCTACAGGGCCAGGCGGATTTGCAGTCCGGAATTGCTCAAGGCTGAAGAAGAGATTTTATACCGGACTTTGCTAGCCAATGGGTATCCGGAGAAATTCATTCAGACCCATAGCAGACCCCCAAGGAGAAGCTGCCCGTACAAACTGCGGAGAAGAAGGATGTTTATTTGTTCTTACCCTTCAAGGGGGATCACTTGGCAAATGAAGTTGGTCACAAGCTCAGGTCCGCTCTAATGCGCACCTACTCTACCGCCCAACTACGACTTATTCACACTACACGAAGGATTCCTCTCCACAGCCGTCCGAGCAGCTCGCCAATCAGTTCGGCCTCTAACATCATCTACCAGTTCACTTGCAGTTGCGGTGACACTTACATAGGCAAGACTGGTCGCCGGCTGGCTCAAAGGGTGGCGGAACACTTCCCATTGTGGCTAAGGCAGTTGCTGTCTAACCAAGGCGGAGCGAACCAAAGAATGAACCGGAACCCTGCCTCGTCTATCACCAAACACCTCATGCTGACTCGTCACCAGGTGAACCCAATCGATTCATTCAAGGTGCTATTGCGCAACAGGAACCCGACGTTGTTGGCAATTGGCGAGGCGCTACTGATAAGGTTGAAGTGTCCCGTGCTCTGTGCCCAGAAACAATTGAGGCAATCAATTAGATTGCCTTGGACCTGATTACGTCATTCCCATCAATTTTATCTGCTTATCTATGTTACTAAGTGTGGACCCTATATATTGCGTGTTTTGTTCTGCCTGTATTGTGTAGCGACTGACGAGAGCAATCGAAATGTTAACATATCGCAACCTATGTCTTCTTACTGCGTTAATGAAATCTATGTGAACTTACATCGTGTTGACCATCCATAGGCAGCACATCAGTGGACAGTTTTCCAACTAGGGCGCTCTGCATTCCAAGCAGGCACCAAACTTTTCTACTTTTTTCTGTACCCAACGAGCTCACGCAATTGATGCTAGAAATCATCTTTCCCCGAGTCAGGGCTACAGTTTGTGAGGGCGTGGACAGCAATGACAAACAGACATCTATTGGCCTTGTGCGAATACGTAGCACAGAATGAGCAGTGCTGTCGAACAGCGCACATCTGGCAGCTGACTGGAACTCAGTCATCCAGAGCAGCTTCAATCCGGGGGCGTAGGGCGATACCCACACCGATCTGGCCAGCATTCGAATCTGCGTCGTCTCAGGAAAGATGAGATGGGAAGATGCAGTTGGTGTCATTTGAAGTGTTGCAGTGTGAACACAGAACTAGAGTATTGCAGCCGGGTCCACGACAATCTGCAAACATCAAAGCCTCTATGGATGAGGTAAGTACCGCCTGTGTGCCAACCTGTGAAAAAGTGCGCAAGTTGGAGCATGTCAGTCGTATGGAGAATCGAAGGCACAACTAGAAGCGGATGAACCGAAGCTGTCCGCAAGACTGAACATGACCTTTTCGATTGGACCTGAGTGACGCCCTGCGATTGAGTGAGTCTAAAATAAAAGACAAACGACTATAACGCAACGTGAAGTTGAGCCAAGGACTTGGGGGTTGAAAAGAGGGGCAAAAATGACGTTGGATCGGGCTGATAGAGATTTTTTAAAAAAGAGAGGGGAAATGCCTGATCGGTAGCATCATTACCCCTATTCAGCTTGCTTGACGCAGCAAATAGTGCGTTGTTGCTTATCCTCTGCGAAGGCCAGAGCATCACGATATTGTTTAAAGAAAAGGCCACTGTATTGTGTGGTCAAGATACCATCACGTTGCCTAGGCATAGACAGGAGAACGATTAGGGTTCCCAACAGATGCGGTTGGTTCAAAAACTCGACCGCAAAGCAGATGGAGTCACAGAGTGTGTCACAGTGGCTCAGTTTTAACGGATAAGGAGACACACTCAATCCAGTCCCCGACCTAGACCACCAGAGGACAGAGCTTATATGACTTCTAACAATTGATCAATTCGATATGATTGACTTTGGAGGTGTAAGACGCACCACATAGCACAGCTCAAAAGATCAATGGGGCAGGCAACTCGTCACGCCACAATAAGGTCCGGTCCCATTGCGATGGCGTGGAGTAAGAGAACATCACAGCAGGACAAATAATATAAACGAACCAAAACTCATTATGGGTAGTGATCAGATCAATGCGCTACGTTCAAGTCAGTAGTACACATGATTGTCGATGTGCACAAATATGACATTATCTGGTCAAACTCACGCAGGGAAAAGAAACGAGTCAAGAAGTGGTTTACGCCGATATCAACATTGTTGTGTTGCTGATGGGGATAGCTATGCCGTCCACAAAAGAGTAAGGTGAACAGTTATCCACATGAAACCTCTGTGCCTCCAAAAGATGCAAACATCGTAAACCACTGTGTGCTCAGCTGCAGGCAGCACACTAAAATGTCGTGAACCCAGGTGCAGTGACTTAGATGGACAGTAAAGAAAGAAAAGAGGGAAAATCAAGAACAAATGCATTAAACAAGCGGAGTGGGAAAGATGGGACGTTAGAAGAGTCGCATGAGAGTTAGTGGTCGGAGGGAAGTGAGCAGCAGCAAGGGCGCGACTGCGTTCAAGGAAATACAGGATCAGAAGGGAATGTTGGTTGATAAATTATGTCGTGTTTTAACGGGCTTCGTGTGTATCGGATGTTACGAGTGAGATGGGTATTAAAAAGCAAGATGCGTGTGGAAACTTTGAGACATCCCGTGCTTGAAATCAAACCTCAATGTTGAGAAGAGGAGCACGAATATCTAACAATGGCTACCAATGGAAACTGATGGGCAAGAATACTGCTGCTTGAGCGCTCGCCAAAACAGGATCGCTCGATTTAAATGCATTTGTAATGGATGCTATGTTTCCATACAGAGTTTGAGTTGGAATTGTATGCGTTAGTAGCGAGTATGACTTCTTTCGATGAAGGGCCGTAGATAGGTTTAAATGCTATGGAAGACACCAGATGCGAAACCTTTAACAGCCAGTCAAAAATTGTCGATACAGTAGGGACGCGGAAGATATAGGAAATGCAGGTGTAGTGACAATGACATTTTACTCCATCAAGCATCGCCATCAGACTTGTACACATTTTGTTTTACTTTGCACTCCTCCAAAGCTTATATATACCGGACTGCATTTTTGAACCAGGTCCGCCATCTTTCCCGCGCGTTGCCGGCTGTTGCGCTCCAACGTGGTGTAACTCCTTGCTTCACCACTTTCTCCCACTGTCCTCAGGCTATATTTACATAGCTATTGTACATAGCTATTTTCTCAAGACAATCTTTATATCCTGCCGTCTTCTGTCTTACTGGGCTACGAATTTCTTGTGTAGCATTCGTCAAGGCGCTACATAATTGGTGACCCCAATCGCATTCCGGTGAGTTCGTTCCATTTCTTTGGTTTTTCCACGCAAGCCATGGCCTCAGTTTCTAAAAAGTGTGAAGATTCACAGTCTGTGCAAGCGGTATCTCTCGTAGTTCCACCCTTTATTGAAAAGGATCCCGTTTTGTGGTTCATGATTTTAGAAGCTGAATTTACTTCTAAGCATGTTACTAGTGACTCTGCAAAGTTTAATCACTTGCTAACACGCCTGCCGACTGATATTACTTTAGCACTACGTGATCTTATTATTACATCTCGTCCTCCTGACCGCTATAATTCTCTCAAGAACGCGGTAATAAAGCGTGTTACTCCCTCAGTGAAGTCCCGCCTGCATAAACTTTTTACTGGTCTACAGCTAGGTTCTAGTAAGCCATCCGCGCTATTGCTAGAGATGCGTGGTCTTCTTCAAGGATTGCATATGGACGAGTCGCTGCTTCGAGAGTTATGGCTTCAGCGTTTGCCTGAAAACGTACAAGCTATGCTATCGCTTGCGAAATCGCAGCCTTTGTCAGAAGTTGCAGATATTGCTGATGACATGATGGATCGTTTCACCGGACCACCGTGTCCGTCGTCTAGTTCTCTTCGCTCACCTGACGTAGGTTTTACTGCTGACCCTTCGGTCCAAACCATCGACACCGCTACTCCACCTTCGACTGGTGAGCTCTTAGCAGAGATAGCCGCGCTACGGCAAGAAGTTCAAAGCTTAAAGTTACATCGGCACCCACGGGATTCTCCATCCCGTTCCCCTAGCCCATCTCGAAGACGAACACGACGCCCAATTTGCCGTTATCACGCACGTTTTGGAAGGTCCGCTAGAAATTGTATAAAACCATGCTCATTTCCCGTAACGAGAAAAAGGACAGGCCGACACGTAGTGGCGACGAACGCCGTCGGCCGAAGTCGTCCAAGTCGCCTCTTCAATATCGTTGATAGGAACACCGGGATCATGTTCCTGGTTGATACCGGGGCGGAAGTTAGCGTGATCCCACCGGTTCCAGGCGACGCGACTAAGCCACAGACAACCAACTTGCGTGCCGCTAACGGCACTGCTATCCGAGTTTTCGGTCAACGCTCCCTTACCATTGACCTCGGACTACGACGTCCCTTTCGATGGATTTTCACCATCGCTGCTGTTCCGTTTGCTATATTGGGTATCGACTTCCTTCAACACTTCGATCTTCTCGTCGATACGCGTCATCGCAAACTCGTTGACAAAAAGACCCAGCTTTTCACATGTGGAGTTCGCACATCTTGTGTTTCTGTCACTCCCATTTACATTCAGCCTGAAGCTGATAAGGAATTTTTAGATCTGTTCAGACAGTTTCCGCAGCTGGTCCACTCAGCTGACGCTACGCTTCCGGTCGCATCTAGCGTTACGCACCATATACGAACCCGTGGCCCACCGGTTTCTGCACGGCCACGACGTCTCGCCCCTGATAAGCTAAAAGCCGCTAAGGCGGAATTCGAGCACATGCTCGAACTTGGTATCATCCGTCCTTCCGAAAGTCAGTGGGCCTCACCTCTCCACATGGTGCCCAAGAAAGGCGGCGACTGGCGGCCCTGCGGAGACTACCGGGCGCTGAACAAGTGCACAGTTGCAGATAGGTATCCTATACCGCACATCCAGGACCTTACAAGTAGTCTCGGTGGTAAGTCAGTGTTTAGTAAGATAGACCTGACGCGAGCATATCACCAGATTCCTGTAGAGGACTGCGATATCCCCAAAACTGCAGTTATAACACCCTTTGGTTTATTCGAGTTCCTTCGAATGCCTTTCGGGTTAAGGAACGCTGCTCAAACATTCCAGCGGTTCATCCATGACGTTACTCGTGGTCTGGACTTCGCATATCCTTACGTGGATGACATCCTAGTAGCTAGCGCCTCTAAGTCGCAACACTTAGAGCATCTGCGTATTCTATTCCAACGCCTATCTGATCGAGGCGTTACCTTGAACCCTAGCAAGTGCGAACTAGGAAAATCGTCGATCGAGTTCCTAGGTCACCGCATCTCAGCTACAGGTATTGAACCACTGTCTCAAAAGGTAACCGCCATCAAAGATTTCCCTGAACCTACGTCGTTTAAACAGCTTAAACGTTTCCTTGGGATAGTCAACTACTACCGACGCTTTATTCCGTGTTGTGCTAGGATAATGCAGCCCTTGACTGACTTGCTTCGGGGCAATCAACGTTCGTTTGTTTTTACCAAGTCCGCGCGATTAGCCTTCTCAAACCTTAAAGACGCAATCGCTAATGCTGCTCTCTTAGCACATCCCGTACCATCTGCTCCAATTTCTCTCGTCACTGATGCCTCAGACGAGGCCGTTGGTGCTGTTCTTCAGCAGGCTGTCGACAATACATGGCAACCTTTGGGTTTCTTTTCGAAACGGTTGCAGCCAGCGGAGACACGTTACAGCACCTTCGGGAAAGAACTTCTGGCAGTTTACCTCGCCATCCGTCATTTTCGTCCTTTTCTAGAGGGCAGAAGCTTTACCGTCTTTACTGACCACAAACCTTTAGTTTACGCCCTCGACTCGTCATCCGACCGATACTCTCCGAGAGAGATACGCCACCTGGACTATGTCTCACAGTTTACGTCAGACATACGGCACGTCTCGGGTGTGCAGAACTCCGTCGCTGATGCTCTTTCTCGCGTCAGCTCCATCACGTCCGCTGAAGGTATCGATCTAACGGCAATGGCTGCTGCTCAACAGACCGACCCAGAGCTGGATCAGCTTCGTAATTCTAGCTCCTTGCGCATACGACCAGTTCCACTGCCTACTTCGGATGGAACCATACTTTGCGACGTTTCGCAAAATTCACCACGACCAGTGGTTCCCCAAGCTTTCCGACGCACTGTGTTTGACATTCTTCACAGTTTATCACATCCAGGCATTCGTGCCACAGTTAAGCTCGTCACACAACGCTTCGTGTGGCGCAACGTCAACCGGGACGTTAGACAGTGGGCTCGTACGTGCCTTAGTTGCCAACAGTCTAAGGTTCATCGACACACGAAAAGTCCGCTTGGTTCATTTCCACTTCCTGATGCCCGTTTTCACCATATTCATGTTGACCTTGTTGGGCCACTGCCCCCATCTAATGGATGCGTTTACTTGCTGACTTGTATAGACCGCTTTACAAGATGGCCTGATGCCATCCCAATGCCAGATTGCTCATCAGACACTGTCGCTCGCGCTTTTCTAGAGCGCTGGGTCTCACACTTTGGTTGTCCTGCCGTTGTGACAACTGATCGAGGTTCGCACTTCGCAGGCACATTTGCTCACCTTCTTCAGACCCTCGGCTGCCGTCACGTCCAAACGACTGCATTCCACCCTGCCGCCAACGGCATGGTTGAGCGTTTTCACCGCCAGCTGAAAGCTGCACTATGTGCACATGATAACGCAGACTGGTACGAAGCGCTTCCCACCGTTTTACTTGGCTTACGAAATACTGTCAAAACCGACATTAACGCTGCTCCGGCCGAACTCGTTTATGGCTGCACATTGCGTCTCCCTGGACAATTAGTCGCCCCAACCCCGGAGAGGGCATGGAACTACAAGAGCTACATAGCTCGTCTGACGCACCACATGCGTCAGCTGCATCCCGCGAGACCCAGGGAACAACGCACTCCAGTGCACGTTCCGAAAGACCTTTCTACATGTTCTCACGTATTCTTACGTGTCGACCAAGTGAGACAGCCTCTCTCCGCACCTTACACAGGTCCATACCGTGTTATTAAACGGTCTTCAAAAACTTTGGTGATTGACCGTGGGGGTAAAAGGGATACTGTCTCGATAGATCGCGTCAAGCCTGCGTTCATCGATGAACAACAGTTTGTTCCATCATCGACCTTAACGCAATCTACAGAGCCACCTGTAACGACGCCCAGCTTTTCAGCTCCACCACAATCCCAGTCATCAGATTCGCCGCAAACTAATACCAGTCACGGTAGAAGAGTTCGTAAACCTGTTCGTTTCTCCGATTTTGTCGAATTCATCCACACCTCATGAATCTTTTTCATTTTCTCTCGTTGTTTGTATTATGCTTTTCCGTTAGCAGAGTAAATATCTGAATCTGTCTCCCCGAGTTTTTTCCCCATCAGGTAAAGTCATGAGGCTGGCACGTTTGGGTCCGTCCGTTCAACGGTTGGCTGTTTCTCAATTGTTTTGGTCGTTTGGATGCTTTGGTCTACCCCCAACGCTTTGTCGTCTCGCCCGCCCACGTTGGCCTTTGGATCGTGGTCTGCTTGGCTCAATTTGGCTCGCTCAGGTCGTTTGTCTGGCTCGCCTTCCTGGCTTTGGCTGCTCGTGTGCTTGGCTCGTTGTTTTTGGTCCCCCCACGGCTCGCCGGTACGAACAGGATTTCAGCTTCGTTGTGGCAGTGGATTGGAATGCGGTGGGGGGAGTGACCTCTCCCAAGCGCACCGTCCTTCAGCAGCGGTGAAAGGTCCTACCGGCCCTTTTTCTGGATTAGCCAGTTTTTTGTAGTCCGGTGTGCCCGCTGGGACGGCCCACCGATGATGCATCCCAATCCACAAGAAGAATAAATAATCTAAATACCAACGAACTCCTATAATTCTGCCTTTCTTACATCTGCAAGCCACCATCGATCGAAGTCCTCGTCCCTCGGCCTTCTAGGGGAGGCCTGTGTAGTGACAATGACACTTTACTCCATCAAGCATCGCCATCAGACTTGTACACATTTTGTTTTACTTTGCACTCCTCCAAAGCTTATATATACCGGACTGCATTTTTGAACCAGGTCCGCCATCTTTCCCGCGCGTTGCCGGCTGTTGCGCTCCAACGTGGTGTAACTCCTTGCTTCACCACTTTCTCCCACTGTCCTCAGGCTATATTTACATAGCTATTGTACATAGCTATTTTCTCAAGACAATCTTTATATCCTGCCGTCTTCTGTCTTACTGGGCTACGAATTTCTTGTGTAGCATTCGTCAAGGCGCTACACAGGACACAAGCTGTACAGAAAATGGGCAAAATTTAGCCGCGGTCAATAGCTACATGTGATTGTGTTGGGTATCATTAATTTGGAAAAATCAACTAAGCAGAGGGCCGGTGAAAACAAAAGTGGTTGCACTCCATCCATCCGTCGGTTAATGGTATGATTGAGTACCCATGTAGTTGGGCATATGAAAAAGGAATGCGCAAACTGCAGTCGCTGATACACAGGCACCTCTAGAGCACATAGAAATTTGATTGCCTCACACAACAAGAGCTAGAACAGCGTCTTGCCTGTTGGATTCGGCTCGCGAAACAGCGTCAAACGAAACTGATGGCCAATCTTAATAACTATTCATCCCAATCGGATGAACGCTGTGTTGCAATTAATATCTGACCTCAGCTAATAAGTCGATGATATCGGAAAGCTGAGCAACAAGGCTTGACTCAGGCGATAAGTAAGTGACGATTTGCACCTAGTATCTTGCGTCTGTTATATATTCTAAACAATGATTAGGGCATTTACAAAATTTCGACCAATTTTTCCCCTTTTATTCTTAGTGACAGTGTGAGATCATCCGTTTCCCCTGCCCTGACTACAATAAACTAACAAAATCGTTAATGAACTGGGTTAGCCAAGGTACGTTGCATGTAGTCAGAAGAATGTTAAGTCAAAGCTATTTGAAGTTTTTAAAAGAGATTCGTCGCAGCCAGTTCCTAGTTAGACAGCGTCCCCTACGTTCAGAAAAAAGCATACGGCTATTTTTCCCAGTGGAACTCATTGACAAAATGCATTACCCCGAAGCATTTCATGGTTGAGGCAGAGCTACTCATCCCAAGGAGAGTAAATGGTCACCTTACAAAGACTAATTGACGAAACACAGGCTTAAAACTTTGAGAGTTGTGAATCCTGGAAAAAAGAGAACAACAGTGGGCCAGCTGCAAAATGCTGTGACCACACGTACCACGCTGAATGCTGAGCAACAACACGTGAACTGAAAGTAAATTTCTACACAGCAGTCCGTGTAGGGTCATGCAGCAAGGGGCAATAACTGTAGCTGTCAACATTAGGTCAGTTAAAAAATGGTAACCGAACTGGTGAGCTGTTCAATAGTTCCCGTATTATGTACAAAACCCTAACACACAGGCGCAGTACGCAGTGAGAGCACTAGAAACGGGTCCTTAAAGTGAGTGATTGCGAACCCTCGCTAGGCCTTCTGAGTTGAATGGTATATTCCTCGTCGGCACATCACCGCCATAGCCTAATTAGCAAGGTTATTCAGATGTTTACTTATGCAACACAAACAAGAATGCACCTGACCAAATTCGAAAGGACAAGAACTAAAATTGTGTAAAAATACACTAAAAAGAGAACAAAAGGGTGGTGTCGAAAAATGAGATAATCTAAAATGACAGACGAGGCGTGCCGATCATATGCTCAGTTGTGCAAAACGATCAACCGAAAAGCATTATTCTAAAGACTCACGCCGAATCGCATCCATTTGTCTAAAGCAAACTTCCTCCGTTTTACCTGCCTCCCGCTCCTCCAGCTTCTCACCAATACAAGCGATTACACTCAGCCCCTCAGTTAATGCATGACCAACTTTTTCACCGACAAGCTGAAAAAGGCACATGAGAGACAAAACGAATTGTCCTTAATATACATATCACGATACGTTGCGAACGAGGTAACGTTAAGGCTGGTGCATGGATAAGGAACCTAGAAGAAAATAGATGTCTAGCAAGGACATTGTTTGAGTACGCTCTACACAAAAGCCAACAGCTAAGTGGTACCGACATAACCCCATAAGAAACATAACTAAAAGATGTAAAACGGACAATAAAGGTGCAGGGTTTCTGTTCCAAAATGTGGTATCGGAAGTGTGCAAACGCCAAGGCATTTTATATAATAAGCAGGACTGAATACAAATTCAGAGTGTTACAGCATCAAACTGGCAATCGCCGTGAGCACAAGCACCATGCTACGGTAATTTTAGCAATAAACGCAGAACACCAGACGGATACTGATTTTATGGAATAAAATGTGTAAAGGTATGAAAATGCAGTGCGGAAGTAACGTAAATAATAACAAAGCTTTATGCTGAGGGCAATGTTTAGTTCAATTAACCTCTTACGTCATGAACCCAACTTGGAAGAGAAACGTGGGCGGCTGTCTCCCTCTGCAGGCATCGAACCACAATTCACAGGTAGGTTTCTACAAGGTATTTATCTCTCCCATAAAACGTTACATGCGGCGATAGACACACCTTTACTTGCGCAATAGTTCGGAAAGCCAATAGCCAAATGCGCACAAGGAAATTATTCACAACCGAAGAAAGTTGAAGGCATTGTACCTATATGCAACAGATTGAGCTAGTAAACCAGATGCCCGAATAATCAATACAACCTAGCTGTCCGGAAAGCGCCATAAGGTGGTGAGGCAAGAACCTGTAGAGCAAGTCATCATCACCATCATTATACACGTTGGCTGCAGGTGGAAAATACCTCAGCTATTGTGTCGCAATATAAAAGACAAGAAAAAAAACAACAGAGGCATGTCAGCTGAGTCCCCAGTAACGGATTGACATCGTTCCGGAGAGCTAACAGCCGGCTATCGTGCAGCAAAAGGAGAGTTATATTACGCCTACCGAATGAGATCGTGATTGGAGGGAGGCTAAGCGGGAGGGGATGGAAAAAGGAACTCACAACACAAACGCCATTGGGGCCGGCTCCTAGCCATATCAGCAAGTGTATCCAAGCAAACCTGTTCATCGTCCTTAGGATCACAGCCGGGCAGTCTGGATGCACCAACCGACGCCAAGTTCAAAGTGAGGAGTTTCATTTCGCTCGACCAAGTCATCGCTTGACCTCCACTCTTCCACTTCCAACCGCAGCCCCGGCGCGCAAACAATGTGCGTCGCCGGAGTCGGTGTGCTGGCATGCGCAACATGTGGCTCAGCCATTGGAGCCTGGTGCGTGATATAATGGTGTTGAGCGGTTCACTCGCTCTTCCTGCACCAAATACGCGACGTCGAACACGTTCATTGCTACGCGATGCTCCCACCATACATGAGCTAAGCTGCGAAGGCAGCAAGGATCGAACGTAACCAGCCTGATGGACCAGGTTTCACAACCATATAAGAGGGTTGAACGGACGGCTGGATTATACATGCTACCCTTCAGGGCGAGACTAATGTCATGCCTGCGCCACAGGTGACGGAAATTGGCAAAAGCATCTCGGGCTTTTGCTACACAGCTCGTAACCTCAGCTTAGATTCCACGGGCGCTAATATAGCTGCCCAAGTACTTGAATTCATGAACGACTTCCAGCTGATCACCACCAAGGGTCAGCGCAGGAGTGGGTCCCTGGCATTCTTGGAAAGGTACTTTGCATTTCGATGGAGCAAAGCATAGCCCAAAACGATTGACAGCCAATGCTAATAGGTCAAATGCAACCTGGCACGTTTGGGCGCTCACATATAAGGGCAATGTCATCCGCACACTCCAAGTTAAGAATTCGTTCACCAGTAAGCAGCTCCACACCTTCTAGGTCGTGTCCAGCGAACGCTGTGCCCATGACTTCATCAATAGCGAAGTTAAAGAGGAAAGGTGACAGCGGGCAACCTTGTCTCACACCGCTGGAGATAATGAAGGGCGGCGACAGTTTGTCATAAACCTTCACTCTGCCCGAACTATGCGCGTACAGCGCTTTGATAATGTTTACATATTTATCGGGCATACCTCTCCTCAGCAGACGGTCCATAAGTGCACATCGATCCACCGAATCGAAGGCACCTTTGATACCGAGAAACACGATAATGGTGGGTCGCCAATAAACATGGCGGTGCTCCAACAACTGACGCAAAGTGAAGATATGGTCGATGCAGCTTCGATTTCGACGAAACCCAGCTTGCTCTTCATGAATCTGGCTTTTACGAGTGCCAGTCAGTCTGTGGAGAAGGACAGACGCAAGTAATGTAGAGCAAGTTATCCATACCAATTTAATTCGGACTGATTATATCAAAAGAATTATGCACAAAAGTGAGTAATAAGTGAATTGGGTTAAGTAAATAGCAGTGATAGGATAACTATGGAAATAAATGACGTCAGAGACAGAAAGCTCTTGTATTAAAACCCAGCAAAATGTGGCCTATGTCGAATGAGAAAGTGAGGATGAGCAGTGAGGTCCGGTGACTACGTAGAAGCTTTGCTAGGAAACAGGGACCATATTAAAACAATCGGTCGTCAAACTACATACAGTGAGTGCCTGCATTTAACCCACATCTGTGGCATGTGAGTAGGATATAATAGTGTCCAGACAAAGCGTGTGTCGCAAGGCAGCGGTCATAAAAACGGTGTCCACGTCTGGAGTTACTGGCCCAAAGTAGCAACCATAAAAACAGGTGATCCCAACCCAGACTAGGTACAATTACTGTAATGCACAAAAAGCCGTACAACCAGTTAAGAAATGATAGTGGTCGCACCTACGTCAGCATGATGAGGCAGAATGGCTTATGACGTTGCCAAGAATCCATTGGTGCGTCCAGTTCTATATCCTAAGTGTAGTTCCAAAGGACCCGGGACAGTTGTTCAAAGCACAAGCAAGGCAGGACGTCGTCTACCCACTTAACTCTTAGGCTGTAGCTATAACAATCGAGGCAGAGTAGGTACCCAGATAAAGCAAAACACATCGAGACTACTCTACGCTAAGCTACTTACAACACGCTATTCAACAACGCACTGATGAGGTCACCTCTATTGGTGACAAAACGTTGCAACAAAATTGCCAAGCTCAGCGATCAGTTAGACTGCTACCAATTTGTGCTTCTATTTCAAAACGCATGGTTCGGACCAATAGTGATCTTGGTCACAAAGACGATGGTTTTAGGCGAAATGTTTTAGTTCACTGCAATTGCGCGGTATCAGATTCAACATATAGCGCGCGGAGGCGTAAAACACGTAAAGTACGCAGATAAGGAGACCGACAGCTGCCAATCCCCATGGCTTATGGCCAACAGAAACGCAAAAATTTGCAAACTGAAAGCGGATAAGCAAAGACAAAAACGTGTCCACCATGATATACACTGATATATGTAATAACGCTAAAAGCTAACTCAGTAATATAGCTAAATGACTACTGTTCACGGGCAATTGCGGCATGTGAAAGAAGTGGCTAAGAGTTATTCGCCGAGGCTAAACATAATCGCAAGCGACCGAAAACATTAGTTAGATGTAGCTCAGTAGTTCCATGCGCGACATTTATCCATTACAACTTAGAAAAACCGATGTCGGATTTAGAGGGATTTTCAAAAGACGTCCACGGATAGCCAACGCACGAAATGTGGAACAAAACGTCCCAGCCAAAGCACCGAAGTGCTTGAGACGGCATCTCAAGTTATAACAAATCCAAAATGGCGGACACAAGCGGCAGTTGGGCGAATCAGTGAGACCTCCGGAATTAGCCAGACTATCTACCTAACTTGCACATATTGGAAAATACGTCAAAATAAAAATATCGGTGCACAATTCACGGAAAAAGAACGTATAACACAGTAATCCGGGGCAAAAGTAGAATCCAGCACATGGTGATTCAGAAATTCTCGGCGTCCGTGGGTACCTTGCAATCTGAGGGCGTGGGTTTGAACCTGCATATGGACCGGGCGACCCTCACAGGATCCTTAGAACACGTGCGATTTGTGGTAGTTGCGTGTCAGCGAAGTGTCGGCACTGCGTACGGCTGACGTTCAAGCAACAATTGCAACGATAGTGAATGAACACAAAAAGTTTAAAACCTGAGTTGGCATAATAAAAACGGTTCAGTAGAGATGACACAATGTGTAAAATTGTAATATGACCATGGGATAAAGCAGTGAGCTACTATACTTGCCTGGTCGGATTCCATCAAAATGTGCCGGCGTTCTGAGTGGCCAAGAATAACCCAGTCGCATCCAACACATTTGATCATTGCAGGGCTAAAATATGACAGACATGAAGCAACAGATGGAATAACGTGAAGTTAAATAGTGAATTGACATAAAAGGTTCAGAAACCTGTGTTATTTGTTAGGTGGCCACATGTTGCGAAAGAAGTGAGAACAATGCAAAATTGGTACGCGCGCCTTTGCACCAAGTCCAACGTGCCTCACAATGCGGTGACATACGAAGTAGTGGCGCGCAGCGTTCCGACAAAAGTGGAGCAAAGTTAGCCGAAACACCGAAACATTGAGTGGGTAGGCCTTGTTCGACTGTTATGAGATCATCGGTTAGACAGAATCCATGATATACCAAGTAAAAGTCAATAGTCCCAGGGATGAGGCACCAATGTGGTTAAAAGCAACAGATAACACCATGTTAGATCAGCATGTCATCACTCAGCATATTCTAGGGAAGAGAAAAGATAGGTGAGCGTGAAGTCGCCAGCAATATGTCCATCCATAATTTAGATTAATTTTGTTCCCCAAGAACAGTCATGAATTAGCCACTACGACGGAACACTAGGATAATAATTATTTTCACCCAAGGGAACCGCGATTTGTGCAGGAACAAGAAGAAACGGATGGATAAAACAGGCTTCCGAAAAGAAAACTATGCTAAAACCATACTTTAGCTTTAAAAACAAGGAGCAAAAACGAAGAAACTGACGAGATAATATACAGGCATTCGGTCCACACATAACACTAGTGACCGATTTTCATACGCTGAAATGACGACTGGAACGCATTGAGTGACAGGTTTTGGGGATTATGAGTCCCAGTGGGACGTGCGTGGGACAAATTCTGGTCACTCAGAAGAAACCTTTCCAGCGCAGCCTTGACAGGTGCCGTGAGTAAAAGGCATAGGTAGTACGCCGGTACGCAGTACCGAAGCGTCGCTGCCGCGTAACCATCAACAGAGGCGCGTGGCCTATGAATACTGAGAGGGTCGCCCTATCCCCTGCTTAGGCTTTAACTCGCGAACAGGACTACAAGACATGCTTGTGATCCTTTAGGCTACGGGCCGCATGAGTACATCATTATTAATCGCAAACACCGTCTATGCTCAGCAAAAATTGGTAGCAAAGTGTTCATAACACTGTGTCGAAGACGTAAGGTAAGGTGGAAACTTATTGTGAGTGACCGAAATTCGTCTCGGCTGTACTTTACCGGAATAGCCAGGGGCACAAAAATTGTCGTTCAGCCGCGGTCAAGCTGTCACTTACGCAGACTGAGTGTACAATAAAAAGGTAACAGTCTACATAAGGATTGGTGGTGTCAACAATGCATTTGAAGGTTTCGTGCCATATTTAGGTATAGTATGGCAGTACTTTTGTTGTTTTCTTTTCCATATTACGAGTGACCGAAAGTAGCCCAAATGGAACGGCTAGCTACCACCCTTACCGATGGTGGAGCAATTTCGGTCAATCGCGTTGCAAATGTTTGTCTAGTGTATAATTGCTAATATATATTCGAGGCATTATGTCGACTGGCCTCACCAACAGCCTCCGTCACAACGAGAATGGACCTTAACGTGGTGCGACGGTTTGCGTACCACATAGACCCATTGAGCTATACTGGGTGATGTCTTCGGGCATCTTGAGAGCTGCTCCTACCAGGTTGGTCAATGGTGAGAGGTCAGACAAACTCAGTCTCCTGGTCCTCCAAGTTGGAGTTTGAAATGGGATGGCGTCCATTTCTGTAAAACTAAATCACTGCCACCCCGCTGCCTGGCGGACAGGCTTTTGAGCCAAAGGCTTTGGATGAGGACCCTAATCGTCCTCCTGTCTAGGTCTGGGCGCCCTGGCAGTATCTCAGCCCACATACAACCATGACATTTTCTTCAAACATAAACAGCCTCTCATGGTTGTATGGCAGCGAAGCATTTGTTCAAATGGCTGAAGTACTGCTGTTGATGATGATGATGACCAACAGCCTCGTTGAGAAGATCAAGTGGCGAGGCATACAAGACAAGTCCCGTGTCGCCGGGATACATTTTGCCCGAGCAGATATAGGTGAGCCATGTAACAGAATTTACTACCTCGCAGCTGCCATATTGCGTGCAGAAATTACGTCGATAGACGCAGCGTGTGAAAGAACGCACTGGTGGCACACAAGAGCCTTACAATCGTGAATAAATTATCCACTAAAACGTGACTTTAACGAATATGAGTGCGTTACATCGCTTGTCGTGGCGTCATTAAGCGCGTTAAATAGGGGGTGTCGGAGAATCATTCTATTGAGAAATGAGGGGCAGTTATGAGGCCAAAAAGATTTCTGAGTGACCGATATGTGACCGAAATTTGTTGCATCGGGAGCTTTTTCGGACGACATTCGGTCACCCATCGGACAAATTCCGGACACATTTCGGTCACTTATGCCAGCATGGCTCATCTGTGACGCAGGGGGTTAACCGCTGAGTCAATTGGCGCAGACTTGTACGCAAGTACATTTACAGTAAAGGCAAAGCAAGATATATGACAAATCCGAAAACATTGCTAGCTTAGTCAAAATTTACCTCACTTCGCCAGTGAATGCACCAGAAGCAACTTTGTAGCAATTTTGTGCAGCCACGAAGAATCTATTACCCAGTGCCTCGCGGACGCATCGGAGAAACACCAGTGGGGGTGCAACGAGAACATCTATAAGAACCAAAAGGAACGCCCTTACTAAGTGTTGCATATGAGACACTTGGCTATGTTTGAAGAGGGAAACCTACGTACGTGCAGCAAGTCACATACCAGTGTTGGGATCAATTTCAGCCTTGGACAATGTTTCAATTAGTTTAGTATTCAGTTCCTTGTTCCCATTCATTTTCCAGTTGCCACCAACGAAAAACTTGCGTTGGGCTGACATTTCAGTCATAAATGCAGAAAAGTACGAAATCTAAATAAAGCACACAAACGAGCCGCCGCGTCGGCACAAAACTTTTCCATGTAGAAAAACGCACTATTTAAAGGTTTAGGCCAATGCCCAGATAGACAAGCATCATATAAATTAAAGTGGCAGTTGTTCTTAGCATACCTTACAAAATTTTAGTCCCAGCCATTTTCTTATCTTTTAAGTTCAAGTTCAAGTAGGACTGGAGCGATAGGATGAACCCCGTAAGTATTATTTCTTGAGCGGGTCGTCGATCCAGGAGTTGATAGAGGTGCTCCGACTTCTTGCTAGGTCTAAAAGTAAAACACGTGAAAAGCACCTTGGTTCACCAATTTAACACCCACGTTCTTTACATTAGCTGTCCCCGCTATGTCAGTTACTTGAAGTAAGCAAGCGAAGAAGAAAAAGCAAGGCAAGAAAGTAGGAGAAATCAGTTTAAAAGAAGAGAATAATACCAAGCACGGGGAAAGTAAAGAGAATAGAATCGAATTATGAAGATGGGAATATCAGGAAAAAGGAATTTATTCTTGTTGCTACGCAAGAGAGGCTAGTTAACGTTTAAATCCGTTAACCGTAGCTTTCTTGACAGCATTTTTTGCAAGCATGTTCCAGCGCTCGATGACCCGACATGATAACCGTGTCTCCGCTCTAACTCGATCGGACCGCGGTTTGTCCAGCTTCATACAATGCCCGCGGAGACCAGATAATCTAGCAGGACCAAATAGCATGGACAAATCAGGGCCAACCTTCCCAGTCATAATACGGTGGGTTAGGATTAGGTCCCATCTAATCCTTCGATAGTGCATTGACTGCATCCCCAAACTAAGTAGGCGTTCGGGGTACGTTTGCCCTCGTAATCTCTTGACCAACCTAGCACCGACAAGCAGCACCCTTTTTGGTGCCATTTTGTCCCTTACAAGGCATGGTGGACAGGCCTGGACGCAATATTCTAGGTAAGGTCGCACAAACGCTGAGAAGAGCTTCACAAACATCAGCGGTTAGGGTCCCGAAAGCACGACGGATAAACCCAAACATCCGGATCCCTTCACTAGCCGCCTTCTTCCAGTTGTCTCCAAAGTGTAGTGTGGAACAGTGGACTACACCTAGATCAACCTGATGAGTTACTTGAGTAAGTTCACTCCCATCGAGCACATAACTTGTGGAGGAAGCATCCGTTCTGATACGTAGCACGGAACACTTAGCCCGGTTTATGTGGAAGCATTCATGTAACAGTTGACATTGGTCTACTTTATTTTATAGTTCATTTATTATAGACCTGTAAAGTTACACCAGCTGACGATAGAGCACAGGAAATATATAGATATCTTTCGATAATGAACAACGCGCTAGATAACATCAACGTTAGGATATTTCCCGTAGACGGTCAACGCTGGAGACGCAATAAATGACACCCAGCTCGACTGGCAGTTCTATTTATAGCAGTTTGCGAGTAGCTGTCGCGGACCTTCATTATGCTGGTAAATGTCCCTTGTTTAATTCTTTTTTACCTCCAACTCAGCACAGGGACACCAACCTGCGCAGCAAAATACGGCGGGGCCCTAAAATCGGTCGTAGCCTTTTCCGCTGAACATCAAGTTTTATCTTAGCTACTGTAGCTTTAGCAGTTTTAAAGGAATTAGCAATCATGTCTTTTATTCAATCAATCTTTAATTTCACTGAGACTAATTTACTCTATCTACCAATCGAATACAAACTTTACGTCAACTTATGCTAATTATCAAGGACGGTTTTACTGAAACCGTTTCCGTTTTGAATGGATGCAAATCTTGAAGGTTTAATTTACGCTTATGGGCTCGTTTCTCGCTAGGTTTGACATTGTTATTTTCTCCTTATTTTTACATCCAGTATTTTTGTACTTACGGCATTGGTACATTTACCGTCTATATTGTAAAATTTTTCAAATGCGCCTATTTAGTTACCTAAGGCTGTTACTGGCTGACAGACTGAATTTAACCCGTTTATTGTCATTACATGGCATCATTATACAACGCAACAGAAAGACAATTTATGAAGGCTATTTATTAAAGTTGTCCTGCAATAATGTTATCAAGTCGTAGCCTACAGAAACATGCCATATAAAGGATGCCTCCACTGTTGCTTTAATACATATACAAGCGCCACTCCTGAAATGTAGTAGAATTGCATAGTTTAAACGCTGAACCGTCTTGATTCATCTGTTGTCACAGTTTCGTGTGCTCACTTAATTTTCAAAATATATTGCCCTACTAAGTATCATCCTTTTCTGTTATTAAGTGGAAGGTTGCGGCACTATCATTTTTGCTCATAACAAGATTTGTGGTACATTAATGCTACTATGTTGCTTCTGCTCGGACACAGTGTACTTCTTATTAACGAGAAGGCATAAAATTATGTAGTATCTTTGGATTTCCCTAAGCAATGGAAACAAGCGAAGGAGCTGCCTTAACATCCTTCTGCTGTAGATAGCATCTGCCATTTATTGCTAATGGTTGGCGGCATAACTTCGTTTACTGACACTGGTAGCACAAACATGTCAGTAGACGTTGCAAACTGGACAGAAACTGAACGGCAGTCCAGTTCGGTGATAATATATTATTTGCAGCCAAATGCATTTAGTTTGTCATTTGTTAATAAAGAAATGACTGTTAGGCATTACAAGTGATACCATTTGAGCAAAATACTTGTGGATTAAATGCATCCGTAGGTCAGTTTAATTGTACAGTTTCGGTTCTGTAACGTTTGTCTCTCTTGCCGCCTTGTTTTGCGCTATTGTTTGGCTCCCTTGCTACTGCGTTTAATCAGGCGCACCTCCCAGGTTTTCCAGTTTAGCTTGTTTGAAACAAATTTATTCACTTTCAGCACTCTTCGTCACGAACGTTTTCAATTAACTGCGGAGTTTCCGTGTCTTAACAACATTTACCGTGCATCAAAAACATTGAAATCAGGATTCAGCTAGGAAGTAGTGTTTCTGTTGTCCGATGCTAAGCGACAAAAGGAGGTATGAGAATCTGCAACGTATGTCACTTATGCTTGCTCACACAGTGCATTCATCTGATAACGTTACCAACTGCTGTGAAGATGACAGGGACCCTGATGAAGTGGTCCATAACTTGCGAAAACTTCTTGCAAACTCAGGTTCCTGCGTCTTTTGTTCGTCTTTCGTTCAAAAGCAGAGACGTAAGTTTGCCTTATCAGTGAAAGACGTTTAAGTCAACCATTTGTCAGTTTTGTACGTAACATGCAACTCGTCGTCCGGTTACCATGGAGCAGCTAATGCTAACAGCATTTGCCTCGGCGATGAATTACTCAGGCGCTGGAGGTTCGTTTACATTCAGGCGAACAACTATGGACGTCACTGTACAAGGTACATTGACTTGCAGTAATCCATAAAGACTACAAAGGCATCATTCGGCAATGCATGGGCGATGCAGCCTCGGATGCCGACGTAACACTCCACAGCAAAACGTAGTTGCATTCTGCACACAAGAGTCCGTCCGTTGAGCAATGCAAAGAATGTAATGCGAATGAGGTGAATCCACTGCTTCCTAATGAACATTTTTAGGCTCCTAATTTGTTACCCGCCTAAACCGACGAACCACTTTGAAAAACCCACTTTTTGCTACAAACAAGATTTTTGTACTACACACCTTCATGTAATGAAGCATTCTTATACTTCGGTTGTCAATTTCTTTAACCTTGTGATGTTAACTGGTGCGCGGTAAGCTCCATTTCGCTTTCAGACCAACAGCATGTGGCGGCGCCTAGATGTGTTCCTACGTGCTGCAACTAAGGCAACACGTGCTGCGGGAACTTTTGGTCCGAACCGTCAAGCTTTTTCTTAGGTACTAAGTGCATAGTAGTGTGCTGTCCGTATACGGATAGCAATGGTAGGCAAGCAAGGTTTCTGGAGCTGCCGGATTGCCACGCATATCAGTGAATTTCAATTAATCAACACCAGGATCATTTTCATTGGTACGCCGTAAACTGGACAATATTCATTGTTAGACGTTTCACGGTAAAGATCTTGTCCAGTTTAGCCTAAAGGAACGTTTACGAGCCTAATCTGGACAAGATCTGGACGTGTGCCACCAAGGGACACCAACTTTTACTAATGCGCCTTGCAGAAGAGTAAAAGTGAGATAATGATATCAGACTGTGTGCAACTACACAAGAACTGCTAAATTAGGTATTGTATGCCTGAAGTTGTAGCTTTGTCAATGAACAATACGTCGCGTTAACTGGTATGGTGGCGGACAATAGTTCTTAGCTTTCCTTACTTCATTTTAATATTCTGAGACACTTTTTCACTACTAAAGCCGCAGGATCATACGGATACTGGTAGTATGTTTCATGGCAAACGCGGCATCTTGGTAGACTTGCTGGTTTGATGCACGAGTTCCGGCGAGGTTGCAAAAATAACCGACAAGGTGCTTTTCCATCTACTATGGATAGTTTCACTACAGTGTACTCAGCTTGCTCAATGGCATGAACTGTCTCTTAGCAACCCATCACACCAGCTATTGCCCATTCAACAAACGCTCCGTGCGTATGTTTTTCCTTGTGTCGAATACACCATTAAAGTCTGGTAGCCATGGCCAACGTAAACTTCCTTGCAATGAACCGACCTTTCCGTCAAGTTTCTAGATATGTTACAGAAAGGAACGATCTACCAGGAGTGCTGCGTTGCAAACGCCAGGGAGGGTTTAAATGAATAAATAAATAAATACACAATTTATTCTCGAATACGTAGAGACTCACTAAAACAGGCATGATGAAGATATGACACGCGATGGTTTCGCAACAGGCGCGTTGCTTTGCATGAAATACGCTGTTCTCATAATAAGCGAAACTTACCGACATGCCGAACACACTGTTAAGGTACGGAAACTTTAATGCCGTGGCGAATATCTGGGTTCAAAATGCGTAAAAGCGTAAGTCAAAGATTCGAGACGGAAGTTAGAAACCTGGAAGTGTCTTTTTAATGTACTGCTACAGAATACATTAAGGTGCTGTGAAAAGTCGCTGTGGTTAATATGCCAGTGTGAGCTTTTGGGCAAGGACTTAAGTTGGTGGCGTGTCACATCCGCCACATCGCAATGTTGTTAAACGTAAATTTAGGGACTTTAGTAGGGAGAAGCCTTGTCAGGCGAAAACTGATCACATCCTAGGCACTGTTGTCGACCCGTTTGTATGTTAGTGTAAAACTAGCAATGTATTTTGCGGACCGATTGCACGCTCTGTAAATTGCAGTCATATAAGCGCCAAACTTTTGCTCTGTCTAACGGAATATCTTACTCAAGTTCCGCCATTAGCCATTCAAACCGGTCAAACCATGATATGTCCCGGAAAGTCAGGTGAAGGATTGCGCTGGCCAGTACCGATTTCAAACTAATAGACGGCTTTTCCTTTTAGTACACTGATCCTGGAGTAAAGTATTCGTGTCCAGGTATCTACACTAGACATGTCAGGTGGTGAGTACAGTTGAACCCTGTGGCTAAATTCGTCCCATTTCAGATGAAGATCCCATGCCATGCATTCATACAAAATTACATACTTGTATACACCCGTACACTTGCATACACTGTTATGCAAACATGTACTTTTTGTACATTTGTGATCACACTATGTTAGCTAAACTTGATCATGCCTGTAAAGGTGTGCCTCGCCTTGTCGAGAATAAAATTTTTATTTATTTATTTATTTATTTATTTATGCAAATGCTAAATCCTTCCGTAGGTCGTATTAAAGCTTTTCAGGGCATGGGTAAAATTATTGGAGTAATAGGGCCGAACCTCCGAGTTCAAAAAAAGCGCAGGTTGTCGACAGACAAGGGGGTAGACTTCCTTTATAGGTTAGTACTTGTCAAGACCAATTGTCTTCATGTCATGTAGTGGCTCCAGGTTATGTCATCAGAAAAGCTCCAAGTAAGGGAAGCATCAAGATGTTCTTGCAGAAATGTAAGGCGCCGAATCTAATTGCTCGAACACCAGTGTGACGCAGCAAAGCTCTCCATGTCAAGATAAAGTAACTGTTATAGAAGGATCCGTCTTCCATAGTGAAAAAAGCTTTTAGGTACAGACATAAGTCAAGTATGTTAGGGTAATGAGGTTTCGAGTAGAGCTGAACCCATTTATTAAGACCATGCGCTATCGCAATCTCTCCAAATTTCCAGCGGTATGATACATTCGGATGGTACTTAGAATCATCGGAATGATGCTTTGCTGTTAAGGTCCAGGAGAGGAGAACATTTGTCTCAAAGCAGCTGACGGTTGAGTATTGTTCATATGTTGCCAGATGATGAACCGTCATGCGCTGTAGTAATCTCAAGAAAACGATCAACGAACGAGCAGCCACCGAGAAATGCGCAGACTAGAATTCATCGTTAAACACTAATAAACGGTGGCCTGACTGCAGGGTTAACTAGTTCCTTGTACTTTGTATTTTTGTTCAGTATATATACCTTACAGTTGCCTTTTTACATCCTACCTCGGGCGGGGCTCCGAATACAACTGCAGCGCCCGCAGAAGTTTCAGTAGAGGGCAAGGTCCAAACCGAGATATACGTGATCACAACCTTCATCAGAAAGTACGAGTAATGGAATGATGCATAGGTAAAGTGGTGTAATGGCGAACGATGGCCTTAATTATCCTTGATGAAAACCTTCAAGACACGTATATCAGCTTACGCGAAGCTGTATCCAACTGGACTACGAAACATAACAATAAGCATTCGGTTAATACAGCGGTGTTCCAAGAGGGTAAGCAAATGCGAATTAGCGGTGAAGCGTGGATTCACGCGAACAAAGGTGCGGTGAGTTGGTACTAGGAATGATGGTGCTGGAGCTCCATTATATAAGTATTCAGCAATCCGCCAGAACGGTGAGAGATGGGACACAGATAGCTAATGCTGTAGTATGCTTGGTGGTCGTTATCCGGAATATTGTCCGAACGATAGGGAAAGAGTCAAGCCCATGACGTTAGGTAAGCGGAACATGAGGTGAAAAGCCGTAACATCTGTGGGAAGGCAATTTGCGTCTAGAAATGGAGATAATAGCCTTGATCTGCCTAAACTGAAACAATCCTTGTAAAGGAAATTTTGCTCAATTGACATCGCTTCACACCTGGCGCAACTCCCTACCCAATTTCCCAATGCCCTTGCTAGTGTTTACAATCACATTCGAAGCCGCTTACTTTTTACACCTGACATCTACTCATGTGTAACCTTTGTTAACCAAAATAACGCTTATTCGCGTCAATCCGCCCCATGATTTGTGTTCTACCCTAGTGTTCAATTGCTTTTACCCTGCTTATTGACGTCTAATTCGCTTATCGACACTCACTCTGTTCACTACCGCTTGACTCACCTGCGTTCTCCTTCGTGTCTGTCCTAGCTCTGGGACCAACCATGTCTAGAGTTGCGGCATCAAGGCTTTGCCTTTAGACTGATTCTAACCCTTTTGTGATGGGTTATAGACTGAATGCATCCTGATTCGTCCCGGCCGAGGCCCTTATACCTCCAGTGTGTGTTTGGCCTTAGTTTACCGTTTGCTTGAACCAGCAACTTGTTGCCCGTTGTCGCGATTGCTCATTGTGTACCTAGTTTGTACGGATAACGTTGAACCCGGTAGTTTAACAACCGTGGTCTTTTTGCTGTTACCGGTGGGGTCGCCCCCATTCAGGTTCTTTGGTTGCTCGGTGAATCGATCTTGGACGCCGCAGTTTGATTAGCAACGCGTCGTTCGACTATCCTCTAAGCGTTATTGACGCTTAGATTCCTGGGTTCACTAGAAAGGTAAAAGAGACGGTGCACGTTAGTCTAAAGCAGCGCTAGGCATTAGAGTGTAAGTGCTAACTTAATAAATAAGGAAAGAGGTATTCTTCTAGACCTGCTAGATGCTGTGACCGCAAGGGATCAGCTTTATATTTACACCAAGCCCATGCTCCTGTCAGGGAGCAAGAAATGTGAGTGTATGTGTGCCTTGCTCGCAATTGCGAATGCAAGGCATTTATTACACGTTTACAGTTGACGTGGTTGTACGCGCCCACTGTGCAGTGCCGCTGAAACCTTCAGACACATTTGTGCTACTTGATTTTATTAGTGGCAAACAGTCAGGCAGAGCCGCACTTGTACACGCCTTCCCTGGATGAAACATCCAAGAATCCACGAAAATTCCCTATAATATTTTTGGGCTTCTTTGGGTTTTGGGACTCTTCATGGAATCTTTGTGTACCTTGATTTTATTAGTAGCTAAAGTTTGCGCAGAGCCGTAATTGTGCAACATTTCTCTAGAATGAGGAACCCATTCAGCACGAACTTCGCAATAAAGTTTCGGGACCATTTCGACACGCTCAGCCATCACAGTTGATGGTGCGCACATGGCAAGTATTAAGAGCGTCAGGTTTAACTTAACAAGGAAAGTTAAAATGCACATAAAAATAAAACACTCTTTTAAGCAACCTACTAAGGCGAAGTACTTACCTCGAAAAATAGAAATTGATAATAATATAAGCAAAAGTTTTCGCGCTAATTGGCTTCCTGGCGCCAACTTGCAAACCTAGTAAATCTCAGAAAAATACCGCTTCTAAGGATGGAATATTGCGAAAATTAGCATCAGTCTTTTACGCTGATTGCGTTAGAAGCAAACGCACTGTGGTACGTGCAATAGTTAGCACGTTATTTGCAATTGAATGATGGTCTACGAATTAGGCCATTGGGTTTTCACTTGAGACGGCTTCACTCTTTTTAAGCAGATCTCATTAAAGGAACAGAGAACGTAAATAGGGGCGAAGCGGTATAACTTCTAAATGGGCTTACTGACTTAGCAATGCTCTATATAGCCTAAACTTCCTCGCGGTAACTAGGTACGAAGTAAGTGGCCGAAAAGCAATCTTTTCAGGCATTCGGAGCTCTTAAAGGCCAACAACTGATAACGTTGCGCGAAAACCCCAGTAATCAAGTAAGGAATTTTTTATATGAAAAGGAGTTCAGGACAACCTATACTTAGCCCACAGACAGAAGGTCTCAGTTTACCCTTTCAGAGGATACTGTCCCATACAAACAGCTTTGAATATAGCGTAAGTATTTTGTGAGCGGTTAAGTGGTTAGGTTACGTCAGATCAGTTTCAAGGACAACAACAGGCTTCTGCCTAATAAGTGTCTTGTTTCACGTACCAGAAAGAGAATTCGCGCACTTAATGTTTCGACTTCTGGGTTGGCTATCTTGCCTCTGCAAAAGAAATGATGCAAGACGAGAGCTACATTTGTACTTGCTTGGTTGCGGATGTGAAAACATGGCTGCATGAGCCAGGCACACCTGGATAATATGGGTGAACTTTAGGATCATGTGACACGTTTGGCATGAAAACACAACTAGAGGTTGGACGAATAGCGCTAGTAGTATCTCTTGGAGCCTATTTTCTATATCCATAAGGCTATATCACCAACAATAGTGAGCCAGAGAAGCGTCGCTAGTACTACAGAAATGAGTATCGGAAACTTTAGCAAAATGCTTCGGGGCGTGAAATTTATTTGGGTTCGCTTTGGTTGGGCAATAACACGTTGTTAGAACTTGAGCTAACTTGAACAAGGTGGTCCGTTTGCCTCAAGTGTTGTTACACAGTGCTGAGCACCACTTTGCTCAATGTCGAGCTAAGGTTTTCCAATTATAAGTGCTGGAGAGACTGCCAGTGGTGTCTGTCCAGTTGCCATGGTTAACTATTACTCTAATGTAACAACAGCTTTACATTGATGGCTTTTCTGATGAGAGTTGTTCTAGCACCCTCATCAAAGCATGCTGACGTAAATGAACAGTCGGAAAGGTAAAGCGATAAAGATGGTTGTTCACCCACCATGATGCTTAAGGTAGGGTAGGCTTTGGAGCCAGAAAAAGCATAAACGTACGCACTGACGACCTAGGTAAGGCGTAGTTGTGATCAAAATATTCTTCATGTCTAGCCATCCATTGTGCCAAAGGCTTTCTTTCGCTTGTTAGTTTCCGTGCCAGTATAATGGAAGCTGGAACTTCGAATGATTGACTAGCAAAAGCGGTTGAAGAAGAGGAGCTGGTTTTCATGCTGCTGTCTAGTGGCGATATCGGCCATACAAACTCAATGCACTGGTTTCCCTACTCCGAGGGGCTGCTAGACTTGTTCATTCTCTATTGATATAGCCCTCTTTCTAACCTTTATTGTACGTCCTAATCCAACGCGCAGACTAATCGCTTCACGGCAGATCGGCCTCCTACTCTCCGATTTCACTCAGACGTCGAAGACTTTACAAAGCTTGGTTAGGCTGACCCAACGATCTGTTTACTGTAGCTGGAAAGCCTCATGGGATTTTCCACTCTTCCTCACAATGCCCTTCTCAATCTCACCCTAACCTTTTCTTATCGCGCTCTATGCTTTCATTCTTTATTCTATCGGACGACCAGCTCTCACTGTCCTGCAGTGACCTAGTCTTACCTGTACAGTCTATTTCCTTCTAACTGCTCTCATGATACCGAGAGTTAAGAGGTATCCGCTCTGCAGACACAGCAATATTTTCCCTTACTTCTCGATCCTGCTAGTCTTGTTCACTCATAGTTGCTATAGCCTTTTCATCGCCTATATTGTGAGCCTTAATCCACTATCATGCTTAATCCAGTTTTCCCAGATCGGCCTGCTCTCCCCAAATGCATAACTTTCTAAGACATTACCTCTACCGATTTTGCTGACCCAACCAGCGGTTTGCGTTGCTTGAAATGTCTCGTTGGGTTGTTCGCGCTTTATCACCGATTCTATGCAATTTCCTCCCCTTTTGGTACACTGCAATTTGAACTGTCTGCTCTTGCTATGCATCGTAATCAAGTTGCCCTCAGCTTCACTTAAGCTGATACTCGTTTCCTGTTGGCTTTCATCAGCGACATCTGAGACTCACGTTCACCATTTCACCACTGTACCTATGCACCTTTCCAGTGCCCATAGTTTTCGTTGAACCTTGTGATCACGCTTATCTCTCTTTTGACCAAGCGCTTTACGGGACCTTCTTCCTGCGCTGTAGTTGTAGTTTGAGCAGCACCCGGGACGCGATGTAAGGAGGCCACTGTAAACCATATATACTGAAAAAAATTACAAAGTACAAGGAACTAAGTAACCCTGCAGGGAACCGCCCATTTAATGGTGCTAATCGATGCATCCTGGTCGGTGTGTCTGCTTTGTTGCCGCTTGTTGGTTGTTTGCTTTATAAAGATTTCCAATATACGGCGTCCATCGCATGACGGTTCATCGTCTGGTAATGACTGATCCATCCTCAGTAGCCAGCCAATTTGTAACTAGTGATATCTGCTCCGGGACCTCAACAGCAAAATATTGCCCAAGGATTCTAATTACCTTCCGAATGGACCATACGTTTGACAATTTGGAGAGGTGCCGCAATCACGATGTATAAATAAATGGGTTTACCTTACCCTGCAAACAAAGGGCCACAACTTACTCACTGGACTTGTCTTTACATGGACGGCTTGTTTCATTGTGGAAACAGCTGCTTCTATCACAAGTAGCTTACTTGACATGGACAGCTTTGATACATTCCACTGGTGTTCGAACAATTGTGTTCGGAGCCTCACATAGCTACAAGAACCCCTTAATGCTTCTCTCATCTAGAGCTTTTGTGGTAGCATATCATGGAGGCATTACTGAAGATGAAGGAAATTCCTCTTGACAATAGCGTACCTGTGGAGGAACACTGTTCTTCTCTGTAGACACTGTGCGTTTATGTGACCTGAACCCAAGGGTATGGTTCTACTAATCTGATTTTCCACCCATGGTCTGAAAAGCATTAATGCAAACTTTCTGTGGATCCCGCATTTGTAGGATGAATCGCATTTTTGCCTGTTAAGACTTCTTTAGCCACAAGGTTCACCTGCACTCTCCACCTGCTGTGTCCAGTGAGGATACGTGAACACGAAGCTATCATGCCAGAACCAGTAACACACCAAGGGAAAAACGAATACCATTACTCGGAAATCATTACACCCCTGCGCAATCGTTCACACGAGTTTCCTGAACAATTCATTTCTTGACCGTTTCCTTCGATGAATAGCGGGTCGGGCCTAGGCAATCCGGTTAGCCCACGCAGGTAATTGCAGCTCAGCTGACTGCGAGTAGCCGATTATACATTCGGCCCAGGTGACCCATGGCCTGCTTTACATTACTATTCAAACGGCTTGACGGTAGCGTTTCATGGATGTGGTCGGTTCTCACTTGGTAAGCGTTCTCCTTATAAAACTCTACATATGTCCGTTTATCAACACTGCGAATTGGCGGACGTGACTCCTCACTGAATAAAGGCACTGCCCTAAAGCTCACACTGGCAAGTTAACCAGAGGGACCTACCACATCATTTCAGTATCTTTTGGATCTGTACACCTGAAAACCACCTCCATGTTTCTGTCAGCCGCCTCCACTCTATATATTACGCTGATACCCATCATCGAACCCAGAATTGCGTCCCGTCATTAAAGATTCCGTGGCCGACCGGTGCACCCGTCATTTCGGTATCCGTCGTATATTCTAAAAACAGCGTATTGCATGCAAAACAAGGTGCCTGTTGCGCTCCACTCACTTGTAACTCCTTGATAAGGTCAGATGTAGTATGCCTCGAAGTATTCGACAATAAATTATTTATTTATTTATTTTAATGTTTGGCACATGCAAACTTATAGATAACTACGTATATGGGGCTGAGAGGATTAGTAGAGAGCAAAATACCTAGAGGTTTGGGCCTATGGTTATTATACAGGTCGTTTTATTGACCAGATGGAATAGCTACATATGGTATTTCACGTTATGCACTGATTTTTAGTTGGAAACGGCGGAGTAAAGTAGCGAGACCTCAGGCTCAAGGAAATGGCAATAATCAAGGTAAAATAGAAAATGGCATTTATGAAGGTTCATAGAAGTAGATCTAAAGCTGGTATTAAGACGATGTTTTGGACAATTCTAATGCTAGTTTACGCGCATTATGTAAATAGACGGCAACCCTAGGTGCTGAGATCTTATACAACGCTTAGGCCAAGTAGAATGCCTTTAGTAAGCGTACTCAGAAGACATAAACCTAATATTTTTCGTGACCCAGGGCTCTAAGATGGTGGAAAGTGCTAAATTGTACAGCAGAAAACTAAAGAATGAAGGTGTAGATAATTTAACAGGACCGAAATTTGCCAGCTTGGATAGATTCGTTATAGCCCTGCCATATTTTATATGAGAAATACCTACGTATGTGCGAAGCAGTCAGTCAGTAGGCTAGGCTGCATTATTTGTTGTGTTTTCTGAAGTTTGAGAAGGAACGCATCAAAGAAAGGAAAACGGAGGGGTATGGGTATTTTTGTAAGATTAAGATGATGAGGAAAGGACTCATAGGGCGACATTCAGCATGGTAAGGTAGGAGCAAACCTGCTAAGCGTGTGACAGGCTAATGTGAATGAAATATGCGTTGAGTTATAACCCTGTTGGTTGGGAGGGTGGTCAATGGTAAGAAGATACCGAAAGCCAGGAAAATCCAACATTTGCAGCAGTGCTCAGCGAAACTGTCTAGCCATATGATAGTGTATGCTTGAACAAACAGTAGGTCAGTAAATTATGCAAAGTGATCTAGAGAACAACTAAGTAACTTCCACGTTCAGCAAGGGGCACGCGTGCGTCAGCAGATTGGTTTAGGGACGTAAAACAAGCTGAAGTGAGGAAGCGATCCTATGGGGTGTACAATGAGTCTGCAGCGCACACGGTGGCTGGTATGCCAATTAAGGCCAATGGTCACAAATGGGTTCCTGATGGACAGCATTGGAATAAAGACAAGTCTTACGGTGAACCAGACAGTCAAAAAGGTAAAGCAGCTGATCGGGTAGTCAGAAGTGGAGATAAAACGTAAGTGAAGATGAGCTATTCGTTGATGAAATGGAAGGCGGCTTTAACACAAGAATGGAAAAGTCTCAACGGTGATATCAGCAGACAACGTTGTCGCGGTAGCTATGATATAACCGTAGGTTTCTAGAAGAGAGGATAGTATTAAAAGGGTTCGGAAAATATAAATTGGTCTGAGAAGCTTACATCAACCCGTTATGCTGAGCGAGGCGTATTAGTAATAGCGCATGTTTATTCCAGTAGTTTTCTGCTAGTACATAAGGGCGGTACTGTGCGGGATGACTAATGAACCAGCAGAGCTTTTAAGTCAGGAAAAGGTGATGGATAGCAGAGCGTGTGTAGACAGACGGGAATGAAGTCCGACAAATTTGATAAAGGGGAACTTCCAGTCATACAGCTGAACCCTATAGACCATTTTCAGCAGCGGAAATAATGCATACTTCAGCGGTAGCTGATCGTTAAAAAATTGGTAATAGGACGGGGTGTGTTATATATGAGTTACATAACTGGTTTATTAAAGAAAAGTCGGTAAGCAGCCGCAGCCTTATGTAGGTAGGTCATAACATCGGACGCGGGAGGAATGACGGTGAAGGGATAACCATTGAGTCAGCATAACATATTGCTACTTTCATGTTAAATAAAGCTACAGGTCAAAGAAGGCGTTCAGACAAGCAGCAGTGGAAAACATGCAGCTGTACGGGACGCATGCGTCCAGCCAAATAGTTAGACCAGCGGGAATTATAAGTAAACCTGCTGGACGGTCACGCCTAATGCAAAGCGACTGATTAATACTTACTTGCTTTTACGCAATCCAAACCACGCGTGTCTCACGTTATTGCGACCTAATAGTAATACAAACTCAGGAGCTCAAGCCTTGAAACACGCCGAGCATCGCAGCCGTCAGGAATGCCTTAGCAACTTTTCTATTTGTTCGTGTCACCCGTAGAACATCTTCTCATCATCGGTTTTCCTGCACAACCACTAACCGTAAAGAAAAAACGCGATTGACTTACGCACCAAACACAAATTTGTGGCCAAGATTGCTCTTTCCGACCTACTCCCAAGGAATATCTTGGATTTATTGCTTGTCGCCTACTGACCCTGCGGAACTACGCGGACTGCGAGACTGTTACATTAAAAACGATGTCCGGTTGAGAAAAAGATACCAAAGGAGTATTTTTAAATTTTTCCATAACACACCGTACCACCAAAAGGGGCGTGTAATGCAGTGCTTCCGCATCCGTAGAAAGCCAGTAATAGATAAATAAATAAGCCAAGGTATATTTCCAGACTTGCTAGATGCTAAGTCAGAAAGGTATCAGGACAATATTTACACAACTCCAATTCTGTAAAATGTTATAGTACTCATTAGTAGCAGGATTTTAGTTGTAAAATGTAAAATGTATCGGAAAACTGGTAGCTCGGGTTGATAATTCAGTTGCGCATTTGCCCGCCGAATTAGGAAATTTGTTCGCATACATTTCACCACCATGAGAGGCGGCATCATCGTGCGTCGAAACGTGGACTGTAATCTCGCTGATTAAATTGTCGATCCGTGATCGGCGTGCAGGTGGCTTTTCGAAAGTGACGGCTTCGAGCTGTGTCCCGTGATCTCTACCAATTTCCACGTGGCGGAAATCCTCGCTCGGGTATTTTTTATTGTCGTTGCCTCCCATACTCCCCCTTAGTTCTCTCTGTCGGAGGGTTAATAAACTGGGTCAATTTGATATGCATTTTGATCGGGTATTTTGTTGAGAACCACGCTTCCAGGAACTCCCTTGCACTTCTTGTTTCACCTCGTGCCAGGACTAGTGGTTTGGACTAATCAAAGCTGTGTTCTTTTTCATCCACGAGTGCTGAGACCAGCGAGGATGCATAGGGTCCTTCGCATGCTCTTTTGTGCTTTTGTAAGCGCGTTGATACTTTTCTACCTGTTTGACCAACATAGTCCTTTTCGCACTTTCTACAACTTTCTCTACATACAACATTACTTTGATCATGCGCTTCCACTTTCCTTTCGGTTTCGACAGCGTTTTCCTCAATGTAGCAGTTGGTTGGGGTCCTACGATGAGGTGGTTTTGTTTGAATAGCCTTGCTGTCGTTTCGGATATATTGTTCATATAATGTAAAACAAGACGTCTTTCGGTAGTTGGTGTAGACTGTCTGTTTGGTTTGTTGTAGTTCAGACTCCTTTGGATGAATCTGCGCGGGTATCCGTTCAGCTGAAAGCATTTAAAAAGATGCTTCCCTTGTTATTGCCTTGCCTCCGCGGTACTGAAGTGTGTACACTTTACTAAATAGTGTCCGCACACAGCTTACTTTGTGGCAGTTTTAGGGGTTACTGATAATGTTTAGAAATTGGTCCTTAGGTGTCCATTTTCAGTAAACTGATATTTGCAGCCTCCTTCCATGATTCTTGTTACTAATATATTCAGGAAAGGCAGTTGGTCTTCCTTCTCTATTTTCCTCGTAAAGCGGATGTCTTTAATGGCTTTGTTCAGTAGCTGCTGTGCGAGTGGAACTTGATGGCGTTTGGTGCTCACACAAGTGTCGTTAACATATCGGACCCACAGTTTTGGCCTAATGCGTGGGAGTACACCTCCCTCCAATTTCTGCGTTACCGTCTCCGCGATGAGTCCCGATATAGGCGATCCCATTGGCGCGCCTTTCAACCGTTTGTAAATCATCCCGTTGAGAGCGGTAGGTTAACAGACACAGCTGGAGTAGCTTGCATACGCTTTCGGTCGTTATTAATAAATACATGGTATATTCCCGGCAAAAAGAGCCACACCTTTGAAGACCCGATCAAATATGCATACAAGCATAGCTTCTTAGGAATAGTGAGACATTTCATTTTAAATAACGGTACAACCGAAAAAATGTAGTCCAAACTATTGAGCATTTTGTCAGGTAAAAGTCAGCCCAAGGAACATGATAGCGGTGGGGCGCAAAATACCCAGGTATAACGGTTGTGTCAAAATACAAGTTAGGCGTGATTTCGTCGTGTAGTACTCCATGAGCACAGGAGAGCAAAAACGTTTTTGGCGCAAACAGAGACCATGGAGAAATCGGAATGTTTTATTCTCCATAAAGTCATACTTCATAGTAAAATCAGCTGCACAGGTTGTAACTAGAAGGCTGAGGACTGCATCAGGGTGAAATGGTCAGCTGTGGCTTTATGCAGAGGCCAATCACGGCCGCCAATTTGCAGTGTTGTTAAACGGTCGTTTGTGGCTTTTTATAGGGAGAACGCTTGCCGAGCAAATCCCACCACGTCCTGAAACACTGTCGTAGCTTCCGTTGAACAGCAGCGCAAGCCGGCGGTCCGTCGTAGAGAACGATTCTGCGCTCTGTTATTCGCAGCCGGTTGACGCCCAACTTTCTTCCTTGTTTGACCGATTGGATGGTAAGGATCCGGCAGTAGTCATTGAAATTTGTCAGTGATACAAAAGAGTCGCGGAGTCGAATGATAAGTGGTGCAGGTGAATAAAACATTGGTAATAGAGGCTGTCGTTTGCTGTTATATACTTGTCTGGTCGCAAACCGGATCCAGCTATCCATGCTATCCATGCTGGACATCATGGAGATGGTGAGTGCAGTTGTTCGTTGTAGCCAAATACGTCCATACCAGGCGAAACTGCCATTCCTTTGTCCAATGCGGGATCGTTACGAGTTTCTTACTCCGCAAAATGGAATCCGAATTCCTTCAAATGTAAGTAAATTTAATTGTCTCCGCGGTCAAGTGAAAACTCTATGGAATGCCAACGGGAAAGCCATTTATACGAGCGTAATGCTGTCTGTGAAATGACATCGGAAAAGCTCCAGGTGAATGGAGAATCGGAATGTTCTTTGGCAATGTAAGGCACCGAAACTAATTTTTTGAACGCCGGTGAGAATAAGCAAAGCTAACCGAGGCAGTGAATGTAATGATGCCAGCATGCTTTGTCTTCCGTTGTAAAACAGGGAATCCGTGTAAATATATTAATCCAGGTGAGTAATTGTGATACTGAGTACGAGGCGAGCTAAACGCATTTGTTTATACCCCGTGAAATTGGAGTCTCCAGAATGTCGGAAAGCGTTCCATTTGATACAATGAGTGGGTGCTTCATCACCCGGAGAAATGATCGATTTAAAGCCAACTGGCTATTGCGAATGGGTCAGCCGGTCCCAGTAGATAGATCTTCTTGTTTGGCCGATGTAACTGTGGTAATCTCGAGGAAAGACGGGCAACGGGCAAGTGGCAGCCAAACGGACAGCACTGAAGCAAGGAGCACTAGCGAAAGACTGGTGGCGCGCAGCGGTGCCTACGATACACTAAAACCTAGGTAATTTTGCTTAGTATACATGCCTTGCAAGCGCGTTCTGCACATCACGACGCTGGTGTAGCACAGACTACAACTACTGCGTAGGAAGAAGGTTCTGCATGCGCAGGGTCAAGAGACCGATATAACAAAGCGTGTTTACAAAATTGAGCGAATAATACGATTGTTGGAGAGAAACAGATAAACGGATGATGATGACAGCAGTGCTAATGCGAGATGCAGCTTAGGTGAAACTAAGGCCAACTAGAGTGCGACCGAATGCGGGAACAACAGCATGTAAAGCAACATTCCAAGGGGAAAGGGAAATTCAAAGAATCGGCGAGGAGCGGATGAATGCAAACGGCAGTGCGAAGAGTAATTCATGTGAGTAAGTACGCTAAAGCGCTCATAATTCCATGGTCCAAAAACCGAGAGAATCTAGTGTAAAGCTCACAGAGGGCCAAAACTGCCGTGCATTGGGAGTCGCTATCCTAGGTACAGACTCACTAATATGCAACTACGAATATGAGGTACGGAGCAGAGACATATGAAGTGAGTTAAGATGAGTATACTAATGGAAGTAATAGGCAAGAAACACCTAGCAATGGTCCGAGTGCCGCCAGTAAGCAGGAGCGCGGTCGGAGCGGAGGTGATCCTACGCACGAGGATAACTTGGTTCAGCGCAATGACTGTAAGCCGTACCTTAGGGGTGGGAATAAAAATAAAGCGCAATAACAGAGAAGGCCGTGGATAAGAGGAAAATAAAAGTAACAGGTGTATAGACGTAAGTGGAAAAGAACGAAGTCTGTGCTAGACCATAGTCGGAAATGGCCCGGACATATAAATAAATAAATAAATATTTTATTCTCGACTAGGCGAGGCGCGCCCATGGTGCATCATCGGGTATGTACAACCGTACAGACATTTTATGGCACCTGTAACAATGACAGTAGAAAATTGTTCATATTTCCATGATTGGAATTGTGCAATGGTGAAAATGCGAAGCAATAACTTGGCCGTCGTGATATCGGGGCCCGTTTGTTAGGACACAATCGGTCTGGCATATATTGCAGTCATACTTCGGCTAATAATAGATGGAGAATCCTGAATGATTCATTGGAAGTTACTTGAAGAGCACGCTCGAGAGAGATATGATAATACAGTGAGTTCGTGCATAAGTAACGCAAAGCTCGACAGTGAAATCGTAGAGGGTAAACGGACGACGGTATATGCGTGAAATCGTAGAAAGAGGAGACGACAGTATATACAAATGTAGAAGTTCCAGTGTGTCGTACCTAACTAGCATGGTGACGCTAGTTGACATGCCAGTGTGAATTTATGGGCTGTGACTTCATTCGGTGGCGAGTCACTTTCGCCACCTTGCAGTGTTGTTAAGCGGACCTTTGTGGCTTTTTATAGGGAGAAAGCTTGCCGGGCCAAACCCACCACATCCTGAAACACTGCAGGCAATCCATGGAATAACAATTTGTATCTGGCTATGTACCTTGTTGAATATTTGTTTGCTTGTTTATTCGCAGTCATGTTCCGTCCCATTTTTCTGCTGGCTGATGATTTAGGCGAGTGCCTATTGCTTTCCTGGGTCCTGTCCTGTTTTGAACGCATGGCTTGCCTGATCGGTAGGGCAGGATCTAAACCTTCTTTTGAATATGATATGTTGCTTATCTGTTGAATCGCGTTAAGTCTCCGTGGAATATACATTGAAATATTTTGAAGTGTTGTTGAGGTCTTGAAGGATAGGATATGATTAGGTTAGTAAGCTGTAGAAAGGGTTGATAATCTTCCGTTCATATCCAGGTAAAGAAACTGTGCCTTTTAATTTTGTCTGGGAGTAGTAGGAGGGCAGAAGACCATTGAGGTAAGAATAGTTTAGTCGGCACCCTGAGATTGGGTCGTACAATCGCAGTGAAAACAACTGTGGGGAGGGTCAGCGGAAATAGTCAGGTTAAATATCAAACAAGCTATACTGTACATGGGTGATTAGTTCCGGCAAACCTCTCGAAGTGAATGAGACTGAACAGACGACACTTTCTTAGTCGGTGCATTGAGATTGAGTCGTACAGACAAGATGTGAAGAAAATTGGGATGGTCAGCAATAAAGGGTATGAAAGAGAGCAAACAGGCCGTTGTGACATCTGATGAGCAAGTTCAGCAGATCCTTGAGGTAATAAAAACAGCAGTGTGTCTGCAGGCTCTAGTCCGTTAAGATCCCGGTGGACTGGAAAAAAGCACAGAGAAGCGGACTAGTCTGATGAGGCTGGGTTCTGGCAAGGCACTACGATTTGGCTGCCCGATTGAAGAATTGAATACGATGAGCGCAGCCAGGCGATGACAATCAGGACGATAAAGCTTTAATGCTAAAGTGTGCAGAAGCCAACGATGCTCTCGTGCGAAGGATTATGTATCGTCCAGTTCCGAACAATGACCAGTAATATCACAGTGGGTTCGCGTTTGGTTGTTCACTGCTGTTCAGGCGTTTCGTGGTGACTGTTGTTGCCATTTGTTAGTTTACGGAGTTAGAGGGCAGCGACGTCGAAAGACATCATTGTTTCGTCAGCATCTATTCGCAGGTCTTTGCGCTTTTGCAGGACTTGCTGAGCATTATTATGGAATATTGTGGTCCAAAAGTCAGATGTATGAGGCGCCTCCACATTTCTTTCGCCAAGTCGTAGGTGGGTGCTTCTGGTAGTGCCACGATCACTCATAGTGGTGAATCATCTTTGTGTACCTTTGGGAGTCTAAAGAATAGCGAGATGCTGGAGGCATGGGCGCTCATTCGTTCGCTCGCCACTTCATTGTAGCACACAAACCAACGGCTACATTGAGGAAAACGCTGTCGAAACCGAAAGGAAAGTGGAAGCGCATGATCAAAGTAATGTTGTATGTAGATAAAGTTGTAGAAATTGCGAAAAGGACTATGTTGGTCAAACAGGTAGAAAAGTATCAACGCGCTTACAAAAGCACAAAAGAGCATGCGAAGGACCCTGTGCATCCTCGCTGGTCTCAGCACTCGTGGATGAAAAAGAACACAGCTTTGCTTAGTCCAAACCACTAGTCCTGGCACGGGGTGAAACAAGAAGTGCAAGGGAGTTCCTGGAAGCGTGGTTCTCAACAAAATACCTGATCAAAATGCATATCAAATTGACCCAGTTTACCAGCCTGTCCGACAAAGAGAACTAAGCGCTTACAGGATGCTACCTGAATAGGAACAACTCAGGCGACGACTTCCGCCAGGTGGAAATTGGTAGAGATCACGGGACACTGATCAAAGCCGTCACTTTCGAAAATTCACCTGCACGCCGAGCACGGTTCGAAAATTTATTCAGCGAGATTACGCTCCACGTTTCGACGCACGATGATGCCGCCTCTCATGGTGGTGAAATGTATGCAAACAAATTTCCCAATTCGGCGAACAAATCAGCAACTAAATCTCCTGCTCCTTCAAGGGGTGTGAGAACAGTGGGGTTATATATCATTTGTTTGCAAATATGAAGCCACAGGCATTTTAGTTTTAAATTTAAAGGGTTAATTCGCTCCCTTTGACGTTCAGCTGGCTCGTTCAGTAATCTGTTTACTCCTTGATCTATTGGCGGCGAAACCCCGCGCAGAGCCATAGTTGTGTACGATTCCTTTCAAAGAAGGATCTGATTCTCCACGAACTTGTATATAAATTCATTGGACTACCTCGGCTCGCACTGTCGCCCCATTTATTGATGTGCGCATGGGAAGAAATAAAAGCAGCGGAAGTAACAATAACTAAAATGTATAAACATTTTCTAGAAATCTAGACAAAACTGAAACGCGTAGTTTTAGAGACATAATAAGGTGACATAATCAACTAGGAAAATATTAATAACGTAAAATAAAACCAAAAGCTTTTGAGCTAAGTTTGAGGTTTAGCGCCGAAATGAAAAACTGTGCAAATCTTAGAGCAAAAGAATTTCCTTTTCTAAGACAAGAATATTGCGAGTAAGAAAACAAAAATGGGGTACTCAGAAAAAGTTTCTAGCACTGATTGCGTTAAAAGAAATTAAGGTGATACTGCCGTATTTCGTGAGTTATCCGCCGTGGATGTCGGTCTACCAATTACGCCATTAGATTACCTCGCTAAACTGGCATTGTACTTTGCAAGCATGCATCAGAAATAAAAGAATTTAAACAGTGGGGAGGTCGTAAATTGCTAGCTAGGCATAACTACCTAGCAATGCCTTATATAGCTCGAAATACCCCGCTGTAACTAGGTAGGAGGTAAATGTTTGAAAAGCCAACTTTTTGGGCATATATGGCAGGTATATTCAAATAAGCGATGGTATTTCAAGAGAATCCTAAGTATCCAGTAATGAATATTATATATGCAATAGACTTCAGGACTAATTATAATTAGCCTACGGGCAGAAGTCCTTATTGTGCCACGTAAACCACTTTGCAGATGGAGTTCAGTATTTTCATATCTCTAAGTGGTTGCGTAAGTTAAATCAAGACAAGGCGTCTGGTCTACCAGGATAACGCGGGAGATCTTTAGACAAATATGACAAGTTAGGGCCTGAAAAGTGCATGTGATTTTTATTTCCTGAGCTGATGTTCACGGCTACAGCTTGGTTCTTTCTCCAACTCCAATTTGTGTAACCATTGGCATTTCTACAAGCTTGTAGTCCACAAACAACTTACTTGCTGCCCACCAGGAAATGCTAAAATCTACCCTGTTATACTTTATCTTGCTGTCAGTCTTGGATTAACTTGACTGGATAACTGGAAGGCGCAAAAAGCGGGCGAAACGGTAACAGACACAACGGTGCCGTGCCGGACGTATTTGCTGCTATGTGCAATAAAAGAGAATCTGCAATGCGAGTTAACAAGGAGAAAATGGCCTACAACAACTTAAAGCCCATCTCCGAACATTTACTTGATGGTTCAAGCCTAGTACAATTAGGAAACGCAATGGCAGGCAAGGGCACAGACTGCCGGGGAATAACTCATTGTGATTAGTACGGAGGTGCAGAGCCGTATAATAGTCTTAACGGAGGTAGTCGTTATAATGTACTCGACCGCCTTTACGTCCACAGGCTTATGAAGCTTTGCTGAACGTTTGTGGCCTGAAAATACCTTATCAGTTGCAGCAGATGGAAGATAAGGGCCGTTAAAGATCCGGCTCCTCTGCGTTACGAACTTGCTTCAGAGTCCGGCCCGGAAACTCCTTCCTGACGAAAACCCCATCCGGTCACGGTCAGTTTTTCGAATTGAACTTAGCGACTGCAAAGACTACCATTTAATGCCGTCAGGACAAATCGTGTGCGCCGCAAACTAATAAGGGGACGCAGGAACGAAGTGCTGACTCTCTACAAGCTGTTGTCAGCCCAGCAGCCCCTCACAAAGTTGATTTACATTTCTCAGATAAGGTAGTGCAGGCTGAGTTCAAGTAAATGTTGCAGACTCATTGCTCAGTAGCAAATATGCTGTGTTTGGAGCCCATGAAGAGGCAGGACACTGAAAGTCTGTGGGAAGTAAGTAGTCACCTTGATGAGAAGAGAGTAGGTCAGCAAACCTAAGCAACCCCGTCTTCACACATTATAAACGAACAACCTCCTCGTGGTGCCAGCTGGGTGGTTCGGGTTTTTCCCGTTCCAGCAAATGGTTCGGCAGCAGTGTTCGCCTGGCATGCGTTCTCCCTATAAAAACCACATTATCCGTTTAACAACACTGACGTAGCGGATGTGACTCGCCACTGAATGAAGTCACTGCATCTGCCCTTTTCCGGAGGATCATTCACACAGCACGAACGTCATCCGATTCGAAGCGTTCCATTGATTTCCCCTTTGATCGTGAACACAACGAACAAAAGCATACGCAGTCACATTTACCTACCCACACAACATGGCCCCTTCCAAATACACCGTTAAACATATTTTTACCTCCCAACAAACGCATAAGTTCCTATGCTATTGGTCAACGTGTACCAGTTTGTGCAATTGCCGATCATACCTGTCTGTAATACCATGAACACGCCCGTGATGGTGTGCCTCGCAGTGACGAGAATAAACTATTTATTTATTTACTTATTTATTTACTTAAGTGACATCTGATGAACCCATGTGCGATCAGCGAGAGACTAGTTTATACCCTGTCCACGATTGACGATTGATTGGCTCCTTCGACTAAACGACCGCGCATCTGGAAGGCACCAAACTGCTCGCCGGTCACGAAAGTCATCTTCGTACCCACGCCAAAGATAGCCTACTTGGAGGCAGCAATACATTCGGCTTCCGTTGGAGGCAATGAGACGTTTAGTACCATTAAATTAATAAATAAATAAATTTTTATTCCCGACAATGCGAGGCAGGCCGTTACAGGCATGACCATATTTAGCTAACATAGTGTGATCAAGTTGTACAAAGGACTGTTTGGCATAACAATGTAAGTATATGGGTGTATACAAGTAAGTAGTTGTGTATAAATGTAGCTTGTGTTTTTGAATGCGCTGCAGAAATTTTGAATGCTTGTTATCGTCAGGAATGTGAGAATAGGCGATTGCTTTTCGTGGGTTGGATAGCATTTTCCGAATATCCACGGGCCAGTGACTTTAGTTTGTGGCGAGTCACATCCGCCACGTCGCAGTGTTGTTAATCAGACATTTGTGGCTTTTTATAGGGAGAACACTTGCCAGGCGAAAACCCACCACGTCCTGGAACACTGCCGCCGAACTATTTGCCGGAACGGGTTAAACCCGAACCACCCAGCTGGCACCACGAGGAGGCTGTTCGGCTAGCCAACCATTGTGTTTAATGTTCCTGATTAGAGACCTCTTTGACGGTGTTCAGCCCAGCAATTATTGGAGTCAATGGAATGGCAGCTAATGCGCCAGAGATGGTGCGACTGAACAAATGAATCAGTAAATTCGCGGCACCAGCCAAGTTGATTGCAAAAGATGAATCAATCCTGTGCATCCTTATGACCAATTACGAGAAATTAGGTAATAGAACCAATCTGAAGATGCTGTATTTTGGCAACTAAGGGTAAACAGAGATGAGGGCTTATCACGCTTGGGAGGAGTGAAACTAGTCGTTATAACCAAGCAGGACCAGCGAGCGTTTAGCTTATCTTCATTCCAGTGACGCTGGGCACATTAGCAAAAACACAATCTTGTATCTGAAATAAGTGATACGCCTAGCGACAAACATCCCCACGCAAGGACGACGCCAATAAACACTTTGAGGCACACCGACATATTTCGCTTGCCCAGGAGGCAGCAAAGCCGGCGGCCTCACTTCCATCTAATTCCAGACGAGACAGTTGGCCGCGTAGTACATAGATGTTTGACGTTCCGAACGATATTTAATTGAAAGCCTTTAAGCGAGCTACGCTTGCAACCCATAGTTTAGCAGTAAACTGGGTAAAAGCGGAGAGACTTAATACGCGGAACAACAAATTAACTCCTCCGGTTAAAGTAAGTTTTAATATTGAAACAGATTTAATATTGTTGTGACAAACTGGGAGCAAGTACGGGACGATACCATGATAGAGCAACGCCATCGCAAATCGTGAACCTTTTTGGTACCGAAACTAGCCCCAGGATAAGTGATACAACCGCATGCTCTCTACCCGCAAGCAGGGTATTTGCAGATAGTCCTTCATCTAATATTACTCAACAAGTTCCTCACCACGGTCGTGACATTTCACGCTGTCGAGCAACTGCCGCATTTTATGGATAGATACCATCGCATGCAAGGGCTGAACCGGCAGATTGCCTTCATCCCACTCTAAACAAGCACCGTATTTTACCAAGCAGGGCCCAGCCGCGACAATCACATCCCGAGACCCAAGACGTTACTAAAGAAACTGCAGCCGTTACATCTACTGACCCAGTTCCTACAACCTCTACAATTGACTTAGTAGCTCCCCGTGACCCCTTTGCGTCATAACTAAAGCCAAGGAACGCGGGCCACCTTTTAGTCATACTTATCAACGCCAGGTCGCTAAACTACCAGTAAGATATCTACTAGGTATACACCAGTGACCACACGTCTTAATGATGCGACTACACCAGCCACTGATACTATCTTTCCTAGAACCATTTCCTTTGTTTAGCCGCAGCCAGTAGCCATAGGCTCCATGCAACCCTGCGGATATACAGAGCCGGGTAGTTGCCACTCCTTCTCCACAAGGTTTATTCTCTTGGGCTATTTGCACCACGGCTCAGCTGGTTTGGTAACCTATTCTGTGCCATCCTGGAAGTCCCTAGTAACTGAAGGTTAAATCCGAATGCCATTGCTAACCACTGAGCCCGCTTCTGGCGCCGTTATTTCCGTTCCCCTTACTCTCGTCAACCCTTTTTGGCAGCAGCTAGTCGTTGTTGGCTCCATGCAACTATGTGCAAAGCTGTAGCTTGCTTGGAGTCACCACGTATTTCCAAACTATATTCTCTTCGATCGTTGGCATCACAACTCAGCCGGTTCGGTGACTTATTCTGTAACACTTTGGGTATCCACTAAATAAATATATAAGTAAACGTTTATTATCAGCTATGGAGACATGGCGGTTAGGGCATGATCACATAAGCACAATCGTATAAACATGTCATTGCAATTGAATCGGTGACAATCGGCGAGGGTTCAGGTGTCCCCATTAGAAGTGTACAAATAGGACGGAAGTAAAAATAAAGTAGCCCATTGTCATGCGTTCGAGCACGTTCGTAGGGGCACAGTCGGTCCTCCATAAAGTGCAGTAATAATTCAGCCACAAATAAATCAAGTACTAGAACTGAAAAATTAAGAAAGAACTTGTGAAGAACACGCTCAATCGTGATTACACGATACGCTGGGTTCATGTGAGTGTAGCATAATGAACAAGGGTGAACGCGAGGAAAACCGTGATGACGAAATATGCCGCTAAGAAAATGTTGGGGCGTATCAAACCTGATAATATGTGGTCTTGGACAGCTTGCCAGTGTGAATTAATTGGCTGTGTGTTTATTCACTGGCGGGTCGCATCCGCAATGTCGCAGTGTAGCTAAACGTAATTTCGTAAATAAAAAAATTAAAGAATAAGTGCCGTATTCTCGGACATTGCGTGACACGCTTAAGTAGGCATGATCATGTTAAATGTGCAACTATATGTCGGGGAAGGTAAATATAAAGGTGCAAGTTAGCCGCGAACATTGGAGCTGTGGGTTCATACATGTAAGTGGGAGTGCATGGGTTTATCTGTTGGATGTTGTTTGACATCCCAGGCGTGGCTGCGCTTGATGTGCATGTTCACAAGGTGCCTACCTGTCTACTACCCACTACCTCGTTCATCTGGCTCCAGGGGACAGTTGGTCGTTGCTGGAGTGGACGGAATACACGGCCCTTTTGGTCGTGCTAGGCTCGAAGGGTGGTTCCACGCACACAGTGTGGTGCGGACTACGGTCCAGCCACTGCCTTGTGTGCGCTTGATTCCCCAAACACAGCGTGCTTGTGTTTGTCTGTGAAGGAGGGTGGGCAGGCTCCGTTGATGAAACGTGGCTCCCATCCACAGTTCTCCCGGTCTTATTCCTTCGGGTTTGCACTGGATTTGTGGTATGTGGATGGAGCTGTGGGTGGTGCAGCGCAAGCCATCCATGGTCCCACTGTAGGCGCAGGCGTCCTGTGGCTGGCCACAGTGACAGGCAAATCCGAAACCGGATGCCGCCAACCATGTATGTATCTGTGCCACATGCTGAGGCTGATGTCGCATTCACGATGCTTCTTCACCGCAACTGGGCTAAACCAACTTACACATAAGGTAGGTCTTTTTACTGTGGATAAAATTCATTACATTTTACTTGGTACATTCTGCGTACGTGATAATCTTCTCCCAACTTACATACGTCGCTCATGCTAATTGTGGTAACCTTGCGTATTTTTATCGCGTGGTATGTTTTAACTAACTTTCGGACATTTTGTACTTATCGCGTATTCACATTTAACTACCTTCTTCCATATGCTCATTTAGGGAGTATTTATGTTGTCATACGCGTTTACTTTATTCCACCTCTCGACCCACTCCATTTGCTCTCCTAAAATTAGCTGCCGGGCTCAATCTCGTTTCGCCAACTAATCCTGTCTCGTCTGATCGGTCTCCTGCTTTCCAACTTCTCTCAGACTTCTGCCTGACTTGCATACCTTATATTCATGTAGATTCCTGCATCCCAAACCTATCCGTCTCTGCTAACTTTATTTATCTTCCCACCCTAACTGTTCGACTTACACTCAATGTGCCGACTAATCCAGTCTCGTCTGATCGGTCCCCTGCTCTCCGAATTCATTCAGACTGCTGTGACGTTACCGGCATTTGATGAGAAGACCCGACGCTCTGTCCCCATTACCTCTCGAGCCACATGGACTTTTTCGCACCTTATAAGTAAACCTCTCTCTATCCGGACCGTCTCCTCTCCTTATGGCGTTCTCTACTTTCATTGCTTCTCTAATCGGACTGCCAACTCTCAGTGCCCTGTAATAACCTAGTCTCATCTGACCGGTCTGCTCCTTTGACCTTTTCCAGACTAGCAAGATATACCGATCTAATCTCTGTAGACTCAAAACTATGTCTTGCTTACATTGACAGCCCGCTAGACTTGTTTACCCTTTATTAATATAGGCACTTCCATCAGTAACCTGTACCCTCAAACCTTCAATCAGACGACCGACGCTCAGTGCCATGTTCTTCTTTGTCATCATCAGATCAATGAAAGTCTCTGCTACTACTACGAGGCCTAAGGATGTGTCGGCTATTCAAGTCTTGTCTGTTCGGTCTCCGGCTCTCAGAGTTCTCTCAGACTACCGGGATATCACCGGTGATTTTTCAGAACTGATCTATTCATACTTCGCACGACAGCGTCCTTGGCTTCACCAAACTTTAGTAATAAACGTTTCTCATCCTGATTATCGTCTCCTAATTGCTCTCCCGAGTTACTCCTCGCACTGCCGTCCGCATTCTTCCGCTCCCAGCTGATTCTTTAACTTACCTTTTCTTCTTGGAACGTTGCTTTACCTATGTTGCTCCCGCATTCCGTCTCAACCTAGTTGTCCTTAGTTTCACCTAAGATGCCGCTCGCATTCGGTCTGCTATCATCATCCTCGGTTTACCTGTTACTCTCCAACAATCATATTAATCGCTTAACTTTGTCAACACGCTTTGTTGTATCCGTCCCTTGACCCTGCGCGTGCAGATCCTTCGTTCTACCTAGTAGTTGTAGTCTGAGGCACTCCAGCGACGTGATGTAAAGAACGCGCTTGCAAATCATGTATACTAAACAAAATTACATAAATTTTAATGTATCATAGGCATCGTTGCGCGCCAGCAGTCTGTGTTTGTGCTTCTTGCTTCATTGCTGTCTTTCTGTTTGGCTGCCTCCTGTCCGTTGTCTGTTTTCTCCTGAGATTTCCACAGATACATCCGCCGAAACATGAAGGTTTATCCACTGGGACTGGTCGACCCACCCTCAATAGCCAGCTGATTTACATGCTTGATCTTTTCTCCGGGAGATGAAGAAACCACACATCGTTCCAAATGGAGCTCTTTTCGCCATTCTGGAGAAGCTATTACCACGGGATCTAAACAAATGGGTTTAGCTCGCCTCGTACTCACAATAGAGCAAGTTACTCACCTGGAATAATGTAGTTACATGGATCCACTGTTCCACAACCGAAGACTGACAATTCTGGCGTGATTACCTTCAATGCCTCAAACATTCCGATTCTCCAATCACCTGGAGCTTTTCTGATGACATTTCACGGACAGCATTGCGCGCTGATCCGATGATCCGATGATCTTTCATGGAGTTCTCACTTGGCCATGAAGACAATTACACTTACACTTGAAGGAATTACTAGTCCACTTTGCGGTGAATTGCATCTTTCGTGTTATAGACATATTCAGACACAAGAAACAACTGCACTCACCGTCCCTATGACAAGTCCAGCATGGATAGCTGGACACGGGTTGCGTGCCGGACAATATAATAGAAAAATCCGGCCTCTATTAAAAATGTGGTTACTCAGCCGCATCATTATCATTCGACTGTGACTCTTTTACATCATTGACTGGCTTCAACGACAATTGCCGGTTCAGTACTAAGCCATTTGGCAAACCAAGGAAGAAGTTTGGCTGTCAACCAACTGCGAATAATAGAGTGCGAACTTCGGTCTATACGGTGCATAGCCGACTTGCACTACAGTTCAACGGAATCTACGACAGTGTTCCAGGACGTGGTGGGTTTTCGCCCGGCAAGCGTGCTCCCTATAAAAAGCCACAAATGTCCGCTTAACAACAGTGCAACGTGGCGGATGTGACTCGCCACAAAATAAAGTCACAGCTATGCCTTTCACACTGACGCAGTCCTCAGCCTCCTACATCCAACCTGTGCAACTGATTTTACTATGAAGAATGCTTTAGTGGAGTACCGATCATCCCGGCTTCGTAATGGTCAATGATTGCACTAAACCTTGTTTGGGCTCCTGTGCTCATTGAACACTACATGGCAAATTTACCCCCCACTTTTATCTTGACGCAACAGCTTTTGCGCGCAACAGCGCCATCATGGTCATTGATCTGACTACTACCTGACAATATGCTGGCTCATATGAACTACATCTTTTCGTTTATTCCTTTCATTGTACCGAAATATTTTAATATTCTAAAGATGCTATGCTTGTATGCATATTTGATCATGTCTTTTAGAGGTGTGTCTCGTTTTACAGAGAATATACCATTTATTTATTTATTTATTTATATCGGCATTTCGAATGATTGCCTGTTGTTTGACATCCCTGACGTGGCCGCGCTCGATGTGCATGTTGACAAGGTGCCTACCTGTCTATTACCCACTACCCCGTCCATACTGTCTCCAGGAGACAGTTGGTCGTTGCTGGAGGGGAAGGATGCACGGTCCTTGTGGCCGTGATAGGCTCGAAGGGCGGTTCCATGCACTCAGTGGGGAGCTGACTATGGTCAAGCCACCGCCTTGTATGCGCTTGATTCCACAAATACAGCGTGCTTGTGTTTGCCTGTGAAAGATTGTGGGCCGGCTCCGTTGATGAAACGTGGCTCCCATCCACAGTTCTCCCGGTCTTATTCCTTCGGGTTTACACTGCATAGGTAGTGTGTGAATGGAGCTGTGTGTGGTGCAGCGCAAGCCATCCATGGTCCCTCTGTAGGCGCAGGCGTCCTGTGGCTGGCCACAGTGACAGGCAAATCCGAAACCGGATGCCGCCAACCATGGGTCTATCTGTTATACGAGTTTGAATATGTACCACTGCGTTTATTATTGTTCGCGTGGATAGTGTGAGAAGGGATGAGTGACGTCCGTAGTGGCGGTGTGGTTGGCTGGGTAACCATGGGGCCGTGGCTTTATTTGGAGGCGACTCACATCCGCCATGCCGCCGTGCTGTTAAACGGACATTAGTGGATTTTTATAGGGTATTTGTAGAGTGGACTTGCTAGGCGAAAACCCACCTCGTCCAGGAACACTGCTATCACTGCATTCGAACAACAAGCCGCAACGGGGAATGTTTCTTATTGCCCGATTATTGGTTCTGTTATTTGCAGTAAGGATACATCCATAATTTTCTCAGACTGATGCATGTTGGGCGCGGGACGGTATAATCCATGGCTCCTGGCATTTCCAGACGGAATGGCACGGCACGCACGGTAGGTAACCCATAACTTGAACATTTTGGTATGTTTTGTATTAGTCGTCTGTAGAACCGCGTAATGTCACCGAGGGGTATCCAGTAATATGATATTGAATGAAATGTTAAAGGAAGGAGAATAGCCAAACGCAGTTGTTCAGGCCCGAAAAAGCCGCAAGGTGTCCGGAATAACGAACACGAAATCCTCCTGGGGTAAGTTCTGTTGGTTAGGGACTGGCATCTACGACCAAGTGGACGGTAAAAGTAGCGTGGGATGCGCCAGGTGTGGGTAGTGAAAAGATTTTCAGCGATGTATATGGCCTAACCCATTTGTGCTTGACGTAGTAAAGGGCAATAGCAGTGGGATATTTCCAAATTGGGAGCGCAGCATAGGTAAGAAAGCTGCACTCCGGGCAGAGGAGATGTCCGAGATGACATTAAAGGTCGGGGCTTGAACCCCGAGTAAGCATTATGTGCAAAAGGGACGACCTGAACCCGATTGTTCCGGCCTCAATATAGTGGCATCCATCTAAGATAAAAAACAGGTGTTTGCTCCATCCGTTATGTAATAAGAGAGGGTAATAGTTATCCATCCATTTCCAGATAAAGGCATATTGAACTGTTAAGGTCAAAGCAGTGGACGTATACTGGGTTTCTTGCCATTGATTCTGGGGAAACCTCGGCAAAAAAGAAAACGAACAAAGGCAGCCACACAAACAGACAAATACGATGCATCCGGAACGCAGAGAAAAGTTAGTTCAGTCGCAACGGTGCTTCCACTACTGCAAGTCACATTATATGTATCTTTATAAACGAAACATCTCAAGTACATGTGTTTCATAAAAAATTCAGGTTAGCCATTACCGTGAACAGTGACGTCGCAGTGGACTACACGAAGTTGGAGATAGAGAACAGGACGAATGGTAAGGGTCAAGGTGAGGAATGAAGTAAGCTATGCTAATAATGGGTGAACAAGTCCAGCAAAGTTCTCGGTGGAACAATGTTTTGGGTGCGCAGCGCTTAGATCATATACGTCTCAGTAGTGTGGATGAATGCAGAAAGCACAACTAAGGTCAGATAAGAATAGATCAAGGCATAGCACAGAGCGCTCCATCCGGTTGAAAAGCAGTCAGAGGTCGAGATAAGGAAAAGAAAACATAGGGTTGAGAAAGGTTTTTATGGAGAATGGAAAAGTCAACGGGGCTATCGAGGAAGCAAGCAGTCCATTAGGACAGCCGAACCAGGAAAGGTGGCGTCTCATGGGTGTGAGTGAATTCGGAGAGCAGGAGGCCGAGCAAGCGAGACTGGATTGGTCGGCGCTTTGGGATTGGGATGTACGATAAAGGTAAGAAAGAAGCAAATAATAAAGAACGAAGAAGTCTAGCAGGCCCCAGAGGTAAGGGAAACGTAGAGCTGAGTTTGCAGAGCCTGTACCGCTGAAGTCATAGTTACAAAGGAGTAGTTAGAGAGAAATAGACAGGTCAAGTGGGACCACGGCAAGCCATTGTAAGCTGGCCGCCTGCTTGAAGAAGTACGAACACAGTGTGTTATAAGAAAAGATTAGGGTCAAGATGTGTGGGTAATGGCTAAAGAGTGGGAAAGCCCATGAGATTCTCCAGCCAAGGTAAACATAACCATTAGGTCGGCCGAATCACGAGGGTACTGTCGCAGAGGTCTAAGTGAAATCGATGAGTGGGAGATCGACCAGGTAAGATTGGATTGGTCGTCGTGATGGGATTAGGACGAGCAATAAGTTGGTGATAAATGGTCAAAACAATAAAAGGGGAATAAGTCCAGCATGCTCCAAAGGTAACGGAAACCTAACACTAAGTATGCAGATCCTATACCGCTTAGGTCTCGGAAGCGTGGGAGCAGTCAGAGAGAAACAGACTGGTCAGGTGCAACAAGATCACGGCAGGGCAGTAAAGCTGGCCGTCCGGTTAAAAAAGGAATGAAAACAGAGCGCGAGCTGAGAAAAGGTAAGGGTCGGGAAACGAAGAGTTCATTGATAAAGAGTGGCACAAACCACAAGGCTCTCTATGTTATGCAGACAGATCCATTAGGTCAGCCGAACCAAGAGAAGTGATGTTTCAGTAGGCTACATGAATTCGGTGAGTAGGAAACCAACTAGTGATCAAGTCTTAATCGAATAGCTCTACCCGCCCACTGATCCGTTTATTCTAGTGCCATTCTCTCTGTTCAGCAGCAGTTAGTCGCCATAGGCTCCATGCAACACTGCGGATATCTGGAGTTCGCTAGGGGCCATTTCGCCCTTACAAAGTTTATACTTTGGACTGTTTGTATCACAGCTCAGCTGGTTTTCTGACCTAGGCTGTGCCACCGTAGATATCCACTAGTAACTGAAGGCTTCCTCCGCATGCCATTGCTAACCACTGATCCCGCTTCTAGCGCCGTTATCCGCCGTTTCCCTTACTCCCGTCAACCCTACTTGGCAGCAGCTAATCGTCGTAGGCTCCATGCATCACTGCACATATCCGTAACTTGCTTGGAGCCACCATTGCTCTGCACCATTTATTCTATTGGACCGTTTGCATCACAACTCAGCTGGTTCGGTGACTTATTCTGAGACGCTGTAGGTATCCACATGTGGCCGAATTTCTTAATATTGTGACTACAGTTGGCCATTGCTGATCTGTCCAACAACGCTATCATCTCGTTTGTCGCACCTACAGCACCTCTAGCTACCGCGATTTGGCGTACGCTCCTCACATCCCTCCGCATAATCGGGACTTGCTGTGTGCCACTCCTTATATTTCCAACTGTATCCTTGCAGACTGTTTGCATTACATATTTTTGCTGATTTGTTGACGTAGCCTGTGACCTTGTAGTTATCCATTAGTAACTAGAATGCTTAACACAACTAGCATTTTTGCCACTGAAATCCAGTCAATCAGCGTCTTCTCTCGAACGTATCCCTTCGACACCGATTCATCCGTTTATGTTTACTTACTCCTAGCCTGCTTCTATTATGTTCAGCTTTCTCTCTTCAACTACCCATGTAGGTAATATTTATTACGTGGTCTTAGATAACCCTCATCAAGTGGGGTATATATAAATGTCGCCACATCAACAAGGTATCCTAGGTTTGAGACTGCAATCAGTCTTGAGCACATAGCCATCTTCCGCTCTCCGGTTGAATTCTAAAGACGTAAGCTAATACCTCGTGAATACATTACCGGAAACCTGCTCTTCATCCGCATGTACATGAAAGTAACTAAACCATTTGGCCATGGCTCTGCTGCACAATCAAAACAAACCAAAAACATTCTCCGTGTAACATCCGTTACACATTGTACACCAGTTGGTCGCAAGCAAAAGTCTTAATGTTTGGTACCATGACTGTCTTTTTGGTCTTCGCTCGGCCTGTTCCTCTCTTACGCTTTTCCCTGAGGTCGTGCACATCCTTGAGATCCAGGAGTAAACTGAGGAACTGCGTCCGTCCGAGGCGGGACGAAATAACCAACAAGGACTTACCTGGACCATGGCTTCCCTTCAAACCCAACCAGCTGCACCCAACACCTCAACCATGAATGTTCAGTGAGAGTAGCTGGACACGAATTCTTCACACCCTAGAAAATATACATAAGCAGAGAAGGTGAGAAGCCATACACTGGATACACTACTTACCTGCAAAATCATACTTCCTCCTCGACTGACCTCAACGTCCATATTAGACTCCAACTGCGCCATTCGTTTAGCCAACAAAGGAGTCAATCGACTGCGAATAACTATATGAACAAACGCTTCATAAAAAGCCTTGCTTATTGAACATGACTGTTCAAACCAATCAACGATAGTGTTCCAGGACGTGCTAGATTTCCGCCTGGCAACCCTTCTTCCTATAAAAAGCTACAAAAACCCTTTTATCGAAGCTGTGACGTGGCGGTGACTCACCACTGAATAACGTCACTGCGCACTGTCACACGCTGGAATGTCGACTAGGCATTTTTCTTGATTTTACTGACACGCGCAACGAAGATACTCTCAGTCTGCATATACGGTGCCTACTCCACCTACTGTGCTATTGTTATTTACGCTACGCACACATGAAACCATTTTATCGGCATTCCACTGCTGAATTTCTTACTCATGAGTGCTTGAACTGTTTCTGCAAATTGTATAAGTTTTGGTCATAGCCAATTGCGTGCGTTGAATTTTATCTGTTGTGCTACAAAATTGCTCGTAAATTTTGATCACACCTGAGTTGGTACGTCTCGATGAATTCGCAAATAAAATATTTATTCATTTATTTCTTTATTTTGGTGCAAATACTACGCTTGTGACTATCCTTACCGCGTTTGATGCAATTTTTATAACTAACGTGTGGTTTAGAGCATTTCACTCGGACGATTACTATTCTTTTTACGGCTATCAGCCTTTTGCAGAGCCTCGTAAGCACAGGCGTGGTGGAGGGGGTACCATTTACCTTAAGCAAAGTTACCCTGAGGAAATGGAAGTCGTATATGACGCCGAAACCAGGGGATATACATGGATACTCTCCGATATCATGGGATCGCAATATTATTTGGACGCATTTACAGGCTTCCTAATACATCCCATGTGAGTACAAATGTTCGTATAGCTGCTGTTGAGCAACTGTGGAATCATCCGTGTGCATGCAAGACCGTTGCGGGGATATCAACCTGTCTGTTATGCAATGACTACCGCCTACCGCTTCCAACAAGCATAGAGGCCTCTTAGTATCCAGCAACTTGAGATGATGGGTGCAACGTGTTACAGCGCCGAGCAGGTTAAATCCTTTATTTGACCTAAGCATTACACTAGGTATATTCAACTTAAGAGCAGCGATAGGCCAAGAATTCCCGGGCAGTGACCACTGAGTGGAATAGAGCTCAATGTGCTTATAAAGCCCGGCCACCTGCTCTGCTAGAAAAACTATATTGCTATAAATAAATAAATAGGTATATTTCTGGACCGGCTAGTGTTCATATAAAAATCTTTACCTTAATTCTATGCTGTTGCGTAGAAGTAGGCAAAATGCGGTTATATGTTCTTAGTTGGCAATTACAAACGCATTGATTTTATTTGGTGTACTGCTGATGGGGTCGACGGCGTCCACCTAGAAATTTTTCTGGTTCCTTCGGGAGATATTGCGCTCCGTGTTCTTTTGTTGCAAGTTGCGCAGAGCTGTAGTTGTGCTGCTTTTCTTTGGAACGGGATCCAATTCACCACAACACCACTTTAAATTCATTGGACTTAATTTGCCCGCTCAGTCGCCACAATTATTGGTGCGCACCTGGAAGAAATGAGAGTGGCAGAATCATACGTTAACGACAAGTTAAAAATAATTCCGTGAAATGCAGATGAAAAGAAATATGATTTGTTAAGAGACCTACTAAGGCGGCGTGCTTCCCTAAAATCATACAAATTAACAAAAAGATATAGCCAAAGTTTGTTTGCGCTGAATTTGATTTCTAACGCAAACTTACAATCCTAGTAAATCTCAGAAAAACAAAACCCATTCTAAGGCAATAATACTGCGCAAAGTAGCAATAAAGATAGGCTGCTCAGGACAAGTTTTAACCGCTGTTTAATTTGAAAGTAAAAACAATGCAATATGTGCAGTACTTTGCTAGCTATTTGCAATTAATGGTGGTCTACAAGTAAGGTCAGTATTCTTTTTCGCGAAAGACAGCTTTCTGCTTCGCAAGCAGATAGCATTAAAAAGAAAAGAAAAAGTAAACATTAACGAAGTGGTATACGTTCTATCTAGGCATAACTATCTAGAAATGCTCTTGATAGCCCTTGCTTCCCTGCAACCACTAGGGACTTCGTAGGTGGCCGAAAAGTACACTTTGCAGACATACATGGCAAATATGCGCAAATAAGCTATAAGTTTGCGCGGAAACCCTATAAATCCAGTAAGGAATATTATGTCTGCATGGAAATTGTGGAGAGCATATAATTAACCCACAGTTAGCAAGCCTCAGCATATAAATTTCAATGGGTACTGAGCCACCTTAACCACTAGGAATTTAGAGTTTACTACCTTTTAGGCCTCTAAGTGGTTCTAAAGTTTATATCAAAATCGCATGAGCCAGGTCTACCTTAGTAACACAGGAGACTTTTCGGCTCAGTTGACACATTTTGGCCTGGAAAATACACACAGTTCGTAGATAAACAGCGCGTTTTATCGCTTAGAGCCGATTTTCCATAGCCATGAGGCTATGTATCTAACATCAGTGAGCTAGAGGATCTTGTCAATAAGAATAAAGAAATGAATATGGGAAAATTTAGCAAATTTAGCAAATTGCCTTGTCGCGATGCAGCCAGCAACCTGATCCATAGTGATCAAAACTATCCAGATGTCAAAATCTGTTGTTGCCGCCGATATACCTAAGACTAGAACTAGAATTGTCCAAAACGTCTAAATACCGGCGTTAGATGCAGCTTTATGTACATTCGCAGATGTCAGTTGCTGGCTGGCTGGCGGAATAACCTCCACTATTGCCAGCTAGGCGGTCGGGGTTAACCTTGCTCCAGCGAATGGTTCGGCGGCCGTGTTTCAGGACTCGGTGGGTTTCGCCTAGATAGCTTGTTCCCTGTAAAAGACAAAAATATCTCTTTGATAACAGTGACGTGGCGAATAGGACCCGCCGCTAAATAAAGTCATGACTTCCTGCCTTTCCGTAGGATCATACCCCAATCAAGGACGTCAGCTAAGCCGAGGATATTATTTTATCCCTTCCTATATTAACGAGCTCACCGAACACAATCATAAATTCAGCACAACAGTAAAAGGTCCACTCAGCATGGTTACTAACCCATGCATTTACATAGCTGCAGAAAACGTAACTCAGGTGTTTACTTATTACATAGTAACAGGTGACGGTTACTGAGTGTACGCTCTTTATTACTCTGATCATGAATTTTAGGTGTGTCCCTCATTGCCTGGAGTAAAGCCTTTATTTATTTAGTTATTCACTTGATGCGTTTTCATTAAGCCCGAGCATCATCTATTGTACTCCGCCGTTTCCCAACACTATCAGTATGTAACCAGCTAAAGAACATATATTTCGTTCATATTGTTGACAAAGAGTACTTTAAAAGTTCTAGGCACAATAATCAGGCATCTTACTCTCCACTTATCCTCTCTTGGCCCCATATAATTAGCCTTATCTGGTCTACATATCCTTATCATTATTAGCAATATTAGTAGACAGGCATAATGAAAGCAGATCCTCTTCTTTAACTGCTTTTGCTAGTAAAACACTCACATTTCCAGATTCTATTGCACTGGCAAGAAAGCTAACCAACGACCAAGAGGCCCCTGTCACACTAGCTGGCTGGGCAGCCAGTACATTTGGACCACCAGTTCGCCTTATCTCGGCCGCCCATGAGTTATTTAGCTTTTAATTGGCTCCAAAACCTACCATGCGTTATGCGTACTGGTGGGTGAACAACCAAATCCCACACTTCTTGTTACTATCCTACTATTGCTTTAAGTTAGCACGCTTTGTTTAGGGTGCTAGAACAGCACATGCCAAGAAAACCAACAAAGAACTGACTGGTGCGACATTATAGTACATGTGAACATTGCCACCTAGATGAACACCGCCGGCACTTGATGCTGAACTTAAAATTGACGAAAAATAGATCGAACTTAATCAAAATGCTGCACAATAGAGTGCAACAACACCTAAGGCCGAATAATTTCACTAGTTCGATCTGGCTCAATCCCCAGTAGTAGAGCTGGTAAGGCCCCACCAACACAGGCTAAACTGGATTTCCCGCCCCAAAGCAAATTTCTAAATTTCGTTAAATTTCCCGATTATCATTTATTTATTATTAGTGCCAGGTTTTTCTAGCTCACTGGTGTTGGGAACTGCCGCATGAATATAGAATATCGTCTCTAAGAGATAAAACTTGCGATGTTTCTCTACCAAATGTGTGCATTTCCCAGGCCAAAACGTGCCAAAAGATCCTGCAGGCCTCCTGTATTTTGCATGTAGACCTAGCTCATGCAGCCTTGGTATGTACTTCGGAACCAATTAGAGGCTTAAAAATTACTATGCTCTATATTCATAGTGGTTTATGTGGCTCAGTATCCACTGAAACTGGTATACTGAGGCCTTCTGACCGTGGTTTAAGTATAAGTTGTCCTGCAGTCCCTAGCGTACATAATATTCCTCACCAGGTTCCTAGTGGTTTCTAGTAACATTATCGCCTATTTGTTTACATTTAAAATGTATGCCAGGAAAGTATGCTTTTCGGCCACCTACGACGCAGGTGGTTGTTGCCGGGTATTAAGGGCTAAATATAAAATCTCTAGATAGATATTCCTAATTAGAACGTATAGCGCTTCGCTAATTTTTACAATTTATTTTCTTTTTACGGCTACCTGCTTGCAATGCAGAAAGCCAAATTTAGTGAAAAAGTAATGGCGTTTTTTTTATACCGCCATTCCATGTCGGATAACTCTTGAACTACGGCACTTATTGCATTATTATTTCTTTTGACGTAATCAGCTGTTAACATTTGTTCTGAACAGCTTATGTTTGTGCTAATTTTCGCAGTATCCTAGCCTTAAAAATGGTTTGGTTCTGTGGTTTACTAAGGTTGAAATTCGGTGTTAGAAATCAAATTCAGCTCAAGCAAATGTTAATTGTATTTTTGTTATTTTTGTATTTTTCTAGGGAAGTACGTTGCCTTAATATGTCTCACTGCAAGCCCGGTTTAAGTTTATCTGCATTTCTTGAAGTTATTTTTAAGCTTTTATCATTCCTTATACTTTCACTGATCTTGTTTATTTCCACGTGCGTGCTAATAATTGTGACGACTGTCGGGCCGAAGTACTCCAAAGAATTTAAAGTGAGTTGTGGTGAATTGGATCCTGTTTCCATCGCAAATCTGCAAAACAACAGCCCTGCGCAACTTCACAAAAACAAAGGCAAGGAGCTCAATAATACCTGAAGGAACCAGAAGTATTTCAAGGTGGGCGCCTGCGACCCCATCAGATGCAGAATCAACCAACGCCAATGCATTCGTAATGGCCAAAAAGTAACACATGCTCACTTTTCTACTCCCTTGAAAGAGCATCGGATTGAATAAATAAATAAATAAATAAATAAATAGCATATTCTCGAATTTGTCGAGACACACCAAACCAGGCACGATCAACGTTTACATGCAATTATGTTTCGAAACAAACACGTTGCTATGTACGTAATCGGTAGTAAGCCGAAAGTTGTACAGGATTTGGAAATTGTGAAATTAATCATGATGAATAAAGTCGTCAATGCATGACGACGCGTTGGGTTCTAGCTTGCGTAGTGTAAACAGTCTGGGCCTTACATGTGTAGTGAAAACAATGCGTGAAGGCAGGGAGCATCTTGTTCTTGAAGGTGTCAGGAAAATATTAGATTATGATTTTAGTCGACTTGCCAGTATGTAGGTGTGGGCAGTGACTTTATTCATTGGCGAGTCACATCCGCCAGGTCTCAGTGTTGTTAAGCGGACATTTGTGGCATTTTATAGGAAGAATGCTTGCCAGGCGAAAACCTACCCCGTCCTGGAACACTGTCAGAAATCCGTTTGTACACTAAGGTAAAACCGCGAGAGCAGCTTGCCGACTGCTTTCACCCTCGGTTATCCGTAGTCAATTGACTTCCAATTTCTTCTGTTATTTGAACATGTATCTTTGGTCAGGGTGGCCATAATGGACTACATCTTTTCGTTTATGCCTTTCATTGGAACGAAATGTTTCACGATTCCAAAAAGCTATGCTTGTATGCATATCTGATCACGCCTTCAGAGGTGTGTTTCGTTTTACCGTGAATATACCATTTCTTTATTTATAAATGATGTGCCCGAGGTACGTTACCTCTGTCTTTAGTAAATGGCACGTTGTTGGATGGAGTTTGAGGCCCACATTTATTAGGCGCGTTAGCAACCCCGCCAAGTTGTTTACATGCCCGTCTTTTGTTTTTCCGTGTACAATGGCATCATGGAGGTAAACCAGACACTTGTGGGTATGAATTCCTGTAACATATTTTGCATCAGGCGTTGAAAATTCGCAGGGGCGTTAGAGAGGTCAAAAGGCATGGTCTGGAACTCATAAAAACCTGATGGTACTACAAACGCCGCTTTTGCTCTGTCGCTTTCCTCTACTTCTACTTGCCAGTAGCTTGAAGCCAAGCCTAGGGTATTGAAATAACCTAATCCTCCCGGTGTGTCAAATAAACCATTGATCCGGGGTAAGGGAAAATCATCTTTCCGAGTAATCTCATTTAATCGTCTATCGCAGACACATAGGCGAAAACAACCATCCTTCTTCTTCTTCACTAGAACAACCGGGGCTGCCCGTGGTGAAGTAGAGGGCCGTATTACCTTCTTTTCTAGCATCTTATCTATGAGCTTTTGCAATTCAGTCTGTCAATGTAATGGTTTCCGTCTTGCGGGAATTTTAATCGGCATTGCATCCCCGGTGTCGATACGGCGTTTCGCGACAACGGTTCGACCCAAGTCGGTACTCGGTCATACGAATGCGTCTGAGTGGTTACGCAATACTGCTGTGAGTAGCTTCAGTTTCTGCTCATCCTTGACTCGGTTAAGTAAGCGAATAAAGGCGTTAATGTATTTATCACTGTCTAAGGTGTCCTCATGGGTTCAAAAAGCCCCCAAAGCACCATTTTCACAGCGTCTTAACAATACTGTAAGGTATCACTGATTAGATGACACTTTGCCAAGATCCAATCGACATTTCAACCGCCGCAGCAGATCCATCCCAACAAAAACAGCAAACGGAATTTTGTCAACAACGTTAAACTTCCGGGTGAAGCTTTGTTTCGCGACGTTGTTGCGCGGTTACGGATCCTTGAGCGGCCACAACCTCTTTATTGGTGGCAGTTGGTCGGCGGCGACAAGGCGCGTATACGCCTTCTGCTAGCTAGTTAGTCAAGGTAGAGCTGATTAGGATCTTACTTGCACCTGTGTAATGAGACCTATTAACGGAAAGCGTGCGATCTATAATGCTGTCGCCAATGCTGGTTTTGTGGTCGATGCGCAAACAGTGGCTGGTACAAAGTGTGAATGCAACCGGTGCCCCACACCTGGGCGTCCGTCATTGTAGAGAGATAGTGCGCGGTCCGGTATTTGTCGGCGGGGCCACCTAGAACCTGATGGCGTAGTTCGTCGTGAGCCGGAACATCGTTAAGGATAGTCAGAATGCCCTTTCTACCTTTCCGTTGGCGCTTGTCTGCGACGTCCGGTTCCCCTCAACGCAAAGTACCCGGAAGTCGGCGCAGCCATCGCTGGGTCGACTTGATTCAGTTGTCTGCCAGTTCGTATATCTGCATCCAACTGCTCGCGGGGTGAAGAAGGAATTCATGTTTAATGGAGGGTGTTTGGATTCCTTGAAGGAGCTGCTCCATTATTCCGTTGTCACGCTCGCCTGATGACCCTTGCTCGTATGCGATGTCCGCCATCTTTCGGAGTTCGCACACATACGTCCAGAATCTCTCTCCGGGCCATTGGTGTCGCGAGTGAAATTCTCTGCGTAAGGGAGCAGGTAACACAGGAGGGGCACGTAGGCGGCGCAAGGCAGAGAACCTCTCGGTCATGACTTATTTTTCCAGAAGTTTCCTATCAACAACCATATCAAAAGCATCAGCTGACCGCAGGCCGGCGAGCACGCATGCAGGTTGGATGACTGGAGAATGACAAAGGTGCAGCTGGACTTGCTTCTGCCATCTGGAGTACGACATCCCGGGACTGTAGCGTTCTGGAGGTGGGATTGCATGCACGCAGACTTACGAAGTCGAGCCCGTTGCTCATTTGCCAAAGTGCGGGACCAAACATCCAGTGAATTGGAAAGCCTGGCCGTGAGGTCAACAAAATCAGAATGGATTTCTTCATCAGACTGTTCGGTCGTTTTCGGCATGACCTGCATTAGACTAACGCCACTGGATCCCCGGTTCTTGTGACTTGGAAGGGTCGCCAATTTTGTAACGCGCAAACACGAAAAATTCCAAGGGTTGAGAACAACGTTCTATTACACAACGCGTGGCCTCTACAAAAGGTAATAAACATGAGGTAAATTAGAGCAAAGGAAGTTACAGTTAACCAAAGTCGTCGTGCTCCTGTTCTCCTCCGGTACTTGAACAGGACAGGCACTCTGAAAGGCAAACGGGAGAGTGTGCCGTTACTGCAAACATTTAAATTTGTACGCGCGCCAAGGCAGTTTCGATGCATCTCTACAGCCGTTTACTTGACCTAAGCCTTGTATACGGTGTTAGTGCCCGTTGTTGCAGTTGATTTACATAACGCACGTATGGTAGCAGTAGGATTGTCCATGACATCTTCTAAATACCAGCTTTAGATGTACTTCTATTAACCTTCGTAGATGTCTTTTTCTAGTTGGGCTTGCTCAAGGCGTTTTCCTTAAGTCTGAGTGCTGGCTAGCTTACTCTGCCGTTTCCAAATAAAAATCAGTGTGCATACCGCAAAATACTCTATGTAGGTATTCCATATGGTTGATAAAACGACCACTGTAATAACCATAGGCCCAAACCTCAAGGCATTTTGTTCTCCACTTACCCTCTCTTGGCCCCTATAATTTGTTATTGCTGTCTTCATGTGCCGTTCACTATTGGAAACACTAGTAGACAGCAACCTGACAACCAGGTCCTCTTCTTCAACTGCTTTTGCTAGTCAAGCATTCGCATTATCAACTTCCATTCTACCGGCACCAAAGCTAACCAGCGACCAAAATGCCCCTGTCACACTGAATGGCTGGACAAGCAGAGAAGTTAACCACTAATGCTTCTTATTTCGGTCGTCCGTGCGTACTTTTGTTTCAGCTGGCTCCAAAGCCTACTATACGCTATGCGTAAAAGTGGGTAAACAGCCAGCTGTCACTTCCTTTTTACCTTCTTTCCTACTCTTTACAAGTTATCATACTTTGCTGTGGGTGCTGGAATAGATGTTATTAGAAAAGCCATAAAATTGATGGCTGATGTGACATTATGATATAGGTTAATCACAGCACCAGGATGGACACAGCTGGCACCCGCTCCAGAACATATACTTGGAGAAAAATAGCTCGAAATTGAGCAAGCTGTTGCATGGTGACGTGCTGCAACACCTAAGGCAAATAGATCCACTAGTTCGAGCAAGTTTAACCTCCAGGAACTCAGTTGTTACTGCTCAACCAAACCAGACCCAAAGTTTTGTGCCGCATGTCTAACGTGTATTGCGAGGCATAGTCGAGTTGGCGGATCGTTCTGGGAGAGTAGTTGTCGGGGCGGGTGCACTTGTCCAATGTCTTATACTCACGACAAGGTCGCCATCCTCCAGCCTTCTGCGGAACCATGTGAAGTGGTGCAGCCCACTGACATACGAATATGCGGATACCGCCAAGGTCGAGCATTTGCTCGAATTCCTCTTTGGCCGCCTTCAATTGTTCATGGGGCAAGGCGTCCGTGTCGGGCAGAGACTGGTAGACTACGGGTTCGTATGTATGTATGGCGGAGCCGGGCTCGCTTGACGCCGGCAACACGTACAAATAAGTGCCTGGCTAGCCGAACAGCCTCCCCGTGGTGCCACCTGAGTGGTGTGTGTTACTCCTGTTCCAACAAATGGTTCGACGGCACTGTTCCAGGATATGGTCGGATTTCGCCTGGTAAGCGTCTCCCTATAAAAATCCAGTACTTTCCGGTTAACAGCACTGTGGCGTGGCGAATGTGACTTGCCACTAAATAAGCTCACTGTTTCTTCCTTTTCGAGAGGATCATACACACATCACGAACGTCATCCCATTCGAGACGTTCTTTTGATTCCCTCCTTTGGTGTTAAACCCAGCAAACAGAAGCACACACGTAGTCACCTGTACATACCAACACCACATGGCTAATTCCAAATAAACACTTAAACATATTTCTACATGTCAACACACACATTAATTCCTATGCTATTTGTCAACATGTAATAATTTGTGCAATTGCCTATCACACCTGTCTGTATTGCCATGATCGTGCCCTTGATGGGGTGCCCAGCAATGACAAGCATGAATTATTTATTTAGTTAGTTAGAAGCTTAAAGCTGGCAGTATTTAGGTTTTGGCTGTCAATACGGGTGTGTGTAGGTGCGAAACGATACAAGCGCGACGCCGGTTGCATTGGAAAAACTGCTTATAAGGTGGGTAGTGGAACCGGTCGGACGAGCAAGGCGCTAGAAGTTCGAACTAGAGCAACCCCCGGATCCGTCCATTGCGCTGCGGTCATTACTACTAAATAGATGTTGTGACCAGGTGTACTTGCACTGACTATGGATAAGGCCTCTGCGACAAACTGGAGTTTGTAGCAAGTAGAGATTTAATAGTCGAAGGTTTCGGCTACCTGCAAAGCATGAGCAGGCTTAAAGGCGTTGCGTGATATAGCAGATGGAGTCCACAGTAGAGCACCTTGCTCCTTAATATTATCGGCTGCGCTCCAGTTCACGAGCGCTTGTTTGTGCACTTTCTAGTCACCGTACACCAAGATTGTGGGAACCGTCACGCAACAATATTCGTTACAAATCCGTTAGCCAGTTTCGGTAGTTTCGGTACCGATAACGGGTGGGCTCAGGTAAAGAAAGAAGCGATGGCATCAGCAATGTCGAAAAATGGATTTGTAATGCTTTCCAGTAAAAAGAAATATAAAACTCTTCAAAAACTGACGGCAATTTGGTGTATTCAGCTGGAAAGCATAAGCGTACAAGTTAACACATATCAAATTAACGGCACTGGGCAATTCTTTTACCGGCTGTGGCTGGCTAATTAACGGGATAACCGCAAAATAAACGTTAAAATCGTACTCAGCGTGTTTGGAGACAACTAATTGGAAAATGGGATAAAATGGATGATTTAGCAAGGGTTGATTACATTGACGCATTTCTCGATCCGTATATAAGGAATCGCGCAATGATGATCCGCCATACCTGCCAGCGCCATAGACGCTAATTGCTTTACATTCCTCAAAGGGTCAGCTGAGGGGTGTTTGGATGGATGTACGGCAGCAATAGTTCAACCACAGCAAAGCAGGGTTTGGTGGATGATGAGCACTTATGCAAGCAGCCAATGAATGTGGTATATGGAAAAAATTGAAGCTTTTAGGGGAGGCTTTTCGGCCTTTCAACGTCAATGCTGCACGTCATTTTTAGTGTACAATGCCTAAACTGTTGGTCCGCGCCGCCGATATCGTGGCTTTTTGCTACCAACTGGGATGGCATATTTATACATGAAGTAAATAACTAAATAGATAAATAGATAGTTTGTTCTCAACTTCATGCCCAACGGAAACGTGGTAAGTGATTTCATTCAGCTTGCTAAGGCATCCCATTTAGTTAACGAGACTGCCATTGTGTTGCTCATGTCACATGTGGTTTTGTTGATGATTCGTATAAGATACCGAATTGTGCCATGATGCTTAGCCGTGCTTAACAAGTGGGAAAACCGTGGTTATACGTGCATAATCGCGGGCTCTTACTCGAGGATAAGGAACAAGTTTTCGAGCTCATGCAGGGTTTCATGTGTACGCTTGAGGTAAGCTTTTGCGCTTGTTACCTTGCAAGTGGGTTGGAACGTACATACATCAGGTCTGTACATAACCGGCACGCTAAAATGGAGCGCGGGAACGAAGCCTTTTGAGTGAGGAGGCTACAGCAGGGGGAAGGTGTGTGCGACATAGTGGACAACGAATGTATAGTGCAGTATGTGTTTTTATACTTCGAAGCGTTATACCAGTATCTAATCGCTTCTGCGTTGTCCTCTTGGCAGACGTCACGCAGCAGCACAACCAAGGTGCATATGTGCTATGGCATGCAATACTGGTTGAAAAAACCGGCATAGCTTGCAGTATTTTATACGTTCTCATGCCTAACACAAGTGCGTTCAGTTACTATGATGCGGTGCTTTGAATGAGGGAGCCTTTATCGAATGTTGACCCAGCGAGAACGTTGGCACTAGATCTCTGCTTAGCGGACACGAAGGCTTTCAAATCATACATTCCAAATGCCGGCATGATGTTTTGCCGCTTCCGTGTACTATGGGACATAAGAAAACGCTGTGCGCTGTTAACAGCTTGAAACGTTATGGACCGCAGGGTGGTTACGCAACGGATGAGTATGTTGATGTATACACAGAGAAAACCGCAATTCAACAAATTGCTTTCTGCCATCGGTGCTCGAAGTAAGGAGGCGCTTAGGTAGCATAATAGCACGTGGCTTCCCTACACGGAAAAATGTGCTGGGCACATACTAAACGGCGTAAGAACTTTGGGCAATTTCACTATTACAGATTAGAACAATGGACAATGAACAATGATTTAACACAGGATAAAAGCAAGTGCTTGACACATCCCGTAGGATGGTTGCAGTGAATATGATGCAAGTAAAATATGTCTGGGTCATTTATCGAACTTTTGCCGAGATGAATAGTTTGATACTTAACGTCAGTGTAAACTGAAAAAAATAATCGCGCGTAAACGTTCAGAAAGAAACTGGGGTGCATTGATGGTTGAGGTAAGGAGTGAGAAAAGTAGAAAATGGTTGCTCACTTAGGTCCATTTGATACATAAATCCTGTTGAGAACATGCTTGACGTAATCCGCAATAGAGGAGCTTAGGTAACAAAAGGTTTGGAGCTAAGAGCAACATCTAGTCATTTTTTGCAAACATTCAAGGTAGGAGAGGATACCACTACGTCTGGGAGTGAGTTCCAGGGTTGGCGAACCCGAAGGGAAAGGTAATTACGTTGACACTCTAGACGACTATATTGTTCCTTCAACTTCAAGCAGTTACCTCTGAGCTGCGCGTTGTGGCTAAGTTTCAGCAAGTGGCGGCGTACGTGGTTGTGGTCACTCAGTATCTGATACGCTAATATGAGATCGCCGTGCAGCCTTCGATAACGTCCGCTGAAAATTCCCAGCAACTTCAGCCTTCGCTGGTAAGAGTGATAGTGCAGGCCCTTTACATTCTTAGTTGCTCTTCGTTGTAGTGCCTCTATCGCTTCCAGGTCGCGCTTCAACCAAGGTTGCCAAGCTTGGATAGCGTATTCAACATGCGGGCGCACGTAGGAATTGTGCATTATTGAGAAGATTGATGGGTCAAATTTCCCGAATGCCTTTCGCAGCATGCTGACGTGCTGGTTGCCTCTTTTCGCCGCTACCCTAGCCTGTTTTGAACAATTGAGGTCGCTCTGTACGATCACACCAAGGTCACCTTCCTGGGAGCTATTCTGCAATCCGTTTGTCCTAAGTATATAGGTGTAGTTATGTCTATGGCGTAATTGTACAACACGACATTTGTCTACGTTGAACGGTAGGGCGTTTTGAACTGACCAGTTTGACACTGTGTTAAGATCATGCTGGAGCCGTTCATGGTCGTCCGGTCCTCTGATCCTACACCATATCTTGATGTCATCAGCGAAGAATAGGAAATCGGAAGTAATTGATCTCGCCAAATCGTTAATGAACACCAAGAACAGACGAGGTCCAAGAACCGAGCCTTGTGGTACTCCACACGTCACATCGATTGCATGAGAAAATGATTCTCGGACTCTCACAACTAGTCGTCGTTACTGTGAAAATTTGCTGATCCAACTCAGGTTTGGCTCGCCAATGCCGTAGTTCCATAGCTTCTGAATGAGAATGCGACGGTCTAAGCGATCAAAAGCTTCTGAAAAGACCAGGTAGATGACATCGACTCCCACTCCATCATCAACAGCTTCAGTCCAGCTATCACGTGCAATTAATAGGTTAGTATTACACGAATGCTTTTGACGAAAGCCATGTTGCTCTGGAGCTATTAAATTGTGGCTTCTCAGGTATCGCATCAGAGCGTCTGCGATGATTGATTCCATTACTTTGGATAGTACGGGAAGTAGGGTTATTGGACGGTAGTTGGCAGGATCAGTGCGGCTACCTCCTTTATGGATAGAAGTGATGACCCTTTGCTTCCATACCGGTGGAATACGGTTTTCCTCTAGACTTCGCCGATAGAAAACAACCAGTGGTTCTGCCAGATCACTGGCTACCGCCTTTCGAGCCTTTGGTCGGATGTTATCAGCTCCGGGAGAACTGTGGATACGCAAGGATAACAACTTCTTCAACTCAGCTTCCGCAGTAAAGCGTGATGTTTTCTAAACCAGACGGTAGAGTATTAGAATTGAGGGGACTGTTTGGGCTCGTTACTTGTTGGAACGCTTGGGCGTAATGAAGCCGTAGGAGATCAGCTGCTTCCATTGCTGGCCGCGTGCACCCAGCAGCCGTGACTAGCGCTGGAACCCCTCGTTTTACCTTTCGAAGTCCGTTGACGTGCCTGTGCCGGAGTTTGCGGTTAGTGCAGAATCGCCGCATTAACTCCTGCTGATAAGTGACCTTGTCTCCGCGGATCAGTTTCACACAGAAGTTACGATGTGTCACGTATGCAGTCCAGGTTTCGGCATTCGGGCATTCCTGGTAAGTTCGCCATGCCAAATTCCTCTGGGACGGACATTTACGTGTTCTGCTCCTCAGAAGTGACTTTTGCTTGTTTTTGGGTTGGTAGGACTTCGGTTCTGATGCGTGCGCAACCAGTGTGCTAAACGTGCTTGTAAATGTTTACCAGGCAGCGTCTGGGGGCATTCGGTCGAGAAAGTCCAAGATGTATTTTTACAAGCTTAGATAACACATTGTAGTGTGTGACAGTATGCACTTTATACTCCTTTTCAGGGTACTCGGCATAGCATATATAATCAAAGAGTAGAGTGACATGATCACTACGACCCAGTGGTGTGATTGTAACTATTTCGTCAACCATTAGTTCTTCATTAGTCAGCACAAGATCCAGTATCGACGGCTTGTTAGAAGTTCAAAATCTGGTGGGAGAGGTTACGTGGTTGTACAGAGGGTGGCTAGCCATTAGCCCTTGCAAACAGGTTTTAAACTGCGTACCGTCGGTTGTCGGCGTTTCTATGTCGTGCAGGTTAAAGTCTCCAGCGATAAGAATGTGGGTGCAGGACTTGTTCAAAGCAAACTGAAAAACGTGGTTCAGTTTGGAATTTATTTCCGACGTTGTGCTTGGTGGGCGATAAATCACGGCTAGTAGACATGTGTCCTTGTTTCGCAACCATAGACTGCACTAAAGCGAATCAGGAGCTCGGATTTCCGGGTGATAGATAACTTCACATCGAAGGTTTGTATTATAGTAAAGAATCACACCGCCACCCCTTCCGGTTCTATCGGTTCGAAGCAGCGACATACCGGGTAAATTTATCTCACAGTCGGTTATCTCAGGGCTTAACCATGTCTCTGTAATCTTGACGAGGTCCCGCGGTTGTGAGGCATGGCGTTCTCTAAGTTCGGCCAACTTACTTAGAAGGCCTTGGGCGTTTGTGTACATGCAATATAGGGCTTTTGTTGTTAGGAGGTCATTGATAGATGTCAAGTTTGTTTTAGTTTTTGAGCCGGCCGTTAGGTGGCCGGCCATTAATCGTTTTTTGGTTAATATATTTCAGTCGTGTGGCATGACATTATTGAGCGTTCCTGAACAGACGTTTCACTCGTGCTGTGCTCGGACCTCCTGTGTGCCGTGGGCGCTGTTGTGTCGGTCTTTGAGCAGGACTGTGCAAATCAAGAATTTGTTACCTTTGCAAGTTCCATTGAAATGCTTCCGACTTTTGGTCGTTCGCCTGCTGTCTTTAGCCGTGTTTCTGTTGGCAACCTAGCTCGAAACTTTAACCAGCTATACAACAGAACCTGCGTCATTCCCTCGGAGTGTAGTATTACTTTCATTAGTCTTGGACCGCATCCCCTGTAGTTAGGTGATGACGGAACTCTTGTCAGGGATGTGGCAATAACATTGTCAACAGAGAGTGCTTCGCGGATGTAGCACCACTGCTATCGATTATGTGTTTGTGCATCGTGATCAGAAGAATGCAGAAGCTCAGGAACACCATGAACAAATATTGTTTCCTTGCTATCCCTATAAGCAATACCGCTTTGCTCCGCTGCTTCTTTTGCGCGATCTTTCCAAGGTAGATCAGGTAATATGCGCACTCCGCTCGGTGAGTTGCGAAGACGAACTGCCGAGAGCAGGACAGCCTCCATCTCGTCTGCTGCGGTTAGTGTTACTCGAAGGATTCGAGGTTCACCAGAGTGCACTGAGGTCGGGTAACGCGCCACGCGTTGCAGCATTGCAGACTCAACCAGAATGCTAATCGCCTCGCAGATGGAACTCCACTGATTGCGATCGTCTTGCAACTTGCCTTTTATTGTGCCAGATTTGGATGCGGGAACGTTGATGCACACAAGCGTTAGCGCAGCGTTGTTTTGTCTAGCGAGTGTTGGCTTTTTACATTTTGCCGTCAATCCAGGTTGTTTAGAGGACACCACTGTAGTTGACGGTGAAAGCTGCTTTATGCCGCGCGTGCTCGGTACTGAAGATGGACCTATGTGTGTCACACCCGGCGTTTTTGTCCAGGCAATCGATGCGTATGTTACCTGCATGTTATCTGCGCCGGATTTCCTACGGCTCTGAGCTGTCCGTGTCGTGGCTGAATCTCCAAGTGAAGCGGATATGGTTGGAGAAGTGGAAGCAGGCATGTTTAAGACTTGCCCACTTATGGGAGTGAGGTGATCCAGTGGGTTTTAAGTCACAGACGCTGTAGTGCGGTGGGAGCGTCTAGCTCTTTTTTCGGTTTTGGACTCTAAGCTAACTTTGGCCGAGTGAGGTATTATCGTGGCCATATTTAACTCCCAAGGCGCGATCTTAGTATTTACAAATTTCGCGCTTATTTCAATAATCCTATCGCATTTTTTCATGAGCAATGATAAACAGTTGACAACAGGAATGACTTGACATCTTGGGCAAAACCAAATTGTGTCATCAACTTAGTTTGTCTGTCTCACTTCCTGGACGGAGTTGCCTGCACGTTGCGGACAGTACGATCTATTGCGGCTAGAACAGGTAATACTGATCTTAAGCACTTTACTGCAGTTGTCTGCACAACATAGGCGACGTTGAATCATTGGAATGCTAGTTGTCCTCTTATTGTTCACGGCCAAACCTACCTAGGCGCTCGCCTTGACGAGTGTACTTTGCGCTAGGGGTGACACACGAATAGGGCGGAACACGCACACGAATGTGGAGCTGTTCAACCGCACCAAGGCCAGGCGGAGAGGCAGATGGAGGTCGTAACGCGCAGACTGTCGGATTCAGCGATCAATCGACTCGCAGTGGTACACACACCCACACAAAGCGGCAGCATGTGTTAATCGGCCTGCTTTAAGCGACGATGCAGATGGAGCGCTGCTAAGCGTCCCTAGAGCTGCTCAGTTGGTGAGCGTTGCAAAATGGCTGTAACCTTGTTATGCTGCAACTTGCAGGGATCGTTCCCGCGTAGTTTGGGAGCTCTCAGCTCCTTCTTCCGACTGAGACCAAGACCTTTTCCGAAATACCGATTTGATATAGTTACACAAGTGGAATTCGGCAAAGAATATGCCAAAAACTGGGAACTGGAGCTACAGTATAATCCACACAGGTTAGCTCCAAGAGTTGGAAAGCACTGAGTAGAGCTCGTCGAACTGGTTCGAACGAGCGCAAGCCCAATATTGTGTGGGGAGAATTGGAGTGGCCTCAGAGGGCAAAGCGAGAGACTACTTAAAGTGCGGCCGCACGGTAGGGGGTCACACGATGGTCACACGAGGTACCTGAATCACACTTTGTCTCGTAGGCAAGTATCCTTCAATAGTTTAAGCAGGGAATACGACGGAAGCACGAATTAGTCCGGGTAAGGGAACGCCGCGTAGCGAAAGCTCGCCTGTGTGATCCAAACCCCCATGAGCGCGTAGGTTAACCGAGGTTACCCGTTCTTTAAGGACCTATCCCCATAAAATGTTGCTGAAGCACGTACCGGTAAACAGGTTGGCAAGTGTAGGATATAGCCCGTGTTTCTAGAACGTGCGCAAGTCCCTTGGGCGTTCCTTCCAGGTGAAACATGTAGGCGCCTGGTTTGCAACTGCACATTCACTATCCACTGAAATTTGCCGTGTGCCCATGCCCTCGAGTTATGCCGCCTAAGGGGCTATCCGCAAGAAAACCTACTTTTGGAAAGTCGGTGGTTTTCACCTGTGCAAGCATCAGGGAAAGTTTCCCAGCCTGAAGAACAAGGTATCAGGTGATGCCTATGGCTCTACCGTGCACGGCTGCCGAGAAGCTATGGGCTTTTCTATGGGCAGTTCCAACTTCCGTACTAAGGTGCGATCGCTGATGGATATCGTTAGACGTCTTTTTGTGGACATGGCTTAGGCCTAATGGCTAAGCTTCCCATCACTGGGCATCTAATGACCATTGGTCGTGTCGCGAACACTGTTTCCCGGTTGTGGACTAAGTGGCGGAGGGTGGATGTCTCCATAGATAAACAGGCAGCGGATGAAGGTACAGCGGTTCGTTGTGAGCCGTCAACGCCACGGCGTAGATCGTCAGAAGCTCAGTTTAAGCGGAAGCAGAGTCGCGCCAGCATGGATGTGGGTGAGGAGGACATTGTACTCTTGGGCGATCCGTTACTGGAGACGAAATTCTGACAAATGCGAACTATACGTGCGGCGGCATACCGGTTGCAGAACATGCGGCGAGCACCTGCGCAGTTATCACACGATTGCAACGCTTGTCTCATTTGCGGTAAAGGGCAGCGGCATGCAATGGACGTGGACCTGAAGTGTGTTCAATGCTGCGACCGGAACCATTGGTGCCGTGTAACGTGCGTGGAACTCCGGGACCCAGGTGATGCGTCCCAGTGTGTGGACTTCCAACGGATCGTGAGGGACGACTGAGCTGTAAATGTATGCTTTGGTATGCGAACGTCAGCAAACCTTTGTACATCTAAAAGTTTTGATAACTCAAAAAATACAAAAGGGAATTTAAAACCAGAACCAAAAATATTTTAAAAACCCATAAAACGCAACGTGTTGCAAACTGAAATGTGTATTACTCTACGTAAGTCTACATGTTGTTGCTCCTTTATGGGTAAGAGTTTAGTGTTAGTATGCATCTCGTCCGATAAACGCCATTAACCGACACTACCTTTTTCAATATATTTGTACCAATCGGATGAAACGGTCGTCCCATGGAACATTCGTGCGTTCACGTTTGGCGCTGTAAAGGTGGACAAAGATAGCAGCCCGCTAGAGTCCATTTGCCTGGTTCTCCCCTAGCAGCTGCATTAGTTTCACCACCTAGTCTAGCAGTAGGCTGGCCCGCGACAGATTGTCCTCAATTATATCGAAGGGTCAACGCGATCGCTCAGCAGTGGCAACCGCTCACTGACCCGGAGACATCCCATTTGTCTGTTTCAGTTTGGGCAAACTACTATATAACCGAGTTACTACGTTGTAATTTAGGTTGCCAGGTGCTCTTCTTGCTGGAATGTTGTTTTTGCGTGCTTGCATCCTTAGTTCGGTAGTACAAGTAACACCTAGCCGGGGAATCCGCTCGGTTTTCAGTGGAACTACAGTGGAGTTCACCATCTTCCGTAGCTGGTTCATTATTTCGTGCCAGGCAGATACCGTGGTTGTACCTGTCCACAATAGCGGTATACCTCGCCCCCTTAACTTGCCTTATAACTGTATTTTGGGGGTTTACACGATTAGGAATTGTACCGTCAAATACTTTAGTCCCACCGTGTAAAGGGTGCGCAACGGTATTTTATTGTAATCGTAGAATGACGCATTAGTACTTGTTAAAATAACTTGTTCCTTCTGATAACGCATTCCCTGGGATTACATCTTTTGCGCATAACAGCTGAAGCTACCTTATCCACCGAATGGGATAGCGATCATGGTGTTACGGTTAGTGTTGTAGACTCTGCGACCAGGTCGGCTTCCTAAAACTTATGGATGCACGTAAGTGAAGCATGAGAGAAAAAACTTTGGAAGGAGTGTAGTGGCCGTATTACCAGAAGCTACCCAGACTGGCGGCGAGTAATGGTGACCTACAACGTGATGGAACTGCCACTTTGGAAAATCTATTGAGTGTTGTTTCCAACGGATCGCTTACTCAGGAATGAATAAAATGCTACCAAGTGGTGATGTATTTAAACGGAAAAGCATGACGAAACCCTGGCTACCAAGACGCTTCCCACGTGAGGATAAGCATACATAAGGCTGTAGTGGTCGGTAGCTGGAGGTCGCCAGGAGAAGGAAAACGTTGGGGTCGGCTACCCAAGGGTAGTAAGGTCGGTACCGCGACCACGTGGCCTTAATATGTAAAGCAAACAGGGTTGTACGTAAGTGAAGTGCCGCGGTTTGGTTTGCCAAATTCCGGAAGCGCGTGTCAGTGCTCACTGACTGCATTATAACCGTGATCCAGTCTAAACGCTACTCTTGTTCCTGTATGGGAGGACTACGGAAACAATAGCGCAGAAGCCCTGGTAAATAATTGATTCAAGTCTGATCCTACGTTCCGAGTTCAAATACGGTGGTTGATGGTCCATAGATTTAGGTCATGCGCAAACTACCGGGCTGATACAGCAAGATCCCATGGGTGATCATGTACGATTAGGGAGAAGAGCCTCGGTTCGAGGACAAAGCCCTGAACAGGCTTACCTAGAGGGAAGGTAATTTAACCACCAGTTAAGGTTTCCAGCTAAGGTGCTTGCATACTGAGCCTACTCTAACCTCTTTCTTGATAGGTTAACCTCAAGCGGCGCGATCCGCGGGGTCGTCAACGGTTGGGTAACATTGTAAACTTCAGGATGACGGCGCCTCTGTGACGTCTACATTTTACGTTTGTGTTGGTAGCACTGCTGGGTTACGGCGCATGTGTTTTTGGAAGACTGAAGGATGTAATCAGGAGGTGAGTTGCTCTCTGTTACACTTGCATCACGTGGTGCCCGGTGAACGTACGTCGCTATTACGATGACAGGTTCATTGCCTGTTGAGTGCTGTGGTGGAGACTGTGGCCAGTGCGTATGCGGAGACTACTTGGCGCAGCCAGCAACTGGGTGCGTAGCGACGGAGCCATGAATGCAACCGAAATCGCTTAGGTACATAAAGTACATGGACCACACAGTCAGTTAGAGGGATTGAAGCATCAGTAGGGTATACCATCTACATTCCGTTATCATAAATACCAGAAAGTGGCAGTTTAAAAAAGTTAAAATCAAGCTGCATTGCACGTACACTCCCATGCAATGCGTTTAGGAAGATGTGGCGGACGTGTAACGTGTGCCGGGCCCACAACAGATTACTGAGGTATGGGTTACCGTACATGTGTAGTGTAAGAACATTCATGCGATGGTTACGCCGTTAGTAATGGAAAACTATTTAAAGTCTGCATAAATGGAACGTAATTGAAAAGTCATTATACTAGCGGAATCACACGGTTGAGTACGCACGATCAGTGAGTACCGTCTACGTAGAACAGCAATATAATAAACATTCATGTTGTGACCAATAACCCGAAACGGAGCCATCGAGTGTTGGGTTGGCCAAGGTAGCCAAATTATGAAGTAGTTGCATCGAGCTTAGGGAAGCTAACGGCAAAGCTTAGAGTTATTGTGCGATGGCTTTACTAAGATGTACAAAATGTAAACCGGTTACATTGAGCATTGTAACCATGTGGCGTCGTCCACGTAGCAGAATAGAGCAAACAAGCAATGGTTTGCCTTGGATACACCAATTATCAAACGGCTAGATTAGGCTACGTGACTGCTGGTAACATCATCCACAGATCTAAAGGTAGTCACCAAGCGGTGGCTTTGCTGAAATAAACAACCTATAAAATAAATAAATAAATAAATAAAGGGTTGCATTAGGTTAAGTGAATCTAGAAGCCATCGTCCAACGTTCCAAAGAGAGCTCCAAAAAGATGGTTTGGCTGAGATGGACCATTTAAAATGGTTGCATCCGGCTATGCGCTTTCAAGTAACGTCAACAGATTAGAATGTGGCTACTCAGCGCTAGCTTAACTGAGATAGGCCATTTACAAAATGGTGCCAACAGGCTAGGAGATACTAAGTAGTAGCGTATACCGGTCAGAATTGAGCTACCAAGGATCGGCTTGGCAGCGATAGACCATGTATAATATACTAGCAGCAGGCTTAGGGAAAGTATGTACCATCGCACAAAGTTCAGAATAGATCTACCAAGCGGTGGCTTGGCTGAGATAGACCACTTACAAGATGATTCCAACAGCCTGTGTGCTACTATGTTGTGTTGTCTATAGCTCAGCATTGAACTTTCAGGCAATGACTTACCTTAGATAGAACCTTTGCAAAATGGTTACATCAGGCAGCGTGAACCCGAGAACCATCGTACAACTTTTAGCGCAGAGCAACAAAGCGATGGCTTGGCTAATATGTATTATTTAAAAGATGGTTGCATCGAGCTATATGGTTCCAGGTAGCGTCAACCTCAGGTCAGAATGTAGCTGCCGAGCGCTAGCTTAACTGAGATAGGCCATTTACAAAATGGTGCCAACAGGCTAGGAGATACTAAGTAGTAGCGTATACCGGTCAGAATTGAGCTACCAAGGATCAACTTGGCGGCGATAGACCATCTATATATTTATTTATTTATTTATCTATAATATACTAGCAGCGGGCTTAGGGAAAGTATGTACCATCGCACAAAGTTCAGAATAGATCTACCAAGCGGTGGCTTGGCTGAGGTAGGCCATCTATAAATCGGTTGCGTCGGGCTACGATAAACTACAAACCACCGTACATAGTTCAAAATAGAGCTATGTAGCAATGGCTTGGCTGGGACAGTCCATTTGTAAAGTGGTAGTGGCAGGCTTCGTGAATCCAGGTAACATCTTCAACAGGTCAGAATGGAGATACCAAGCAATGACATAGCCTTGATAGACCATTTAAAAAGTGCTTGTATTAGGCTAAGTGAATTTAGGAACCGTCGTCCAACGTTCAGATTAGAACCACAAAGCGACGGCTTGGCTGAGATAGATCATTTACAAGATGGTTCCAACAGCCTGTGGGCTACTATGTTGTGTTATCTATAGCTCAGCATTGAACTTTCAAGCAATGACTTACCTTAGATAGAACCTTTGCAAAATGGTTACATCAGGCAGCGTGAACCCGAGAACCATCGTACAACTTTTAGCGCAGAGCAACAAAGCGATGGCTTGGCTAATATGTATTATTTAAAAGATGGTTGCATCGAGCTATATGGTTCCAGGTAGCGTCAACCTCAGGTCAGAATGTAGCTATCCAGCGCTGGCTTAACAGAGATACGCCGTTTACAAAACGGTGCCAACAGACTAGGTGATAATAGCTAGTGTCGTCCACAGCTCAGACTTGAGCTACCAAGGATCGGCTTGGCTGCGATGGATTAACTATAATATAGTAACATCAGGCATCGTGAAACGTTGTATCGTTGTACAGTCCAGAATAGATCTACCAAGCGATGTCTTGGCTGGTATAGACCATTTTCAAAATGGTTGCAACAGCCTATGTGATACTATGTAGTTTCGTTCACAGATTAGTATTGAGCTACCATGCAATGGTTTAACTTAGATCGAACATATGCAAAGTGGTTGCATTAGGCTAACTGAAACCAGAAACAATCGCACAAAGTTTAGATTATACCTACAAATCAATGGATCGAGAGAGATGGACCATCTATAAAACCGTAGAAACAGGCTTCGTAAATCTAAATAGAATCCGCCACCTATGAGAATGCAGCTACCAAGCTATGATCCGGCTGAGATAGACCGACTATAATATGGCTGCGTCAGGATATGGATACCTCCGTATCATCGTACAAAGTTTAGCATAGAGCGACCAATGGATGGTTTTGGCTGAGAAACACTGTATTTTTAAAATGGTAGCAGCAGGCTACGTGAGCTTAAGTAGCATCATTCACCGATCAGAATAGAGCTACCAAGCAATCGCTTCGCTGAGATGGACCAACACAACAGACCACGTGATATTAGGTAGCATCCTTATTAGCTAAACATGGAGCTACCGAGCAATGGTTTGGCCGACATAGGCCGTGCTAAATGGTAGCAACAGGATTTGTGAATATAGGTACCATCGTCCAAAGTTTAGAATAGAGTTACCAAGCGATGTCTTGTCTAAGCTGTACCAATTGCGGCTCCAGGAAGTACCGTCCACAGATAAATATGGGGCTAACAGGCGATGGCTTTGGTCAGATAGCCTGTGCATAAGGTATGTGAATCTAGGTAGCATTGCCCTCAATAAATTTACCAGGCCATAACTTGCCTGCGGTAAACCGCTTATAAAAAGGTTGCGTTCCGCTGTCTGAAGCGATGTCGCTTAGTGCACCTATTAGAATAGAATATACTACCGATGGTTGGCCTGAGTTAGACCAATTATAAAACGGATGCATCAGCCTTAGTGAATATAATTAACATCGTCCGCTGACAATATGCAACGGGGTGTTTATTGAGCCCATAATGGCCCCAAAATAGTGACACCGGTACGGCCGCTAACAAACCCGCTACGATTGGCTGCGCACGCCTCCATGAAGATGGCTGACTTCGCGCGCATAATTCCAAGTGCAGCTACAGCAATATGGCCACTGGCAAAGCGGCAAATATTGGCTCCACACGTCTTAACGACTTCTCCTTATGCAGCTGACTTATGTCACACCGCGGTGGCATCATAATCTCCACGGGCATGGTATCTACTATAGGCAGCACAAGCATCCATGACCAGTGTATATAAGGCCCATATAAATCCCATAGGTTGCAACATTATCCCTGCGGGGGAAACGAAGGACGTCATGCATTCATTATACACGTTAGCTTCAGGTAAAAACATCTCAGCTATTGTGCCGCAATACAAAAGACAAGAAGAAAAATATGCAAAAGTGGCCCGCCGGCCGAGTCCCCAGTAACGGATCGACAGGGTTCTGAGAGCTGACAGCTAGCTATCGTGCCACAAAAAGCATGTTATGTTATGCCTAACAAATGAGACCGTGGTTTGAGGAGAGGCTAAGCAGGAGGTGGATGGACAAAGGAACTCACCACACAAACGCCATTGGGGCCGGCTCCTAGCAAGTGTGTCCAATCAAACGTGTTCATCGTATTAGGACCCCAGCCAGGCAGTCGGGATACACAGTCGACACCAGTTTTGAAGTGTGGGTTTGCATTTCTCCCGACCAAGTCATCGCTTGACCTCCACTTCTCTCCTTCTAACCTCACCCCCGGGCGCGCAAGCAATGCAAATCGCGGGAGTCAGGGTGCTGACATGCGCAACACGTGGTCCAGCCATCGGAGTCTGGTGCGTAATTTAGTGATGCTGAGCGATTCACTCGCTCTTCCTGCACCAAATACGTGACTCCGAACACGCTCATAGTCCACGCGATGCCCCACCAGACATGCGCTAATCCGCGAAAGCAGCGATGGTCGAATGTGACGAGGCTCTTCATGTCTGTCGACCTGATGGGCCGGGTTACACAACCATATAGGAGAGTTAAACGGACGGCTGCGTTATAAACTCTGCACTGCGGGCCAAGAGTAATGTCGCGTCTGCGCCACAGGTGGCGGAGGTTGGCAAAGCACGTTGAGCTTTTGCTATACGGTTTGTAACCTCATGTTTAATCCCACGGGCGCTAATAAAGCTGCCCGTGTTCTTGAATTCTTGAACGACTTCTAGCAGATCACCACAAAGAGTTAGCGCAGGAGTGGGTCCCTGCCAACCTTGGAGAAGTACTTTGCATTTCGATGGAGCAAAGCAAAGCCCAAAACGATTGACAGACAGTGATAATCGGTCCAGTGCCGTGTTGCATGTTTGGGAGCTGCCACGGACTAGGACAATATCCTTCCCGTACTCCAAGTCAAGGAGTCGCTCACCAGGAAGTAGCTCCACACCAAGGTCGTGTTCTGTGAACGCTGTTCCCGTGACCATCAATAGTGAAGTTAAAGAGGAAAGGTGACAGCAGGCAACCTTGTCTCACACCGCTGGTGATACCGAAGAGTGGTGACAGTTTGCCATAAGCCCCCACTCTGCCAGCACTATGCGCGTACAGCTCTTTGCAAATGTTCACCTGTTTATCAGGTACAACTTTCCTCAGCAGACAGTCTCAAAGGGTACAACAATCGACTGAGTCGAGGGCACCTTTTATGTCAAGAAACACGACGACGGTGGGTTTCTAATAAGCGTATGCGGTTTTCTAACAGTTGGCGCAAGCTGTAGATGTGGTCGATGCAGCCCTGCCCTCGACGAAAACTGACTGGCTGCATCATTGCCAGACAGGCGCAGTGCGAATGTGCCACTAGTGTCGCACGTGGGGGATCGCAGGGTAAGCACAGAGCTCGAATGTTGCAGGCGCGTTTTTGGTAAACAGCAAATCTCGATTGATGGGGTCTCTAGTGTGCGGGCACGTGCTGTCTGTTGCCCAATCTGTAGCACAGTGCGCACGTTGGGGCATGCCAATCTTATTGAGACGCGAGAACTCCAATTGGAAACTGGTGAACTGACTTGCACTTGGTTGAACATGGAACTGCCGACTGGATTAAAGTGGCGCACTGCAACTGTGTGTGCGTTGAAACCAAAAGACAAGCGAGTATTGAAGCAAGGTGGGGAGCGGCAAGAATTGGAGATAGAAACTGGGGGATAAAAGTGAAGTTGGAGCAGGACGATTAGGATGAAAAAGCGCAAGAAGAGGGATAAGGAAACTTGAAGGCCTGAGTAGTAGCAACCATACCCCTATCCATCCTGCTCGATGCAGCAGATAGGGTGCCGTTGATCATCCTCCGCTAAGGCCAGAGCATCAAGAAATTTTAAGAAGAAGGGTTTACTGTATTGTATTGCATTGTAACATGGAACGTCAACTGTCGCGCATGGAATGGGTTTTAATAACGCGACTGATAACAATTTTGCGCTGGTAACCGGGTTTTTCACTTTTCTCAGTCATTGCTTGCAACTGACGGGAAAAAGCTCCGTGGTGAAGTCACCGAAAAGTTGTTATGCTAACAAAAAAGGCTACAAAAAACGCGGTCATCCGGCCCAATTTCAAATAATCACATTATAGTGCGTTCTTGAACTATAATGCACAAGCACTGTGGGACGGTTTTTTGCAATTATTCCCCCAAACACGCAGGAAAACAATATACATAGATGTAACGCAAGCTCGTAGGACCAGTTAATACTAGTCCGAGGTGGAGCGCGAAATTAAACGCGGATATCAAAAGGCACTTGGAGTCGGCCACAGCGGACTGTACACGATGGGCTACAATAAAAAACCGGACGGACGAAGCAAGACGAAACCGAACACATGGGCGCGGGAACTTACAATGCGGTCGAGTGTCCAGCCGGTTGCAAGGAAGGTTATAACAAGAAGGAATAATGTACGATCGGCCAACAACATAATTGTACATGAAAGATAGCAGTTACCAGTTTGGGATATACGGAGCTCCACTAGAAGGCTGAACATAGAAAGCTTTCGATTTCGAAAAGGACTGTTGCATCGCGGTTTGTAAGGCAAAATCATGCCGAGTAAAAATGAGCGAGCGTTCATGCCAAATTGGCGTTCGCAGGAAGTCGGAGTCCGCTGTGCCGTTTGTGGTTTGTTATTTATTGATTGCAAAGCAGGTACATTTCGGCGAGCCGTTGGAGCTGGCTTGTCGGACTATAAAAAGCTGGCAAAAGAAGGCCGACAGGGCCTCAACCTCCGCTGCTGCCAAGCGATGCGCTCAGGTGTGGTCTCTCTCCGACCGCCCCCACGCCGCGCCAAAACGACATTCGTACCATGGAGCAGCGACTCTCGTCCAGTGAAGAAGTGTCACTCGACCCTTGGGGTCTTTGAATACATTCCTAGTGTGGGCCAGTCGACGCTAGGGAAGGGTTGGTATATGTAGAGAGGAGAAAATAGAAAAACGCGAGCAGAAAACGCTAGAATGGACGGACAAATAACCTGCGTGTATATTTATTTGGTTTTTGAATATTTTAATAGAAAATGATTTTCGGAGTTTTTGATAGCTTTGTTGGTTTTCAAAATTAATAGACCAAAAATGAGGCAAACATACATAATATCTACAAAGCTGAACGTATTTACATTGTACATAGTCGGAGAAACGAACGGGCTTGCACACCTCCTGACCACGGCGATTGGTCGTGGGAGGCGGCGGGTTAGATTCGGGAGATGTCGGGACGGCTGAGGCTTGTAGACCGAGAGCGTGATCTGGTTGAAGTGCACTAGGATGACGAAAGCCCGTGCGGTGAGTTGTGACGTCGCACGAAGCCCTACTAGACGAAGTAGGCGAGGGGTTTTCTCCCATAAAGGCAGGTTTTAGACGGTCGATGGTGATGACTTCGCGTCGACCATGGCAGTGCATTGTGTACGGCGAACTCGCACGGTATAGCACATTAATAGGTCCTATGTACGGCGGCTGAATAGGCTGTCGAACACTGTCTGCGCGAAGAAGGACGTGGGAGCACGTAGACATCTCAGGCACATACACTGGTGTCTGCGGTCGAGGAGCGGGTGGATGCAGCTCAGGCATCTGGTGAGCCGATTGATCAGTGTAACTTCGTAGTCAAACGAGGAAGTAGAGGGAGCTTGGGCTACCAGCTGTCCGGGCAACCGCAGCATGCAAGCGTAGACTAGCTGCGCGGGTGTGGTGTCAAAATCGGAGTTACCCTTGTTTCTTACGCCTAGGAGAACGAGGGAAAGTGTTTCAGACCATGAAGCATTTGCGTGCGCCCGTAGCGCTGCATCCAACTGGTGGTGAAAACGCTCCACCCTGCTGTTAGCGGCCGGATGATACTCCGCCGTCTGAACGTGGCGACAACCTAAATGCTTTAGCAACGTGGCAAATGTCGACGAGAAATGTGACCTTCGATCGGTGGTCACGATGGTGGGACAGCCGTATTGAGCTATCCAGGGCTCCAGAAAAGCTTCCGCTACCGTTTCCGAGGAGTACTTTGGGACTGTGATGGCCTCAGGCCATCTATTAAATCGATCGATACAGGTCAGTAGATATACAGAGCAGTTGGAAGGCGGCAGAGGTCCTACGAGGTCAACGTGCATGTGATAAAAACGCGCGTCTGGCGTCGGAAACGTGCCTAATGGGATTCTCGTGTGCTTGCGCACCTTGGCGCGTTGACACGGAAGGCAAGCAGCTGCCCAAGTACGGACGTCCCGATTAACATTGAACCAAACGCATCGTGCGGTTGCAAGTTTAACCGATGCACGAAAGCCTGGATGAGACAAGTCATGCAACATGTCGCACACGGTCTGCCGAAACTCGCGTAGGACGGCTGGGTGCGGCGTGCCCAGAGATAAATTGCAAAGTATAGCGCCGTCTGATTCTGTCAGCGGAACGGGTCGTATGTACAATGAGGGGGACCGGCGTAGCAGCTCAACCTCAGGATCGTTGGGTTGCGCTGTGGCTATGGTTGCCAAATCGATAGCAGTGCCGGCGTCAGCGGATCTAGCTTGGATGCGAGGAAGTGCATCGGCTAAGGCGTTGCGCCCACCTGAGACATGCCGTATATCGGTCGTAAACTGAGCGATATAGTCAAGGTGGTGCGACCGGATAGGAGAGTATCGATCGGTAGACGAGCCGAGCACGTATGTCAGGGGTTTGTGCTCGGTGAAGACGGCAAAGGAGCGGCCATATAAGGTATGTCGAAAGTGACGTATCTCCGGAGACACGGCTAGTAATTCTCTACCGAACGTGCTGTAGAGAGATTCGGTAGGTTGTAGGCGTTTGAAGAAATCGCTATGGGCTACCACGTGTCAGCTACTCGTTGCTGAAAAACAGCGCCGACTGCCACGTTCGAGGCGTCAGTATTGATGGACAGTGGAGCGGCCGGATCGTGATGCGCTATAGAAGCAATGGTGGCGAGAGCCTCTTTCAGCGACTTAAAAGTAGCGCACGCTGTGGCAGCAAATTCGAATTGCTTGAGTTTCCTCGGAGAAGGTCTGTGAGGGTTTGCGTCAGCAAGGCGCAGTTGGTTATAAATGGTCGGTAAAAGTTGACCAGGCCATCAAAACGCCTGAGCTTTTTGAAAGAATGGGGCTCTTGGAGCCGATGGTGGCTTAAATGTTATACTGCAGTGGCAAGACGCATGCAGCAAAGATAAGATGGCCGAGGAAGTTTACTGCGTGGAACCCGTACGACCACCTTTCTGCGATGGTCGTCACATCGTGTTGAAATGAACGATCAGAAAGTGTTCGTACGTGGCTCGCGATTAAAATGTCGTCGAGCTAAGCGTAAGCGTTTGATATCGTCATTAATATGCAAGTAGGAGATTGGTGTCCGTGGGTTGGATAGAATTATCCCGATATGCACGGGGCAGTGACTTTATTTTGTGGCGAGCCATGACCGCCGCGTCACAGTGTTGTTAAGCGGACATTTGTGGCTTTTTATGGGAAGAAAGTTTGCCAAGCGAAACCAACCACGTTCTGGAACACTGCCGCCGAACCATTCGCTGGAACAGGAAAACCCGAACCACACAGCTGACACCACGAGGAGGTTGTTCGGTTAGCCAGCTTGTGCTGCACGTGGCTTGTCAGGAGCAAGCCGTCTTGGTCGTGCGCTAATTGGCTGACCCCGCTTGACTATGTGATGAGCTACCTCTGTCGTGACTGGCGGAAGCTCTGCTGCTCGTTGTACCAGTCGCGGGTATTCGGACAGTAGTTGCTCATAAGCCGCCGGTACGTCAGCGATTCGAAAAACGGGACTGATTATCGGGCGTCCGTAAGAACGCCTTCGACCCATAGTTTAGTACGGTTGTCTAAAAGTCTTTGGCGACCAGCATCAACAATCAATCCGAAATGTCGGAGTAACTCGGTACCGATAATGGCGAATAGTAAAGACGCAACCATGAAGACCCACTGACCGCGTGAAGCTATCGGAGAAACCTTGGTCGCACACCAATTGTACGTAGGCTCTGAGTGCTCACCGTTAGCGGTCGCCGGGCGGATGCTGACTTACGCTCCCGTGTCGATGAGGAACGTGATGAAAGAACGTTGACCCTTAACGTAAAACGGGCGATTTGCTTCCTAATTGACGGAAACCTTTGTCATGCCATTCGCTTTCCCTGAAGCAGCAGGTTCGTGCCTATTGCAGGGAACCCGACAACCTCTAGCTCTTCCACCGTATTGGCGGTGATACCAACATACTTCTTTGACAGGTTTGATATTATCTGACTGAGAACGTGAAAATAAATGTTGTGCTTTCTTGCCGAACGAGACTTATTCGGTGCAGGCACAGGCGAGCCGCAATGAACGGTAGCCAAAACGGGATCAGCATTCGACGGTGGCACACGCCGCTTTGAAGCCTTCATTGCTGCTATCCTGCTGCGAAGTTGCGCTATTTCCTCCTCTTTAGGGTCAGATTGGCCTGACAACTGGGAGCAAATATGGAATTCGCTCTTCGTCGGTGAGAATACGTCACCCGAGCTACTGGTCGTCTGCTGCGGAAAACGTTCGAACGCAGCGTCTGGCTTGGTAGCTAATGCTTTTAGGGGTGTACTATAAACATGGACAGCATTGCCGGCAATGACTCGTGGAGACGTGCAAAACGCAGCATCTTTATCCCTTCTTTGCTCAAGAATAAGGGGCTAGCGATGCGGTGAATTTCGCGGAGCGACGCGGACGGCCAGCATTCTCCAACCTTGAGGCCAATCAGCTGTTTAAATCGAGCTCGTGCGCTGGGCCGTAACTCTTTTAAAATCGCTTTCTTCATCGTTCCACACTTTGCCTTATTCGATGGGCAGAGTAGAATGTCCTCAACCAGCGTCACAACCGAAGAAGGAAGGCGTGGGACGAGCCGACTGTACGTCGAACGGTCCGCCGTAATGCCCATGTTTTCCAGTTCGATCTCGAATATCGTAAACCAAGTCTCTGGGCTGTGTTCCATGAAACGGAACAGCCAAAGTAATCATGTTTGCGCTGTGAAACGACTCAGATACAGCACTCGAAATGTGGGTCAAAAAGCTAAAGGATGAACAAAAGGACGATAAACGTACTAAAATTGCGCCAACAAGAAATGAATACAGGTATATAATCGAGAAAAGCGAACGAACTCATCAAAAATGCAAACGAGAAAAAATAATTGAATTCTCGCGTGCTAAACTAGGAAGGGCTAATTTATGTATTGGCGGGAAAGTTTTTCGCATCCATGGTCCTCGGTGACATCCAAGGTAGTTTGAGTGGCTGCATAGTATATTCTTAATTCTGGTGATATTACGGTGTGGGAAATAAAAGCTAATATTATATGGATTTGCTTCCTGTAAACGGTTATGAGAAATTAAAGTGAGGACCACAGGTGTAGTTGAAGGTAACGGCGCAAGCGAAAGCAGGCAACTGGTAAATATAAGTGGTATGAACGGATGTTTGATGGACTAAATAAGTGTTAATGCAATTGATTCATGTAGGCAAAAATTATGCTTGCATGAGGAAACTGGTAAAAGTAACTTACTTCCTTGGATAAATGGTATTCATATCTCTTGTCCGATTATTGTATATGTTGTACTTATTGAAACCACGATGACAGAGACCGTGTTTATTAGCCAAAATTGAATAATTGAGGAATCCATACTTGCATTGCAGGTGTAATTTGCTGTTGGAAGGCATTAGGTCATTCAAAAGATGTATGGTCCAATAAGGGGACAAATTACGGAAGTGTTAGAGGGGATGGGGGAATGGTAATGAAGAATGGCAATGTGAATGAGTATTGAAAGGTATACTTAATGCATTACTAAACGTACAATGCCAATGGGTAATGCTGGTATCTGTGAGGTGTCCTTTATAAGACGATTGTGTTTGTAAATATAATGACATGTAATTGAGTTGATGCGAGTATGCAAATGTAAAAGGAATGCACAGACCAAATATGAATCAATCTGCATATATACATATACGGCGGGAGAGCCTATGGTGCGCTGAAGCTGGTGGTGGCTAGGTCCTGACAGATGGTCTACCCACTGCTGCTACTGTTATCTCATTGGCTCATGTCCTGGGCGCCTCCTCGTGGCGACGGCTGGGTGGAAGTTGGGTTTCGCCCTTCTCCATGCTAAGATCCAGGACACCAATCCGCATGAGTCAGTGAACTGACCATGTGCTAGACCCGCTGCCTTTCGGGTGTTCATTTAATAGAAGGCTTTGGCTGAGGACCCGAGTAGTTCTCCTGTCAGCAGTGGGCGCCCTGCCAGTGTCCTAGTCCAAACTCTTCGGCGGTTAGGAAGTGATCGATGGCCCTCTTCCTGTAAAACCTAGCCATGGGAGACAATAGGTCTACCGGTTATAAGCTTACAGCTCGATTGGCATAGAGCACGAGCGCCACGCATTTTCTCTGACGGTGGGAGGGCACCTCCGTGTGTTCTTTTGTTTGCTACTGCCCGCCTTAAGCCAGACATCCCCTGGTCAACTTGGTGCAAACCGGCCAAAACCCACCTGCGTCTGGCCGTGGTCGCAGGTGCATCCTACTACGGTCGCAAAATATATGTAAATCGTTCCAGTACCTCCAAGGCTGCGTGTGACGGTCTTCAAGCAGATCCAAAGCTGTCTCTGCAATCATATCACCGAGGTGGATCTGCTCACCACTGCCTTGTGGGTCAGGCAAGTGAGCCAAAGGCTCCGGGTGGAGTCCCTCAAGCAAACCTCTGAAGCACAACGGCCACCTCGCGTGCGGTTGCCCACCAATGCAATCGTATGCCTGCGCGCAAAGCACTCAGCATCGGGTGCTGGAACATGCGCACACTACTAGACCGGAACTCCAGCGAGCGCCCGGAGCGACGCACTGCACTCGTCGCGATGGAACTGGCGCGCTACAACATCGATATTGCGGCGCTCAGTGAAACGCGGCTCGCTGAGCAAGGTAAATTGCATGAAGCATGTGATGGCTACACATTCTACTGGATGGGCAACGCCGCCTCAGCACCACGTGAACATGGGGTCGGGTATGCCATATCCGATCGCCTCCATGGCCAGCTGATGGGTGAACCAACGTACATCAGCGCGCGACTGATGACTGTTCGCCTACGACTCGGAAGAGGTAAGTTTGCCACCTTTATAAGCACATACCGTCCGACCATGTATTATCCTGATGACACGCGTGATCAATTTTACACTGAGCTATCCTCCGTGATACTGTCTGTGGCGAGGTGCGACCGACTATTTCTGTTGGGTGATTTAAACGCGCGTTGGGAGTGATACATCGGTGTGGACAGATGTTATCGGTGCGCATGGCATTGGTTCATCTAGAGCGAACGGTAACCGGATGCTCCCACCGTGTGCCACTCACGGTCTGACGATCACGAACACTTGGAGTGCCCTGTGTGCGCGTGATACAGCAACTTGGACGTACCCAGGGAGTGGTCACCCTTCCATGCTCGACTATGTCATCGTACGTCAGTATGATAGGCGTGAAGTGCGCATGACACGTGTACTTCGTGGAGCTGAGTGTGGCACTGAGCACAAATTGGTGCGGACCAAACTGTGCATATATTTTCGTAAATCCATGTATTGCACTTCAGCCATGAACCGGCGTAAATTTAACATTCTGTCCCTCGGTACTGTGGCGAAACGTACTGAGCTGGAGAAGGCGGTGGCTGCACGCCTGTGTGAGGTGGACTGCATATCCACAGTAGGCAACCTGTGGCACCACATTCGCTACCAGGTGACAGCTGCTGCCGAGGAGTCCATCGGGCGCGCAAACTGTAAGCGGCCTGATTGGTTTGATGAGAACAATACGCCGATCGGCGCATTGGTGTCGGAGAAGAATGCAGCATTTGCTGTACATGTTGCAGACCCCAGTGAGTTGGGGAAGAGTTGTATGTTTCGCAAATATCGACGTCGACTGACCCGAGAGCTCCGTCGCATAAAAAATGCACTGTGGACGGCGATGGCGAAACAGATGGAATGCTACGCCGAACGCCGCCAACACAAATAATTCTTTGTCTCCTTGAAGGCGGTGAATGGACCGAGATTGGAGCCGCTGAAGACACTACAACAGACAAAAAGAACAAGTACCCAAAAACATTGGCACAACAAGATCAGGCAACAACACAATAAAAGACAAAACCATCAAATACCAATAAAACGATCAAAATAATAGAAAAAATAACAAAACAAACTAAAAAACCCCTCCGCCCCCCCCACAATCCCCCCCCAACGGGGCATCCCCCCCCTCCGCGCCACACCCTACCCCCGCCCGCTCCACTCACCCTCCCCGACCACTCCCTCCACAGACCTCACCCCCCCGAGCACCCCCTCCCCCCCCCCCCCTCCCCATTGCTGCCCCCCACCACCCCCCCCGGCGCCCCCTCCCCACCCTCCCCCCCCCCGCCCCACCCACTCCGCCACCATGCCCTCCCCCCCCACTCCCCTAGCCGCCTGCCCCCTCCCCGTCCCCGCCCCACCCCACCCCACCCCCCTCCCCCGGCCCGCCCCCAGCGCGTGCCGCCGACCCCCCCCACCACGCCGCACCCACCCCGCCCGCCAGCACCCACGCCGCACCTCCGGCCCCCTCCCCCCCCATGCCGCTCCGCCCCCCCGCCGTCCCCTCTCCCCCTTCCCCCGCGCCGGCCACTGCCGAATCTGGCTCCGCACCCGCTCCCCCGCCATCGTCCACACCCCACGGCCCCCCCACTCCGCCCCCCCCCCCCTACACCCCCCGCCACCTCAAAACCCCCCCACAGCGCCACCCCACCCTCTTCCCCACCCCCCCACTGCCCCTTCCCCCACCGACTCGACCGCACCTCCACGTCCCGCCCCTCCCCGCCCACCCCCCCTCCCCCCCCCACCCCCCATGCGCCCGCCCCCCGGCCCGCCTTCACCTTCACACACCCCCGCCCCCGCCCCCCCTACCCTCGCCTGGCTCGCCCCCCACGCCCACCCGTCCTCCCCTTGCTCGCCTTTCCCCTCCCCCCCCCCCGCCCCGTACCGCCCTGCGCCCGCCCCCCCCCCCCCACCCTCCAGCGGGCGCCTGCCCACCGCCCCCTCCCGCTCCACGGCTGGCACCGCCGTCCATCCCACACGCGGGGGCCCGCGTCCTCCTCCCTCCGCCACCCAACATCTCCCCCCGCCGCCGCATCTACCCACCCACCTCCATTGCCCTTGCCCCCCTCGCTCCGCCCCCCCCCAACCGTGCCTTCTTTCCCCCCGCGCTGCCCCCCTCCCCACCCTTCCCCACCCCCAGCACAGAATCCCCGACCGCACTTCCACCCCCCCCTCCGGCCGAGCCCCCAGCCCAATTCCCCTCCGCGCCCAGCGCCGGCCAAACCCTGACACTTCCACCCCCGCGCCCGCTCCCCCCGCCGCTCGACAATCTCCCCCCCTCAGCCCCCCCGCCGCCCGGGGGGCCCGCCACCCGCCCCCCCCACTCCCCAGCCCTCCAGCCTCCCACCCCACTCCACCCCTGACCCTCCCGCCCCCACATACCCGCGCCACCCCGCACCCCCCCCCCGCCCTCCCCCACCCATCCGCCTTCCCTACGTCTTCCCCACCCACCCCAGCCCCTCCCCCCCCTGCTCCCCCCAAACCTCGCCCCGGTCACGTCCCCCGACTAGCCCACGCCTCGCCTCCATCCACCCTCGCCCGGCTGCACCCCAGCCCCCGCCCACGTACGACGCCCCGCTCTCCCCAACGCCCCCTCGCCCGGCGCCCGCCCGCCCGGCCCCCGCCGCCCTTCCCTCACTCCACAGCCCCGTCCCCTCCTCGGACCCTTCCCGACCCCGCGCCCCTCCCCCCGCTCCCCCCCGCCCCCTGCCCCCTGCGCGATCCCCCACCCTGTCCGCTTCCCCCATCGTCCCCGCTCTCCCCCCACCTCCCCACCCTCTGCCCCTCGACGGGCACCATTCCGGCTCTCCCTGCTAACACCCGCCACACCCCTCACCAGGCACCCCGGCCCGTCTTGGGTCTCCCCGCTCCCCCCCCCTGACCCCCCCTCACTTCTCAACCCCCCCTACACCCCCCCCGGCCCCCCCTTCCCCGCCGCACACCCCCCATCTCCCCCCCCCCCCCCCCAACCGCCTCCCCCCCCGGCTCCCGCCCCCTCTCCCGATTCCCCCGCCGTCGTTCACCAACCGCCTCCGCCTTTGCGCGCCCTGGCTTTCCCTCCGCCCCCCCCCGCCCGACCCTTCCGCGAGCCCCGCCCCTCCCCGACCTCCCCCCCGTACCTCGTCCACGGGGTCCACACAGCCTCTACGCGGTCCCCCATCACCGACCCCCACGTGTCGTTCCACACTCCTCCCCCCCCCCTCTCCGCTCCCCTCCCGCCCCGCCTCCCCACCCCCCCCCCTCCCTCCCCCCCCTCCTCCCCCCCCCCCCCCCGCCCCTGACCGCCCCCCCCCTTTCCTACCCTCAGCCCCCCTCCCACCCCCCTCCCCGACCGCCCCCTCCCACCCCCCCCCCCACCCCTTCATCGCCACCGCCACCTGTCCGACCCCAGCCGCCCCCCCCCCCGCGCCGCCACCCACCG